>CM038038.1:54921797-55484734 GCA_021397845.1 Areca catechu
AAGTTGGCTCCTCCTTGGATTGAGGTATCTTGATGGATTTCTCCCCCAAGTGGTGCATGAAAGAAGGGACCTGCTTTCTTGTGGTGTGGGGACCAAGGCATACTGGATGGAGATGTGGCGCCTCCTGGACTCTGGCGTTTGGCTGGGAGTGTGGCGCCCACTTGCTTGGTCCTGGGAGAAAATGTGGCACTTGGAGAAGACCTAGACCACTACTAGGACTTGTATTGAGTCAACATGACTCAACAAAATTTAAATTACAGGAAAATACAGACTCAAACTAAAATTGAGTTGACCAAGTCAACCCTTATTACAAAATCAAAAAATTCTAATTCTTCGGGCAATGTCAATCAGAGATCCAGATGGAGCCCTGAAGTCTTCTTCTGAGTCTGGTGCCCGCACCACTTCGATACCCCGAGCTTCGTTTCAGCCTCGACCCCCCCTGCGGCTTTGGATCCCCCTCCCCTCCATCTTCGAGCTCCCTCCGGCACCCTGAGGTATATTCCCAGTTAGTAAGGTCTTCTTTCCCTTGCCAGGTTTCACGGTGCTTTTACGGGTTGTGCTGCTGTGTGCATGCAGTGCACCTTTTTGTCGATGCAAGACATCTCTTTGTACCTCATTCACTGTTATATCTCATACTACAGTCTACAGTGGTTATTTCTGATAACAGTATTTGGATCCCTACTTCCAAGCCACTGAAGGGTTATTGCTCCTTATCAAGCTTTAAGTTGTTCTTATTTTACGGTTCTTTTTATCCATATCAATATACCTTCTTTTTCCTTAGTTTTTTTTTTTTAAAAAATTTGCTTCTCCTATCTCAGCTTCTCGTTTCTTCTTCCATTTAGTTTTGTTAAAGTTATTTTAATTTATGCCCCCCTAACAAAGAAAAAAAGCCCTAAGTTGCTTGTTAACATTCCATTTTGAGTTTTACTTTCTTTTTATATATTGCTTGCTGTATACTTGTGTTTATCATATGCCTTATAATCTAAATGTCATGTTTTGTAATTGATTTCGGCCCAATTGGGATTTGACCAAAATATTTGCTATTTTAGGCCAGCCCAGTTTTTGGTTGGAGGATTTAATTCGGGCTTGATCTGAGTCAGGCTCAAGATGAGCTTTTTTTTTTTTAAAAAAAAAGAAAATCAGGTTGAAGTCTGGTATAAAACCTGAAAATAAAATTTTGAACTATAATTGGATAGAGATATGGTCTCATCTAGCTTGGTCTAGTTCTCGTTCTAAAAGATATTTTAAAAAAGAGGGACTCTATAGTTAAATATTTACACCATATCTTGATCAATACAAATCCAAAGCCACTCATGACTGCATGGTGGCACCGAAAGCTGAGTAATCGTAAATTATACACAATGACATTTAGATTTTATAAATTTTTTTTAGTAAATTATATATCTTTAAGTAAATTATAATCACATATCTTAGAACTTAGCTCAACATCAATTATGGTATTTATTTATTATTTTAGCCCTTTTTATCTATTACAGCACCTCATGCCCATCATTGTCCAAAGCCTCTCTTTTTTTTTTTCTTTTTTTTCTCTAACTAATCACTTAACCTTCTTATCTCACACAACCTAGGGACCTCCACTTTCTCTTATTCACCTTTTGCTACTTGAATTTGACCTTCCTTTTCTCCTCCCCTTTCCAATTTTTATGTTGAGATTTTATAGAGGAAAGAAAGTCAATTATCACAAAAAGAATAGTGGTCTAGCAATTAACCTTAGGATTCTAGTTTAACACTTCCTAAGATCCATGACTACTTATGATGATGGTCATTACTAATAAGTTATTATAAACATATATAATACATCATTTGGCATTCATATATGTAGAAAAGTCACATTTTAGGTAGAGGCGAAGATGTGCAGTCATTAGCTTGTAAACCAGACAATACATTCGAGTTTTGGGATCGTCCATCTGGTTTATCCTATGTAATCTTTCTTTCAGTGCCCAATCATGCCATACTTGAAGCAAGGAGAATTCCGAGATCCAACACACTCACTCATCTAGTGCCCCTCCTTACCACATCTGTAGCATTTTCCCAGCCTCGATGCACCCAGGCTCTCACCATGTAACTGATCTTTCAATTCCTAATAATTCTGGTATGATGTTAGGTTGATTTTGCCTTGGTGCTAATGGTGGTAACTCTGGAACAATTGATGCCATCGGTAACATTTCTAACATTTTCTCTGGTTTGTCTATATTCATTGCTTCACCTGCTCCACCGTCATCCATCCTGGGTTCCTTAGGCTTGGGCACCAGAATGAAATTTGGATGCCTATTTTCACCTAAAGCACTATTCTTAGTGCCATCGTCCATTCCTGGTTTCATCCACTCATCATGCACCAGGCTAAAATTTGGAACGTTGTTTTCATGTTCATGATTTTCCATCGTTTCTAATAGTTTTACACGACTATCAACCCATTGGAAGTGATTGCAAGATCCTTGATCCTAGGAAAAGAGCATCGATCTTAATTTTCTTATCGACTTCAGAAAGAGTGAAGTAGAAGATGAAGGAAAAAAAATAGATCTTAAGCATAATAAATTCACAGTGATCAGAGAAGATAGTGTACCGCAAAAATTAATAGTTGAATTCAGTACACATCACTTTAAAAAGAACCTGAAATTGCATATCTTAATAAACACTTTATAATAGATAACCTACTAACCCTATATAGAACTAACTTGAAACGTAGTCTTGAATGTGACAAATAAATTCAATAAACTAATCTTTCTTTTTGGGTTCTAAGTTAACCCTATCTATGATTCATGATCTTGTTGTTGTTGGTAGTTTTTATGTGATATAGATCTACCTGTTTTGTTGCCTTTTTCTTATTAGGTGCTTGACTGCTTGGAGAGTAAAAAAGCTTTCTAAAATATTTTAAAATTGATTTAAGATTTGTATATGGAGGCTATGATGATTTTGGGATGTATGTTTGGCTGATTCAACTATTTCTAATGGCACCAATCTTGGATGGCCTTCTTTTATAGGCAACTGATTGTTGTCGTTTTGATTTAGTTGCAGATTAAATAGTAGATCTGAGCCTCCTCCTTATTTTTCATTATTTATGATTCCTTTTCTTAATAGATTATATCTGTTTCTTTATAAATTTCTTGGTATATACATGCATCTTACTGAACATGTTATGCTTTAAGATTTGTTCATTATTACAAATCTTTCATTTCAATATCATCAATAGCTTTGTTATGATCAATTATGATTTTTTAAATATTTTTTACAAAACTTGCATAGCATAGAAACATAGACCCATCAATTGATTAAAGTACTATTCTACAGCATCCGTACTGATGTGGCTGGATCGCTGACGTGGGGTGGGTAGATTGATGCTGAGTTCCTATCAGACGCCATGCTTGATTTTTAACATGGGCTCCTTCACCGGGCTAAGCTCCCCCAAAATAGTGGAGTCACTTGCCGAAGTCGAGCTCATCCTCCGCCAGGTCGGTCCCCGCCGGGGCGGGATGCCTAGGCCGGAGCCAAGCATGAGCCCCCCCAAGGCGGGCCCCATAGGATCGGGCCCCATGGTCAGGAGTCGAGCCCAAGTCTCCTCTGCCACGTGGAGCTCCTCCGAAGTCAAGTCCCCTGGGCTGGGCTGTGCCCCACCTACCTCCGTCAAGTCAAGCTCGCCCGAAGCTGAGTTCAGCTGGTCCGGAGTCGAGCTCAGCCCTCCTTCGCCCATTTGAGCCACCTCGAGGCCAAGCCCCTCGGAGTTGGGCCCCACCTCTCCAGCTCGGTCCCTAGCTCGGGCAGAGGCACCAACCGCCAAGGAAGTGCACCTCCCCTCTAGGGATGATGGTGGGCCTCCCGAGGGCTGTGCGGCGGCAGTGCCTACTATGCCGCAATTAATACCCACAGCCATCACTCACGCCAGAAGGGAAGGAAACCCCTTGATCAAGGTGCCATGCTCTCCACCAACCTGCCATACCGCCAAGAGAAGGACCCAGCCAGAGGGTGCGAGTCTCGAGGGTGGTGGCCCACCGATCGAGATCCTGCCAAGCTTCCCAGAATGGAGCAAACAGAGGAAATGTCAAAGAGCATGGAAGCTTCCCCAGCCATCTATCAGAAAAGGCATCCCGTCTATGGCACGATACCTCGTCGCACGCGTCTGACAACACGGGGGGATCCCAAGGCAAGCTAGAGCAAAAACCCAGCCAGGGTAAGCCAAAAGTAAGTAAGCAAAGCAAAAAAGAAGAAGGGAGACCACTGGGACGGGCAACAGAAAAAAGGGAGAAGAGCCACACAGGAGGACTCTTCCACCTCGGTCATCACCTCTCCCAGCCCGCTCTCACTTCCATTCACACCACACTAACTCCTCCTAGCATGGAGCTCATCTCGAGGGGCTCAACCAGGAGGATCTGTTTCCCTAGATTGTTACTGACTTGATTGTCGGAGCGCACCCGTCGGAATCCCTGGCCCAGGTCACTGACGCTGTTTTTTGTAGGTCCCGAGGCACAAGAGGCATCCCGAAGAGGACAGGCGATCATCGATGCCACCAGCAACTACGGGCCACGACAATCCTGGCGGCAATAGATTGGCACGCCAGGAAGGGGAGGCCACGAAGCAGAAAAATTTCTGATCCAGCTCAAGCTCCACTCGAATAGCTCACCGGGAGGATGGTGACCACTCAAGCAAGGGGAGCCTCCACCAGCCATACGGGAGAATCTCCTTCCCATGGGAACCCGCATGGTCTAGGAACGGAACCACCAGCTCCGATTCAGCCACCTTTGCTAGAAGTCCAGCTGACCGTGCTCGACCAGCAGATGCACACTCTCACTGTAGCAGTGCGCCAGCTCCAGCACCAGCATCTGTCCTTGGATACTCACCAGTAGCCAGAGACCCCCGTGGCCCATGCCGCATCACCCCGCAACAGCCTGCATTCCTTCCATGGAAGGCTTTCGTAGCTGTGGGCCATTACTGACCCCTGGGGTAGCCGTCAAACCTCGATGAAGAGACAACGGGTTGGGTCCACCGATAGGGAGAGCTACTCACCACACCTTAATTGGGGGGCATCTAAACCTCGCCAAGGGAGAAAGGGCAAAACCCCTCGTCATGGGCACCACGCACCCATGTCACCTTCTTCGCCTCTCTCAACGAAGGGGTCGATGGATGAAGCCATCAGGCACATGGCAAAGAAGCACATGGAGGAACATGACCATAAGTTGGCAGAGTTATCCCACCAGTTTGCTAACTTACTTGGCTCTACTAGCGAGCCAGTGGACTATGATGCTCATCCTCCATTCTCCGAGGAGATCCAAGCGGAGCCAATTCCATGTTAGTTCTGCTGCCACAGATGGATCCTTACGACGAGACCACTGACCCTATAGACCACCTGAAAAGTTACCGGGCTCTCATGAGGGTCCAGGGGGCCACTGACGCTCTTCTATGCGTCACCTTTCCTGCTACTCTCTGAAAGGCAGCTCGAGTGTGGTTCGCCCGCCTTGAGCCAAAAAGCATCAACTCCTTTGCCCAGCTGGGGCAGAGCTTCGTGGCTCACTTCGATGCCTGTCAGAAGATGTCATGAGAGGCAGAAAGCCTCTTCTCTATCAGGCAGTAGGATTGCGAGCCACTGTGGGACTATGTGGCTCGCTTCAAGGCTACCACGCTGGAGATCTACAACCTGGAGGAGCCGATCGCAATGCTGGCTCTGAAGCGAGGGCTCAGGACTTCTCGCCTGACCTACTCGCTCGATAAGAAGCCCTCGAAGATTTACTCCGAGCTCCTCTTCCGAGCTCAAAAGTACATCCACACTGAAGAGGCGGATCGTACAAGGCGGGAGCTCGACGGGAAGCCGCTGAAGAAGCCGACACCCATCGAGTTGCATGGGACACGAAGGTCGGGATCGCTAGCTCAGAGCTCCTGGCCGGGACTAAGGCTAAGAGGCGCTCCCACCTCTGATGGGAGTTTCACTCCCCTCCTCATCTCGAGAACGAAGATCCTTATGGAGATCGAAGGCGAGGCCTACATGAGACACCCACCATCATTGAAGCCGTCTTCTGGTCGTGACAAGATGAATTTCTGCTGTTTCCACCGTGACCACGGCCACGACACCGAGGAATGCCACAATCTCTAGTGGGAGATCGAAGAGCTCATCAAAAGGGGCTACCTCGAAAGATATGTGGGGGGCAGACCTTAAGTAGAATCTCAGGCGCTCATCGCCCTCCCACCAGTCTCGACGGTCGACAATTGCCCTACTGAGAAACCGGTGGGGATGATATGCTGGGAAGCCGAGCGTGCACCCAAGAGGGCTCGGGGGCAGGGCATCCTGAGGTTGTACTCCCCTTTATGGTCATCGAGATGATTATCATGAAGCATCCTGTAAAATGTATCATGGTAGATAGTGGAAGCTCCACAGATATGCTTTTCTACGATGCTTTCTTCAGGATGAACCTTTCTTCTGTTCAGCTCAAGCCTGTACACACCCCCTTGTTGGTTTCATAGGAGACTCTATAGGGGTGGAGGGAGAAATTACTCTCCTAGTCACTGCCGAGATCCCGCCTCGGCAGAGTACCGTCATGATGATGTTCATGGTTGTCAGGCTTCCTTCGGCCTACAACACGATTTTGGGCCAACCTGGGCTCAACCTCCTCGATGCTATTGTCTCTACCAAGAGATTACTTGTGCAATTCCCAACCCCTTGTGGTATTGGGGAGATAAGGGGCGCACCCCAGCTGGTGCAGCACTGCTTCCAAACTCTCCCCATGGCTCGGGCCCCCGAGGAGGACTCCAAGGTAGACGAGCTCGACCAGAGGATTCAGGACCCCAGAGGAGGCCCGGTCAAGCGCTTACTTCCTTACCAGCTCGGGGCTGACCAGACGAAGACAGTGCAAATCAGAGCCCAGCTGCCCGAGAAGGAGAAGGCTACACTGTTGGAGTTCCTACGGGCAAATGCAGATGTGTTTGCTTAGACAGTGGCAGACATGCCACGTATTCCCCCTGAAATCATCATCCATAAGCTCAGCATTGATCCAAAGCACAGGCCGATTCGATAGAAGAAGAGAAGCTTTGCCCCAGAGAGGCAGGCGACCATCAACGAAGAAGTGGAGAAACTCTTGGCCGCCGGCTTCGTCCGAGAGGTACAATACCCGAGCTGGCTGGCAAACATGGTGATGGTGAAGAAGAACAATGGCAAGTGGAGGATCTGTGTAGACTACACTGACCTCAACAAGGCATGCCCAAAGGACAGCTTTCCTTTACCAAAGATAGATCAGTTAGTGGACGCCACCTCAAGGCACAAGCTGCTCTTCTTCCTGGATGCATTCTCTCGGTACAATCAGATCCGGATGCACCCGGGGGACGAGGAGCACACTGCCTTCATCACTGACCCAGAGACATATTGCTACCGGATGATGCCCTTTGGCCTGAAGAATGCTGGGGCCATGTACCAGCGTCTAGTCAACAAGGTCTTCAAGGACCAGATTGGTCAGAACATGCAAGTGTACATGGATGACATGCTTGTTATGAGCAAGCCGAGCTCGGACCACATCGCCGACCTCGCCGAAGCCTTTCACAATCTCTGGAAGCACCAAATGAAGCTCAATCCGGCAAAATGCACTTTCGGGGTAGCGGCCGGGAAGTTCCTTAGCTTAATGGTCACTTAGAGAGGCATCGAAGCGAACCCGGAGAAAGTCCAAGCGATCATTGATATAGAGCATCCAACATCCAAGAAGCAAGTCTAATGCCTGATGGGGCGAGTTGCAGCCTTAAGCCGGTTCATCTCAAGGTCGGCCGATCGCTGCCTCCGCTTCTTCAAGGCATTGCGCAAAATGCACGACTTCACCTGGACTAAAGAGTGCAAGACAGCCTTTGAAGAATTGAAGGAGTTCCTGGCCTCTCCACCTCTGCTATCCAGACCGGAAGAAGGGGAAGAGCTCCTACTCTACCTGGCGGTCACACCCAAGGCCGTTAGCTCGATTCTCGTCTGCACGGATCAGGACGGATCCCAAAAGCTGGTGTACTACACCAGCAAAATCCTCTACGATGCAGAGATCAGGTATACTCGCTTTGAGAAACTCATTTTTGCACTAATCATGTCTGCTAAGCGCCTCAGGCCCTATTTCCAAGTGCACCCCATCGTGGTTGTGACTGATCAATCGCTGAGAACCATACTAGGCTGCCTTGAAACTTTCGAGAGACTGGCTAAATGGTCCCTGATGCTAAGCGAGTTCGACATCGCATATCAACCGAGGTCATCGCAGAAGGTCCAAGTCCTAGCTGACTTCGTGGTCGAATATACAAGACCCGTCGAGGAGCCAGAGCGGACGGCCCCGGAGTGCCAAGCTGAGCTCGGACCACGAGAGGATCATTGGATCCTCCACGTGGATGGTGCCTCCAATTCCAACGGGAGCGGAGCAGGCCTTATCCTCGCCAATTATGATGGAGTGGTGACAGAATGCACCCTTCGCTTTAAGCTCGCCGCCACAAACAACCAGGCGAAGTATGAAGCGCTTCTCGCGGGCCTAAAGGTATCCCGCGAGCTAGGCATGCAAAGCCTAAAGGTTTTCACCAACTCCCAACTGGTTCCCGAACAAGTTTTCGAAGAGTACGAGGCCCGAGATCCCTAGATGGTGAAGTACCCGAAGAGGGTCCGTTCGAGCATGGCAGGCTTCCATCACTTCTGCATTTTCCACATCCCCCATGGAGAAAATGCTCGTGCAGATGCACTGTCGAGTCTCGCAACCCTACCAGACTCATCACTGGGGCACGCCTACATTGAGTACCTTGAGAATCCAAGCTATGAAAGCCCAGAGGAGATACAACAAGTAGCCCACAAGCCGAGCTGGATGGACAGGTACATCAAGTTCATCCAGGACGGCCTCCTACCAAAGGACCGCAGAGAAGTTGGCCTCATCAGAAGGAAGGCCACCCATTTTGTTCTAATGGATGGTCAGCTCTACCGCCGATCTTACTCCTACCCACTCCTGAAGTGCCTCAGACCCATGGAGGCAGCCTTCGTGCTCTGGGAGACACATGAGGGCCTCTGTGGGAACCATGTGGGGGCGAGGACTCTGGCATACAAGGCTCTTCGCCAGGGATACTTTTGGGAGATGATAAGGGAAGACACTGTCGACTTCGTCAAGAAGTTTGACAAATGCCAACGCCATTCCTACATACAGCGCCTGCCGATGGCACCGATCTCCTAGCTTTCATTCCCCTGGCCTTTTGCACAGTGGAAGATGGACATCCTAGGATCATTTTCCACCGTGCCAAGGCAACGAAAGTTTTTGCTAGTGATGATCGACTACTTCACCAAGTGGGTCGAAGCAGAGCTGCTGGCTCGAATTACAGAAGCCTATGTTCAACAATTCTTTTGGAAGTCTGTCATCTACCATTTTGGACTCCCTAATTGCATCATCACCGACAATGGGTGACAGTTCGACAACTGGGAGTTCGAAGGATTCTGTATCGAGCACGGCATCCAATACAGGTTCACCTCGGTAGCTCATCCCCAGATAAATGGGGAAACCGAGGTGACTAATCAGACTATCCTTTAAGGACTTCGCACCAGGTTGGACCAAGCCAAGGGCAGATGGGTAGAGGAGCTTCCAAGCATCCTATGGGCCTAACACTCAACACCCAGAATGGCAACGGGCGAAACACCCTTCAACCTCGTCTTCGGCACTGAAGCAGTAATCCTGATCGAGCTTGGCTTTCCCACACTGTGGGTGCAGCAGTACAACGAGATGCAAAATTTGGCGCACCTCCTGCTTAATTTAGACCTCCTAGAAGAAACAAGGGACAAAGCCGACTTCGAATGGTGGCATATCGGCAATGAGTTGCCCAATATTACAACACGCAGGTGAAGCTGAAGACTTTCCGACCTGGCGACCTGGTACTGCACCGGGCCGAAGCGTCTCAACCCGGGAGTGCAGCAAGCTCTCGCCAAACTGGGAAGGCCTTATAAAGTGGCCGAGGCCCTCTCACATGGGGCCTACCATCTCGAGGACCTGGATGGTGCCAGGTTCCCCGAACATGGAATGCCTGTAATTTGAAAAGATACTATCAATAGTGTAAGTTTTTCTTCCATTAAAAATAAAGACTTTCCTTTGCACAACAGGTTACTTGCCTTGCAGGAATGTCGCTATCTAGGGCCTAGCTCTTTGAAAGGCCTGCCTTGAGCCTAGCTCCAAGGCGCCAAGCAGTCCGGGACCCAGCTCTCCAGAAGAAAAAGCCCTGAGCCACTGTTCTCAAGCACTCAAGCCCGGAGCCACTGCTCTCCGGCACCAAAGCCTCGAGCCTAGCTCCAAGGCATACAAGCCCTGAGCCACTGTTCTTAGGCACTCATGCTCGGAGCCACTATTCTCTGGCACCAAAGCCTCGAGCCTAGCTCCAAGGCATACAAGCCCTGAGCTACTGTTCTTAGGCACTCAATCCCTGACCCACTGTTCTCAGGCACACAAGCTCGGAACCACTATTCTCCGGCACCAAAGCCTCGAGCCCAGCTCTCCGACCAGCACATCTTTGAGCCCTGCTCCAAGACAGTGAATCTGGAGCCACTATTCTCCGACACCAAAGCCTTGAGCCCAGCTCCAAGGCATTCAAGACTTGGAGCCTAGCTCTCCGGCCAGCACATCTTCGAGCCCAGCTCCAAGATAGTGATTCTGGAGCCACTGTTCTCCGGCACCAAAGCCTCGAGCATAGCTCCAAGGCATTTAAGACCGGAGCCCAGCTCTCCGGTCAGCACATCTTCGAGCCCAGCTCCAAGACAGTGATTCCGGAGCCACTGTTCTCTGGCACCAAAGCCTCGAGCCTAGCTCAAAGGCATTCAAGACCCGGAGCCCAGCTCTCCGGCCAGCACATCTTCGAGCCCAGCTCCAAGATAACAACTCCTGAGCCTTGTTCTCAGGCGACCAAGACCCGGATCCTAGCTCTCCGGCTAGCACATCTTCGAGCCCAACTCCAAGACAATGATTGCAGAGCCACTATTCTCCAGCACCAAAGCCTCAAGCCCAGCTCCAAGGCGACCAAGACCTTGGAGCCACTACTCTCCTGAGCCTTGTTCTCAGGTGACCAAGATCCGGAGCCCAGCTCTTCAGCCAGCACGTCTTCAAGCCCAGCTCCAAGACAACTCCTGATCCTTGTTCTCGGGCAACCAAGACCCAGAGCCCAGCTCTCCGGCTAACATGTCCTCGAGCCCAACTCCAAGACCGTGAGACTCGAGCTCACACAAGATGGAGCTCTCCTCTCTAACCTCCCCACACCAAAAGAAAAAAAGAAAAAAGAGAGAAGAGGAGGAGAGGACAGAAAGCATTCACACTACAACAAAAAAGAAGAAGTTATACTGATCAAAACACTCTTTATTACTTAAAAAATGTTACACTATTTCCGAGCCCTGACAAGCTAGGCAGCCTGGTCCAACAAAAAGAAAAAAAAATTTACAAGAGGTCCTACTCTACTGGGCCAGCTCCTTCCCTGGACGGTGCCCAACTAGGACTTCCCCCTCTTCCACCTCCGCTATGGGGGCACCCACCTTGACGCCATCACTGTGGGGACTTGTTCAGCTACTGCCACCATCGAAGCCAACTCAATTGCCTCTATCTGCGATGCTGGTTCAGCCATCGTCGCCATCGAGATCAACTCGACATAGCCCGATGTCGTTGAGGCCGCCTCTGGGAGAGGCCCGACTTGAGTGGCTCCCGGCCCCACTACAGTCGATGCCGGAGATGGAGCCTTCTTGCTAGGGGCCCAGACCATGGCCAACCACTCCTCAGAAAGGATCCCACGTAGCTGGGAGAGGCAGTAGGCGAACCCCTTGGCAAAGGAGTCCATCACCGCCTCCTTGAAGTCCTTTATGTACTTAGGAGAGGCCTTGAAATTGGCCATTGCATCAGCGACCTCCTTCCTTGCGGCCTCTGCCCGTGCATTGCCTCAGCCGACTTCTCTCCTATGCGCTCGGCTTGGCGGATAGCCACCGCCATCCCCTTCTCGACTATCTCAATAGAACGGGTGGCGGCGGCAGCCTTCTCCTTCGGCTTCGTGGCCCTCTTCTCAGCGGCCGCTGCCTTCTTCTCAGCGGAGATGGCCTGTTCCCTTGCTGTCTCTGACTCGGCTTGGAGCTCCTTCAACCGGGTCCTCCTCAGCTCGAGCTCCTTCCTGATCCCCGCGGCATCGGCGACCTCTCCCATGTGGCTCTTAACCTTCAAGTTAGCCTCCCGGGTCTCCTTGTCCTTCCGACTTGCCTCGATCCTCAGGGACTCGAGTTCTGCCTACCGCTCCTTGTCCCTCTTGGCCCAATTATGGTAGAAGTCCCGGATGAGGACCAGTTCCCTACCTTGCTGCATCAAAGAAAGCACGTCAGCTACGATGCCAAAGAAGGTTAGGAGGAATAGAGATGGGCGAGGAGAAACTTACGGCATAGAGGTTAGCGAAGGATGAGCTGATGATGTCATCGAGGAGTCTCCCACTCCCTTCCTGTCGGTCGCAGGATTGGACTGATAAGTCCATCATCCGCTCGGTGAGGCTTGGGTCCTTTATAAGGGAGACATTGGGCCCTAACCTGAAAGGGACCCGGCGATAGTCCCTATCCCTCTTCTTCATCGACTCGGACCCCTCAGTGGTGGAAGATGCCTTTGACACCGGTTGCGAGCTCGGCACCGCTTCAGACTGCACCGTGGGCACCGACCTCGCATCTCTCAGCTCCCCATCCTCCTCGACCTCGATGATCTCCGGAGGGGGGGCTGCCACTCTTGCAGCAGCAGCAGCCGACCTGGCCCAGACAACCACCTCGGGCTCAGGCGCCGGGGCCAGGTCATGCTACCTTGGAGGCTCCGAGATGGGCTCAGCTGCCCTCTTCCACCTTCATTCGAAAATCGATGCATCTGGCCTGGCTTGCATCGGCCTTGCATCATCATCTGCACGAGCCCTATTCGGAGTGGGCTTGCCGGCCTCAGTTGCCTGTTCTCGCTCCTCAGAGAAAGAAAGTAGCTCATCCATAGAGAATTTTATGCCTGCACCAAGGGAGACACATTCAACCCCAAGTTAAAAAAAAAAAAGAAAAAGAAAAAAAAAGAAAGAAAGAGAAAGGAAGAAAGGGAAGGGGTGGCCAAGCTGAACTCACCCGACTCCCATGTCGAGCCGACCCTGGCCTCGTAGAGATTCCACTCTGACAGCAGGACCTTGAGCGAAGGGATCTCGACCGATCTGAGCTACTCATAAGTTTGAGGTCAGTTGCTTCAACAGAGGAGTTTTGGTTAGAAGACCGATCTGGGTTGCTCCAAACCCAGTCGATCCCTTTGATCGAGATAAAAAAATACCTACTCTTCCATTCCTTGATGGAAGAGGGGAGCTCAAACCTAATACCCTGAGGGCGGGAAGAAAGAGACCACCATCCCTTCTCGGTAGTGTAGTGTTTAGGGTGAAGAAGGCCCTGAATAGAGAGAAATGGGGACGATCCCATGGAAGTGATACAGAATGATGAAATAGAAAATTGTTCTGATGGCATTGGAACCAACTGGATGAAAACAAGATGATAGTTGGTCAGAAAAGAGAGGAAAATGGGATGAACAGGAAATCGGAGGCCCCGACAAAGGTCTCCTCATAGAAGGCGATCTGACGAGGGCCACTAGAAGTGACTTGCTCCCCCAAATGAGGAATAGAAAGATGGATGGACTCGAGGATGTCGTAATCAACCCGGATGGTCACAAGCTCCTTGACAGTGTTCACCGAAGCAATCCCCCGAAACCTGTTGACCGAGGAGGTTCGGGAGTAGGAGCAGGAAGAAGAGGCAAGCGAGGTGGAGGAGCAAACCCGGATTCCCTAATGGCTACGGGACCATAGGTAGGCTCCTACTGAACTCGTAGTGCTTCGCCTCCCTTTCTTCATCGGAGGAAGAAGGAGTTTTCGGTCGGGAAGACCCAGCCTCAGCTTGGCAAGAAGGATGAAAGTTTAGGCCGAAGCGGTCCATAGAAGAAGAAGAAAAAGATGAAGGGACACCTAAGATGACCCCTAGTCGACAAGGCGGGAGAAGAAGAGGGAACTGACTTGCTAAGAGTCCAGGAAGACAAAAACAACTAGAGAAGAAGGAAGGGAGAACCTTTGTACGACGTCGAGCATGAAAGATTTGAAAGAAGGCAAGTCTTGGAAAATTTACCTTTCTTTTCGAAGCAACCTATGCCCAACCGTACCGTTATGGCTCCCTTGCGAGAGATGCTTGCCACGTGTCGCCGATCAACGGGGCCAGCACCTCAATCCAACTGTGGCTGCTCTGAATTCTGTGCCAGTAATAACTGCTCCTCGGACGTGGCCACGTGGCACCCCCGCACTGGCTCGAAGGACCGTCATGCGAAGAGCCACCGATATCAATCATTATTGCACCATATCTTTTATCTTTTCACGTCAGCACTGCAATTACTTCCTTCGCCCTGAGCGCCGCGCGCCAACGGGCCTCAGGAGTAGGGGCAAATGATGTGGCTGGATCACTGACATGGGGTGGGCAAATTGACGTGGAGTCCCTATCAGACGCCACACTGGATTTTCAACATGGGCCCCTTCGCCAGGCTGAGCTCCCCCAGAACAGCAGAGTCGCTTGCCAAAGTCGAGCTCCATCCTCTACCAGGTCGGTCCCTGCCGGGGCGGGATGCCTAGGCCAGAGTCGAGCGTGAGACCCCCCAAGGCGGGCCGCTTAGGATCGGGCCCCGTGGTCAGGAGTCGAGCCTAAGTCTCTTCCATATAAAGCCCCTCCGAGGTCAAGTCCCCTGGATTAGGCTGCGCCCCACTCACCTTCGTCAGGTCGAGCTCGCTTGAAGCCGAGTTCAGCTGGTCTGGAGTCGAGCTCAACCCTCCTCTGCCCAGCTGAGCCACCTCGAGGCCAAGCCCCTGGAGTTGGGCCCCACCTCTCTAGCTCGGTCCCTAGCTTGGGCAGAGGCACCAACCGCCAAGGAAGCGGTGTCTCCCCTCGGGGATGATGGCGGGCCTCTCGAGGGCCGTGCAGCAGCGCCTGCTATGCCACAATTAATACCCACAACCGTCACTCACGCCAGAAGGGAAGGAAACCCCCTGATCAAGGTGCCATGCTCTCCACCAACCTGTCGTACTGCCAGGGGAGGGACCCAGCCAGAGGGTGCGAGTCTCGAGGGTGGTGGCTCGTCGATCGAGGTCCTGCTGGCTTCCCGAAATGGAGAAAACAAAGGAATGTTAGAGCACATGGAAGCTTCCCCAGCCATCTGTCAGAAAAGGCATCCTGTCTATGGCTCGTACCTTATCGCACGTGTTTGACAACACGGGGGAATCCCGAGGCAAGCTCGAGCAAAAACCCAGCCAGGGTAAGCCAAAAGTAAGTAAGCAAAGCAAAAGAGAAGAAGGGAGACCACTGGGATGGGCGATAGAAAAAAGGGAGAAGGGCCATACAGGAGGACTCTTCCACCTCGGCCATCACCTCTCCCTGCCTGCTCTTACTTCCATTCACACCACACTCACTCCTCATAGCATGGATCTCATCCCAAGGGGCTCGACCAGGAGGATCTGTTCCCCTGGATTATCACTGACTTGACCGTCGGAGCACCCCCGTCGAAATCCCCGGCCTGGGTCACTGATGCTGTTTCTTGTATGTTCCGAGGCATAGAGGCATCCCGAAGAGGCGGACGGGCGATCATCGACGCTACCAGTAGCTACGGGCCACGACGATCCTGGCGGTAACACGTACATTTATTTTATTTTTGTATGGATGGGAGAAATATGTACAGTGATCAATTGATTGTCTAGTTTGGATAGTTTGAGAATTGAAAATAATTTTATAGGTGCTTACAGTAATCAAGCGGTATAGATAGAGTTTCAGATATATTTTGGATAGCATTTCTTTTAGTTCTCCTCATATATATTTACTTGTAAGGGAGAATTAAAGAAAATGCTGTTGAAATTTTTTGGAGCTTCTATTGCATATCGTTTGGTTATTATAAATGACCTATATAATTAATGCAATTCTTGAATGGGATAGGACCTCTTTACCTATTAGTTGGTCATAGGGTGCATTTATTAGTTAATTTATATTATTTTCATATATATTTTTTAAAAATTTACTTGGTGCATTGTTATTAACTGAAATTTTTTTTAATATTTAGATAACTTCAAAGTTGGGTCATTTTATCCTAAAATGGATAAAAGCTGGATAAATAAACCAAGAAATACCAATGAATATTTAGATAGAGTTCATGATTTCATTAAATTCGGTATGGATGAAAGTAATTTGAATGAAAAGATTTCATGTCCATGTCGACGATGTGTTAATGGTTTCTATCTAGATCCACAAATAGTTGAAGAACATTTGATGTGGAATGGTTTTGCAAGAGGTTATACTTAGTAGATTTTTCATAGAGAACTTATGTTGCCAGAATCAAGTAATCAACCCTCGTCTGATCCTGAATCCAGTAATATGCAAGAGAATCTAGTAGGAGATGATGATATAACGGTTTGATCACAGATGCTTTTTGACATGGTATTCAAAACTTTGTAAGTTCAACTGGTACATATGAAACAACTGGAATGTGTGAAAGTTCTACATTCATTGAACAAACATATATTGAGGAGCAGATGCAACCATCAACTTCTGAGTCATCTCGGTATCATAATTTAATGAAAGAAGCAGATGAATAATATATCTGGGCTATTTGAAATTTTCTAAGATCTCTTTTCTTATACATTTCATCCATATAAAATATATGAATAGATGGTTGGGTAAGAGTTTTACCATACTTATGAGGATATTAAAGGATGCATTTCTAGAAGGCAATGGTTTACCATCCTCTTATTATGAAGCAAAGAAAGTTATCAACAATCTGGATCTTGGATATCAAAAGATTCATAGTTGTCTGAAAGAGTGCATGTTATATCATGGTGAAAATGCTAATCAAGAGTTGTGCAATGTTTGCGAATCTTCACGATGGACAACTCATGAAGGAGATAAGGATAATGTAGTGAATGCAACACATACATTATGATGTACCAAGAAACCAGCGAAGGTATTGCATTACTTTCCACTTATTCCTTTATTGAGAAGGCTATATTCATCATCAAAAGTAGCTTCATTGACGAGATGGCATCATGAAGGGCATACGAAGGATGGAATATTGAGACATCCAGCAAATAGTTTAGCATGGAAAGCATGTAATGCTAGTTATTCTGATTTTGCCTTTAATATTCGTAATGTTCGGTTGGGTTTAGCTTCAGATGGCTTGAATCCTTTCCATACTCTAATTCTACATATAGCACTTGGCCAGTTATTCTGATACCATACAATTTATCACCATGGTTGTGCATGAAACAATCCTCACTTATCTTCGAAATGGTTATTCTAAGTGATAAGGGTCCAGGAAATGATATTGATATTTTTCAATAACTTTTAATAGAGGAATTGAAACAGTTGTGAGAAGGTGTCAACGCAGTTGATGCTTTCAATGGTGAAACATTAAACTATGGGCAGCTTTGTTATGGACTATTAATAATTTTTCAGCATATGCCAATTTATCTGGCTGGAGTACAAAAGGATGAGTTGCATGCCCTTGTTGTGCAGATTCGACACATTCGATTTGGTTAAAACATGAAGGAAATTCTGTTATATGCGGCATCATCGATGGTTAGAACCAAATTATCCATTTCGTTTTCAACAAGATTTATTTGATGGTACCACAGAAATGGGATGTGCACCTATTCCACCTTCTGGAACTAATGTTCGTAGACAAATGGATTCCATCAGTTATATATATGGTAAATTCTCAAAGTCTACTAAAAAAAGAGGAAGGGATGATCAAGAAGGATTGGTTGAAGAATATGACTACTGGTACTATGGATGCACAAGTATTTGAAGATCTTGATAATTTTTTTGAAAATAAAAATGAGGAAGATGTATAGATAGCATCTACAAATTAGCCGAGTAAACATTTATGGAAGAAAAAAAGTATCTTCTTTGACTTACCTTATTAGGAAAATAATCTGATTCGACATAATCTTGATGTCATGCACATAGAGAAGAATATATGTGATAATCTGCTTGGAACATTATTGAATCTTGATGGAAAGACCAAAGATAACATAAAGGCCCGAATGGATTTATAAGAATTGGATATCTGACATGATCTTCTTCCAAAAATGCTTGCTAATGATAGAATTTATTTGCCTCCTGCATCTTATACCATGTCTACTCAAGAAAAGATAATTTTTAGACAATATTAAAATATTAAAGTATCTGATGGATATGCATCTAACATTTCAAGGTGCATACATCTTAAAGACGGAAAAATTTCTAATATCAAAAGTCATGATGGTTATATATTGATGCAAGATATCTTTCCAATAGCTTCAAGATCATTAGTGCCTAAACAAGTTCTTACAATTATAATTTGGTTATTATCATTCTTTAAGTCATTATGTTCAAAGGTTATTGATCCTGGAGAGCTTGATTGGTTGGAGTCAGATATTGTGGTTATATTTTGTCAGATGGAGAAGATTTTTTTACCTAGATTTTTTACTATTATGGTACATCTACTCGTTCACTTAGCTTCGAAAGTCAAGCTTGGTGGACCAGTATACTATAGATGAATATATCCTATTGAGAGGTATTTATTATCCATTTTTAATCTCTATATAATTTTTAATAATAGTAAAGTCATGATGATGTATAAATAATTTTTTTTAATGTTGTAGGTATCTTGTGCGATTGAAAGATTATGTACGAGCCTATCCAAACGGCTCTATTATGAAAGGATATATTGCTGAAGAGTGTCTGACATTTTGTTTAAGATATCATCAAGGTGTAGATACTGTGTTTAACAAACCTCAATGGTATAATGATTTTGTAGCCAATGTGGAGTTGTATAAATTTTTCAACTACAGGAAGAGTAATGAAAAAAGATAAAAGTATTGTATTGGACCATAAATTAATTACACAGCACACCGTTATGTTTTACTTCATAGTGAAATAATATCTGACTATCGAAGGTTAGCATATTTAATGTATTTCAAGTTTAAATATCATATATTATTTTCAAACAATTAATAAAATATAAATTTTATGTAGTAATTTTTAATGTCTCAGCGACAAGCTAATCATAACACTCGACCTAACCCAAGGATTGAGCAGCGATGGTTAGTCGAGTTATTTCTTACATAGCTTTCAAAATAGGTTTGACATATATTTAAAGAATATATGGATAGATTTATCATCGAATAACTTGTTAATATCTTATTATTTTTTAGGTATGAATAATGATGGAGAAAATTTTTTAGATGAATTAATAGCCCTGGCTCGAGGACCGAATAAAATTGTCATAAGAAGCTGATGGAAAGACTTATGATGGTGTACTTAAAGATATATATGAGTTAGATTACTATGAAATCTTTAAAGTCATATTATTTAGATGGATTGGATAGATATAAATTCATCAAGGGGTTTGAAAAAAGATGCAAATGGATTTACCCTTGTGAATTTTACAAGGTTGATAGATACTAGGGTCTTATTGAAGGATGATCCATTTATTTTTTTCTCAAGCTCGTCAAGTATTTTTCGTATAAGATGCAAAGGTCAAAGATTGGGCTATTATTATTAAGACAAAATCTTTGGACTTATATGATATGGAAGACAACTGGAAGATGATGAAGATGATGATACTTATATGCATTCCATGCCATTCAATTTTTTACCAGTTGATGACATACATGCTACAATATCCTTGGTTAGGATAGAATTTGAAGAAAATGCTAATGCTTGATTCTTATTGGTATTAAATTTATATTATTTGCAATTTGTAGTAATTATTATGTTAAATTACTATTTATATTCACTAATTCAATCTCTGATGTAAATGATAATTGACACTATGCCTCGCCAGCGATGATTTCTTGGGGTGCAGTTCAATACTCACAGAAAGAGGCCGGCGGTTCTTCTTCAGCACAGTAGGTTGAGGCCAGTACTTCAGCATAGGATGTTCATGCCGATCCTTCCTCTCCTTCGACACACCATACTACTGTAGGTCCATCATCCTCGAGGCATCATGATCCTTCCATCGATCTAGCAGATGATGAGCTACACATTCAGGATAATTTATTCCAATATCCTTGGTTAGATAAAATTTGATTACATTTTTTACTATAGCTTACTTTTATCTATTTCTATGCAGATGAATCTGGAGGGTTACATGTAGGGCGGGCCTACAATAGTATGGGATGTGTGGCAGATGCCCGAGGGTGAGAGGATAGTGATTGAGTGCAATGAGCTGGGGTAACCAATTAACAAATTCGCTAGCTTATTGAGTTCTTTTTTGGGGACAGTTGCACGGAGGCATCAACTTTGTCCACTTAGTTATGCAAAGGGAATGACATGCTTCAGATGTATAAAGTAGAGATTCTACGAGTTATACAGGTAAAAAGTTTGTATTAAATTAATTGTTATCTTGCATAGTTGAAATATTATGTTTTGTTTTATATTATTATTAATTATTTTGTTTTGTAAGGTAAGTTTGTACTTCCTCCATTCCCTCATGATATTGTACTGAAGTCTCTCAACTGAAAATAGAAAGAATATAAAGCATAGTTGAAGATGAAGTACAAGTTGCCGGGTATGAAAGAGGAGCAGGTAGTTGGTACTTGTCCTCCTGATATACTCCCTCATCAGTGGGTGGAGTTGGTTCATTATTGGTTTTCCGAGAGAGGACAGGTATCTTCTAATTTCTTTGAAGCAAGTTTATTAAAAAATTAGTTTATATGGTACATTATATATATACACATTGCTTTCTGGATATAAGAAGTTATCTTTTTGATTTTGCAGACATATTCTGATATTGGTTGAGCTGCACGAGCAACTAGTCTATTTCCCACATATCAGGATCCAAGAGTTATGCACAAGTCAGACAGGAATTCGTAAGTTTCTTAAACTATATGTTTAAAATTTTAATATTAAAGTATTTATACATTTTACTGAAACTAATATGATATATCATGGAAAATGTATCGCAGTACATATATGTATCACGGTATATGTATATGATCATGGTACATGTATATGTATCATGGTACATGTATGTATCGCGGTACATGTATATGTATCGCGGGACATGTATCGTTATACATATATGTATCATAGATGATGTATTGCAAACATAATTATATATATCATGATACTTAAATAATTTTTAAATTAGTTTGAATTATTTGCTTAAAATTATAATGTTTCTTATAGGTCGATGAGCATGGGAGGGAACCCGGTCTGGTGGTGTTTTACTGGATGACTCATACTCAATGATGACACTTTTGTCATAGATGAGTCGAGGGATATATGTGTAAGTTTTTAATACAATTTAATTTATCCAACGATTTAAATTTGATTTTGGTGGGGACACCAAAGGCACCAGAATAAGATAGAGGCTTTTCAACCCTCTATGGATTGATCAATAATTTATGAGTCCATCTGTAATAAGGGCTTAGCTCATTTGAGTCCATTTTAGTTGTTATTTGAGTCTTTTGAGTTGTTATTTCAGTTCTATACTAGTCAGCTCATGTTGAGCTAGTTCAGTCCAGTGTTAGTCAGCTCATGTCGAGCTAATTTTATTTTTTTTGAGTCCTGTTCAACCATATTGAAGACTCAAGACCACATCATACAAGTGAAGACCAAGTCCAACCAGATTGAAGACATGGAAGTATAGCCCAAGTTCAACCCAGTTTGAAGATTTGAAGACCCCAGGAGGAAAATTCAGAAAACCCTGATTCCTTGCAGATGCCCTCCAGATGCCCAGATTCCCTTCAGATGCTAGAATATATTCATAGACTAGGGCATCCATGATTCCAGAGGTCCACCTGCATCCTAGCCCAAAGAAATCAAGCCCAGGTGCCAAGCCCAAGCCCCTAAGAAGCAAGATACTAGGGAATATTCCTGCTACCTGGCTACCAAGCCATCCCATCTTCCGGTGGCCAAACCCATGCGCCCGAGCCCCTTTGGGCTAGCCCCTTGCTGCTCTTAGAAGCCCAACACACCCCTAGGCATCCTTGGAGTGTTGGCCAAGTCAAAAGAATTTTTAGGAATTTCTCTACCTAATATTTCTTATTTTCTAGCTAGGGTTTGAGAGGGAAAGGATTCTTATGTAAAGACTAATGTGCCCTTACTTGGAGCCCAAGGTTAAGGGTCTATTTAAGGGACCCTAGCCTCTTGTATGAAGGGAGATTTTGATATATGAAATAAATCTTGAGTTCTTCTATTGCTTTGAGTGATTATCCTGCTGTGTGCATAAAGGGTTTGAGAGTTCTTCTTCCAGGTATTTGCAACCATCTTCCTGCCACCAACTATCCTTCCAGCCCCCTCCAAAACTTTTTTCCATTTGCTATTTTTCTTTGTTTTCTTGATTTTCTATGAGCTTTCTAACCCCTGACAGGTCGTTTGCAGGTCCTGAGTTCCTACGAATCCAACGATTCCAGCCAAGCCTCAATCGGACCACGAGCAAAAAAGCCGGGAATCCGCGGATCTTTGGCTTGGTTTTCCAGGCCGCATCCATCGAGGAACGAGAGATCCTTTTGCTGCGATCTTCACGGGCACTTCAAACATTGTTGGTACACCCCCTCTACCTCCAGACTTATATTGTAGGAGAACTTGTCCTAACCGAGGATTCTCAGCCCCGGGGATCCTTCTTTAGTACTTTTCTAGGTTCTAATATGCATGCTTGGTTTCAAGAATTTATACAAAATTTCTACAACTAATTTTAATCTAAAATTAGGAATTAATCACCTAACCCCACAAATAAAATATACAAAAATAATTGCATGCATATTAGTCCCGCATCATTTGGTATCAGAGCTTAGATTAGGGCTTGTTTCTTGCAATTTTCAGTCCGTATATTCTCTATTATTTAAATTATTTCTCCTTGATCAAAACTCTAAAATTTCTAAAACTTGCTTTTCTAGATTCATCATAATTCACAGTAATTTTCAGAATTTCTTCAAATTTTATTTAGGCCTGTGAATTTTCTGCAAGCCGAAATACAGCCTGCAAACTTTTGGCTCTATTTTTTTTCAGCAAGACAAGTTTGAAAGTTTTAGGGTTTTGTTTAGCATCTTTTGTATATCTTTTAATTTTAGTATATTTTCTGCATATTATGCCATAATTTACAAGTTTTATTCTATTAAAAAAATACCAAAATATATAAAAAATTACATATTCTCCAAAATACCAAAAACATCTAAACCCTAATTTGCATCCTCATCTGCCTGCCATCATTGCATAATTACTTTTAAGGGCACTCTTGCTATATCAGATGGGGGAAGGATTTGATCACCTTTCCTTAGCCCAAAACTACATCCCTTGCATTCGGTCCCAAGCCTTAACCTAAAATTAACTAGACTTAATTTGCCCTAGTGGGCTAGGGACACCAACTGGTCAGGTCCGGGCTAAGTGCCAGATCATTGTGTCAAGCTAACTTGTGTGTGCCTTGTGCTCAGTGTCTAGAATGGTGGTTTAGGGATTCAATCCTGAAGGGCTTGTGTGCTGGTCCGCCTACCTGGCCAATCTCTGATTGGTGTTTAGGATTGGCAATCAGGGACCTAACACTCCACTTACACCTGCCTAGCTGAGTACAGAGTTACTATAGGCTAGTTTGCCACCATGATTGAGCCATTAGTTTTGGACTCTAGGTTTAGTTAGCTGTAGTCAGTTTGATCGAGTCTTGCATGAGCACTAGATCAGGGGTTTCATATCATCCACCATCTCCACTTTGTCTGAATCCATGGATAAGCTAGAAGCCCAGATGAAAGCCTTTGCTGAGCAGCTAACCCAATCCATGGCCCAGATCACTACCCAGTTAACTACCTAGATGACAACCCAAATGACTCAGTTGACCCAGACCAATAGCCTCAACCCAACTCAACCTAGTGAAACCATAGAGCCCAACCCTATGAGAACCCACTACTCTGAAAAATATAGGGAGTCAATCCTAGGAGAACCCAAGACTCTGACCCATATAAGGAGCCCAACCCTAGGAGAACCCCTTACCATGATCCCTACCATGAGGTTGAACCTAGGAGAGACCATCGCCATGACCCTTATTATTATACTGAACCTAGGAGGACCACAAACCCTGATCCCCACCGTGAGGTTGAACCTAGGAGAGCCCATCGTCATGACCCTTATTATGATACTGAACCTAGGAGGACCCCAAACCCTGATCCCTACCATGAGGTTGAACCTAGGAGAGCCCATCGTCATGACCCATACTATGATACCTTGAGGACCCCAAACCCTGATCCATACCTTGAGGCTGAACCTAGGAGAGCCCATCATCATGACCCATTCCC
The DNA here is from genome assembly GCA_021397845.1 of Areca catechu. Lineage (NCBI taxonomy): Eukaryota > Viridiplantae > Streptophyta > Magnoliopsida > Arecales > Arecaceae > Areca > Areca catechu. Next base: position 54,946,086 of record CM038038.1, read on the forward strand.
TAAGGTTAGTCCTGAAGACCCAATCAGGATTTTTTAGACCAGGAAGATAGATTCTATTTACCCACATCCTATAAGCCTAGTATACCCACAACCTATAGATCTTATGACTCCAAATCCTATGAACCTAGACCCTATAAATCCAGAACCTATGAACCTAGATCCTATGACTCTAGATCCCATGATCATAGATCCTGTGCACCCATACCCTATAAGCCTAGTAGACCCAAGACCCATAAAGCTGAACCAAAATCGTATGAGCCCAGAGAGCCCATAACCCCTAGGTATCAATCTAGTACTAGTCAGGTTTTCTTAGTCAACTTGAACCTCACAGATTAGTACTCCTAAAAATGAGCCCAGTAGTGAGCCACTACCCCTTAGGCAACTGAACCTACTAGGATTAGTGTCCATAATCAGAAACCAGGACCCAGCCAATTTTTCCCTAGCCGACCTTCTCCAACCATTCCTGAGATTGACAAGGCTTACATTAATATGGAAGTGTATGAAGCTGATGCAAGCTTAGTGGATGAGTATGAGGGAGAAGAGGAGACACCTTTAGATGACCTAGAATTAGCTGACCCAATAGATACCCAGGTAGAAGCCAACCTAGAGGTAGTTGATCTTGACCACATCCAACCTAAAGCTATAGTGGAAGAACAAATAGAGGAAGAGAACCTAGGTACTGCTACTAGAGCCTTACCTGAGGAAACCATAGAGGAGAGCCAAATTATAGAGTCTAGTCCTAAAATACAAGAACCAGAAGAATTGTTAAGGACTTGATCTCTTTGAATCAGTACCCTCAGGATGAGCCTCCTCCTATAGTTTCCATTAAGGACCTCTTCCCTGAGATTAGTAAACCATCCTTCCATTATGCAAACCCATAGATATACCGCAACCTCGTAAGGTTAGCCTCATTAATCTAGGATTAGTCCTGTCATGCTTCTTATATCGAACTTTATCTAACTAACTTGAACCTATTTCCCTACCCTACCAAACAATTATGAACCCACTTCCTATTTTCTGCCCTTTCCTGACACCTCCAGCATTTCTAGGATTATTAGATTGTATTTAACTGAGATTAGCATACTGCATGCATTCATCATGCATGTTAGGTTTGCATCTTACTTCTGGCATACTCTTTGGAATTTGCTAGGAGTTCACTATAAGTTTATGTGCATGTCAAGCTAGGATCAAACCTAGAGAACCTATAATCTGTTAGGTTTAGATCCAAAGAGTTTAATAAAATTTCCGTCTATTGGAATGCATAGTCAAGTCTATTAGGTGTTAGTACGAGTCCTTTGAATCATTTGTTAGGAGTCTGCATGTGCCCAGCATGTTCACCACCTACAATAATTTTAAACAAACTAGCTAATTCCCGAAGATGGATCAAAGAATTTGATGTAGTGGATTCTATCTTGGTTAGGCTTAGGCCTAAAAGAAGCTTCATGCTCGCAGAGCCGGACCTTTTAAAGTGATAGAGAAGGTTGGATCAAATGCCTAGGTGTTAGACTTGCCTTCGGATTTGGGCATTAGTTCTACCTTCAATATTACAGACCTGGTTGAGTATAGGGAACCCGTAGCGATACCTAGTGAGGCCTTTGGACCTATTCCTTTTTATTGTGAGTGACCCTAACCTAGAGTGTCCACTAACAAATTGGCCTGAGAGAGGAGAACGGATCGAGCGTATCCTAGATGATCAAGCCATCACGACCCGGGGTCATGACTATCAACGCCTCCAGGTCCGATGGCAAGGCTAGCCAGAGTCGGACGATTCATGGATTTCTCGAGAGGACTTGGAATGCCTCAACCCAGACCTTCTCGAGAGATATGTGAGCCAGTCTGATCTTCACTCGACATGGTCGAGTTCCTCCCACCCCAGGAGAATTGGTTGGGGACACCAAGGCACAGAATAAGATAGAGGCTTTTCAACCCTCTATGGATTGATCAATAATTTATGAGTCCATCTATAATAAGGGCTTAGCCACATGAGTCTATTTTAGTTATTATTTGAGTCTTTGAGTTGTTATTTCAGTTCTATACTAGTCAGCTCATGTTGAGCTAGTTCAGTCCAGTATTAGTCAGCTCATGTCGAGCTAATTATTTTTTTTGAGTCCCTTTCAACCATATTGAAGACTCAAGACCACATCATACAAGTGAAGACCAAGTCCAACCATATTGAAGACATGGAAGTATAGCCCAAGTTCAACCCAGCTTGAAGATTGAAGACCCAGGAGGAAAATTCAGAAAATCCTGATTCCTTGCAGATGCCCTCCAAATGCCCAAATTCCCTTCCAGATGCTAGAATATATTCATAGACCAGGGCATCCATGATTCCAGAGGTCCACCTGCATCCTAGCCCAAAGAAATCAAGCCCAGGCACCAATCACAAGTCCCTAAGAAGCAAGATACCAGGGAATATTCCTGCTACCTGGCTACCAGGCCATCGTAGCTTCTAGAGGCCCAACCCATGCACCCGAGCCCCTTTGGGCCAGCCCTTGCTGCTCTTAGAAGCTAAACACGCCCCCTAGGCATCCATGGAGTGTGTAGCCAAGTCAAGAAAATTTTTAGGAATTTTCTACCTAATGTTTCCTTATTTCTAGCTAGGGTTTGAGAGGAAAATGATTCTTATGTAAAGACTAATGTGCTCTACTTGGAGCCTAAGGTTAAGGGTTATTTAAGGGACCCTAGCCTCTTGTATGAAGGGGAGATTTTGATATATGAAATAAACCTTGAGTTTTCTATTGCTTTGAGTGATTACCTGCTGTGTGCATAAAGGGGTTTGAGAGTTCTTCTTCCCGGTGTTTGCAACCATCTTCCTGCCGCTTACCATCCTTCCAGCCCCCTCCAAAACTTTCTTTTCTTTGCTGTTTTTCTTTGTTTTCTTGATTTTCTCTGAGTTTTCTAACCCCTGACAGGTCGTTTGCAGGTCCTCGAGTTCCTACGAATCCAACGTCTCCAGCCAAGCCTCAATCAGACCATCGAGCAAAAAGCCGGGAATCCGCGGGTCTTTGGCTCGATTTTCCAGGCCACATCCATCGAGGAATGAGAGATCCCTTCACTGCGATCTTCACTAGGTACTTCAGACGTTGTCAGGTACACCCCCTCTACCTCCAGCCTTTATATTGTAGGAGAACTTGCCCTAACCGAGGCTTCTTAGCCCCGGCGATCCTTCTTTAGTACTTTTCTAGGTTCTAATCTGCATGCTTGGCTTCAAAAATTTATATAAATTCCCTACAACTAATTTTGATCTGAAACTCGGGAATTAATCACCTAACCCCACATATAAAATATATAAAAGAATTGCATGCATATTAGTCCCGCATCATATTTTGTTAGTCTGTAAGACCTAACTAATTTTTCTAAATTAATACATGAAAGTGCTATAGCTCTTATTACCGAGCATATTGATGATTCTCCAGCATCTACGCAGAGTAGTTGTATCGAGGTTAAGGTATTTACAGAGTTGATGGGCCTGGAGTGCTACGGTCGAGTGAGGGTCTATGGAGTTGGAGTCACCCCTACTCAGTTATCTGTAGTTAGTAGATATATACATGAGAATGCAGAGAGTGCTTAGGATGCACGTGTTTGCAGACTCGAGGAGGAGATAGAGGAGATGCGATGGAGCCGTGCCACTGAGGAAGAGGAGATTCGATGGAGCCATGCCGAGGTAGAAGAGATGCGATGGAGCCATGCCACTGAGCTCGACAAGATATGACAGAGCCGTGCCATCGATAGAGTAGTGATGGATAGCATGAGAGAGCATATTGAGTGGCTTATATCTGTCATACCGACATTTATTCCACATCAGGTACATATATATGACTTTAAATATATATTTTTGTTTTAAACAATAATTTATATAATATATTGTTGTTGCCCAGAATGGAGCCCAAGAGTGGGGTGAATTGGGTCTTTCAAAAATTAAAAATAATAATATACCAGCCTTGTAGTATTTATGAACAATGTGATTAATGCACTAAAGTATATGCAGCGAAAATAGTAAATAGAGTATTGAAAATAAAGTATAAGTAATTAAAGAGAGACAATCACACACAAACACCAAGTTTTATAGTAGTTCGATGCTCTCCAAGCTCCTACGTCCACTCCCAATGCTTCTATTGGGAATTTCCACTATAATCTCTTCAAAGATTATAGCCGACTTATTTTCCAAGGCTCACAAGTCAAAACCTAAGTTAATTTTGTCACCTAGGCTCACCAAGAAACTTTACAACTTATTTTGGCTTTGGGCTCACAAGTAAAACCTAGTTGGTTTTGTACCTTTGGCTCACCAACAACCTTACAACATACTTTCAAGAACCTTGAAAGCTAGGTCAAATAATAATAAATTCAGAATACAAGAATTTAAACACAAGAAAACTCTCTTCTTAGAGTGGAATGAGGAATCTTTGAAACTCTTTGATGATTGTTTGATGTGACTTGACTTGGAATCTTCTCAAAAACACTTTTAGAAAGATGAAATGAAAGGAATGTAGGCTTTTTCAGTGGAATCTCTCCTTTTTAGCTTTTAGAAGTAGAGTTCTTGAAGAAAGTCTTTAACTCTTGGATATTTCCTTGCTTTTCTCTTTTCTCTTTTCTCTTTCTTCATGAATGAGTTTGGTGAAGCTTAAATATATGAAAAACATCCAAAAAACCATTTTAGACCATTTGGGATCGATAACTAGCCATTAGGAGCTAAAAAATACAAATTCAGGCTATCAGAAAATAGATCCGTTGAAGCTATCAGAACCCGAGTGTCGACACTTGGTTGTGAGGTGTCGACACTTGGCTGTCAGGTGTCGACACTTGGTTTCCAGGTGTCGACACTTGAACTTTCAAGTGTCGACACTTAATTCTCAGGTGTCGACACTTGACACAAAAATTCTCCAAAGGCAAGTTCTGTATTTTTAAAAAGTCTCAGGCCTTGAGTTGATACTTAGAATTCTAAGTGTTGACACTTGAATTTTAGGTTTCGACACTTGAGTTCTAAGTATCGACACTTGGCATGCCATGAAAAATTTCTGCATGCCAAATGCTGAAGTATCGATACTTGGGCTCCCAGGTGTCGACACTTGGTTCAGCAATTTTCAAAAGCAAGTGCCAAACAAGCCAAAAACATAAAAACATTCATTGGAAATTAAATGCAACATATAAAAATAATAATTGAACTTATTTTTGTCCCTTTTTGATGTAGAAGACTTCTCAAATCATGAAAAATGCTTTGTTTCTAAAGCATGCCATGATACTCTAGTTTTGAGAATTTGAGGTGTTTGAAATCTGAAAACTCATAACTACAATTGATCATTAGTACAAAATATATACTCAATATTTTGTTAATCATCAAAATCACGGGGTAGAGCCAACAATCTCCCTCTTTTTGATGATGACAAAACCTTGAGTAAAATAAGCATTCAACTTTAATTTTGGCAAAGTATCCCTTAAATATGCACTTTAAAACTCACATAAAGCAATTCAATGAAGGAGATATGTCAAATAACTATTGAAATCAAAACACTCTCCCCCTAAGGGAGTTAAGGTATGAGACATTTCAAAGATTAAAGAAAATGCTTGAAAGTAATATATCTACTCCCCCTTTTTGTCAACATACAACATAAAGAAAGTAAACTCCCCCTGAATAAATGCATTAGGTCATGATAAAGTTGGTATCATAGTTGAAAAGAGATTAGATTGTTAAGGAATCAACAAGTATCAGAGCAAATGCATAAAGTAGGGAGTATCAGAGCAAATACAAGAGCACATCATGTAATTGATACAAGAGTAGTTATAAACTGAAACACAGACATATATATAATCAAGTTTTCAGGTACAAAAAGTGCTGTTAGTGATACAGCAATCTTGAAACATGATACAAGAGAAATAAAGCAAACAAGTACAATGATATAAGCATGTAAACAAATATAATAGCTAAAGATAAAAGTAACAAGCAACTAGATAAACATATGTGAGGCTACTCCTCATCAGATGGAAGCTCAAAGCTAATGGGGGCACTAATCCTAGACCTAGGTACAAGGGCCTTAGGTGGCTCTAGAACCCTATGACTCCTAGTCCGAGTAGAAGGTCCATGTGCGGGTACAACCTTGGATGATCTGGTCGACGGGGGAGGAAGTAGCTCAGCTGGAGTCACAAAATTAGGAGTGGAAACAATCTCATCAGCTGGAGGAGGGACCTCAGGGGTAGCTGGTGTCTGAGTATCTCTGCTGACCATGTCATATCGCCCATCTAGGTCAATACTGCCATCACCAGAAATATATGTACCTCTGTCTGCATAATCATCACCACCATCATCATCACCACCATGGGAATCATCACCACCATGGGAATCATCATGACCATCATTAGCAGGTGGTGGAGGAGGTAGAGGATTAGCTGGACCTGATATCCCTGACTGCAATAGAGCTCTCAGCATCTCCTCAATGTGGGTGAAACCAACCTCCATAGTCCTGCAAGTCTTAGTGTGCTCCAAAGCAGTATGGGCTCTAAGGCCCTCAATCTCGATCCTGAGTTGTGTGGTGCGGACTCGTAGTCCGACCATCTCACTCCTAAGCTCTGTGAACTGGTGGCGTGCATGCTCCTCAAATAATGTACCAGTAGAAGATGGAGGAGGAGTAAAAGGGATAGCTGCAGGAGTCACTGGCTCAGGCTCTGACGCTGGTCCTACTCGAGGAGGTGTAACAACTAGTCCTGATGGCCCGGCCTCGGCCTCTCTGATCTCGTCCTCCTCATTTCTTGACTAGACTATTTACGAACCCAGCATTCAGAGACCAATCTATATCTTATCCGGTGCAAGGACCCATAGACATCTGTATGTAGGATCTCTTTGGAGGCCCCCCCTCCAAAGGTATACCATAAGCTCAAAAGATACGTATGAATCCTGTACCGTATGGAAGACAATGTCTCCTCTGGGTGGCTGCGTCTCTCATATGAAGTAGCATGAATGCTGGGAGATCAACCATAGTCCTCTGAGACAAGCAAACCATAAGCATTAGCTCTCGCTTTGTAATGAAATTGAATCTGTTAGTCTTTGAGAGCAGGATGCGAGCGATGATGTGGTGAAGAAGCCTCATCTCCACAGATTACTGGTTTGTGGTGACCACTGTCACACCACGAACATCATCTCTCTCAAGCACATATCTGAAAGCATCCTCTCGATCCTCAGTACCATAAGCTACAATGCCTTGGTGTGGAATCTCCCATAATCTGCTCAAGACTGACTCATCAACTGCAATCCTCACACCTCTGACTGTCGCATGCCACGCGAGTCTGCTGCAATCCAAGCTACCATAGAACTCGCAGATCAGATGGGGATAATACCTCTTTGTCATCAAACAGAAGGGGACTAAACCCGCATCTTGAAGAATCTACCTAATGTGAAAGTGCTGTTTGTCGAAGAAATCGAGATCCACCCGTCTGCCTATTGCCACTACCTTCCCTGCCATCCTCTCTGTAGGAGGTGACCCGGGGGCTGCTGAACTACTAGTCTGACCACTGTCATTCCTAGCCTTGGATCTTCTCTTTGCTGAACTTTGATCGAACTTTCTTTTAATAGCCAATCTTTTCCTTGGACCCATAGCTACCAGCCAAGGGAAGGATAGGAGTAGAAAGGGGTAAACTTATGGAATAGGAAGCAGTCTATTGATGAAATAGGGGAAATGAAGCCAAAACATTGGGTTCAATCAAGAAATTGATCTGAAGATAGTGAAAATAGTGTTTAGTTTTGATTTAAAATGATAATAATTTGAGGAAAATAATTAGGGTTTGTTTTAAAAAAAGGGGAAAGAAACCAAATAGGTTGGTTTAGGTTTTGGATTAGCTATAAAATAGTGAAATCGGACAATGCCAAGTAAAATTTATTTTTTACTTAGTAGAAAAATGATTTAAATGAGGGAAAAACATCAAATATGGTTGATTTTAGCCCAAAACATTAATCCAATAGTGAAACTGTGTGGAACAAGGGTAAAACAAGGCATAATCCAAAAGATTAAAGTGCATAATCGGTCCAAATGTGAGAAATCCAAGAAATCGAACACAAATCCAAGAAATTAGAGATTTTCGGCGAAGAACCTTCAATGCAACAGTAAATCGATAGAGAACAAGGTAAAAGCCAGAAGTTTAAGATGAGGAAACGGTCCAAAAGAGGAAAGAATCCAAGAAACCTCAAATCATACTTTCAAGTCCCTTTTTGATGGAGAAGACTTCTTGATGCAGAACAAATAAAGGGATGCGATGCGGAAGTAAATTAAGATTAACTAATTTTTTTTTTGTTGTTTTTATAGGTTTGTAGAAGTTGGCTTCAAATCAAAGAAAAGTTAACCTAACATTGAAAGATACTAATATGATAATTGAAAGCACAATTTTAAGGAAACTAAATTATCAGAGTAGTTTAGAAGCAACGGATCGCTGGGGGTTGAGAAACTCCCAGACCTAGGGTTTCACTCCGAGCTTTCAACAAAACAGAAATAAAGAGAAGGGAAGGTTTATCTAACCAGACAATGATCTTCACAAATTTTGGTGGAAGAACTCTCCCGAGCAGATTGTTGGATCCTCGGAGTCGGATATCTTCGTAATGGATCCTCCAATACTGGTCCTTTGGCGGGTTGGTTTCTCCTGAACTCAAGATCTGGAAGAGAAGAAAAACAATTGATGGAATCAGAGAGTCAAGGAAAAGATTTACCAGGTTGATGAACTTGAAGATCGAAATTGCTGAAAACTGGATTCTCCTGGATGCTGATGTGATTTTCCTTGGAACTTGCTCTGGATCTGAAGTAGCCGGACTGGATCTGGATGAAGGTGGACGGCCTGGACTTGTAGAGAGAGAGAGGCCGTGGGAGATGGATGGATCTAGGGTTTGGTGGATGGAAAATAATGAAAGGTGGCTAGGGTTTTGGAATTTCAAGTGGCTAACCTAGGGTTTTGGATAAAGATGGAGATCTCTCACCTCCTCAAGGCTCCAATGGAACCCGGATTACCCCCTCACGGAGCTCAACACTTAGAATAGTGCGGAAGAAGAGAAACCTAGGTTGCTCAACACAAGAGAATAGCAAAAATAATTTTTCTTCATTGATTTTCTAAAGTTACAAAGAGAGGTCTATTATATAGACCTAAAATTTTCTCCTAGCTTGTACAAATTTCCATGTGGGACTAAACTCTTCCAACCCCTAGATTAGGTAGAAAATCCTCTCCCTTGGCCGACCAAGAGTCCAAAAAAAATTGGGACGGCCATAAAGGAATTGTTTTGGAACTTTTATGGCACCTCCTTTGGAGTTGGATTTGGATTTGGAGTCCTCTTCTTCTTATGGTATTTCTTCTTTTCTTCCACTCCAAGTTAAGCTCTTTGATTTTGATTTGAACTTCAATTAGGAGTAGGTTGGATGTCCTTCTTTGATTTCTTCTCCAAGAGAAGTTTTCTTCCTTCTTTGCTTAGGTAAATTAGGCAGGTGTGGGCGCCTCCTTTAATTTAGCCTCCAATTTGATTTTTTTCTTCTTTGGATGTGGGGACCATGACACTGGGATGCCTCTATGGCGCCTCCTGGACTCTGGCGTGTGCTCGGAGTGTGGCTGGGCGTGTGGCTTGGAGTGTGGCCTCCACTTGCTTGAACCTTGAGTTGATTGGAAGAGAAATGTGGCACCATTTTGGACCAAATTGAAACCACATTGGGACTTGCACCGAGTCAACATGACTCAACAAAATTTAAATGGTGACTCAAGAAATAAATAAAATAAATAAACTGGTTGACCAGGTCAACCTTTATTACAAACCCTAATTTCTCGGGCAATGTCAATCAGAGATCCAAATGGAGCTCTGAAGTCTTCTTCTGAGTCTGGTGCCCGCACCAATTCTCCCAGGATGGGAGGAACTCGACCCTGTCGAGTAAGGCTCAAGTTGGCTCTGGTATCTCTCCAAGAGGTCTGGGTCCAATTCTTGTAATTCTTCTCGGGAGATCCAAGAGTCATCAGAATCTGGCCTTCCTTGCCAGCGGACCAGGTACCTTTGGTATCCTCGATTACGAGTAGAGATAACCTGATCATCCAGGATCTTTTCAATCTGCTCTTTCCTCACAGGCCAGTTTGTTGGTGGACACACAGGGTCGGGATCACTCTCAATGATAGGGTTAGGCTCAAAAGGCTCACTAGGAATCACAGCTGGCTCCCTGTACTCTACTAAGTCTGTAATGTTGAAAGTAGAGCTAATGCCTAGTTCTGGAGGCAACTCAAGCACATAGGCATTGGATCCTACTCTCTTTACCACTCTAAATGGTCCAGCTCCCCTAGCATGTAACTTTCTAACGGTTCCAGGAGGAAACCGTTCAGGCCTTAACCTAATCATCACATAGTCTCCCTCAACAAAAGATTTGACTCGCCTTTGAGTATCAGCCAACTTCTTATAAGTTTCATTACTTAAATTTATTTTGGCATGAATTTCTTTATGCAAGTCTTTTATATGCTGTGCAAAATTCTCAGCAGATTCGGAGACTCGAGTGTGGACAGGTAAAGGGACTAGGTCAAGAGGTGTGTGAGGTTTGTACCCATGTACAATTTCAAATGGACTCTTACCCGTAGACCTATTGACCGAGTCGTTGTACGCAAATTCTGCCCTTGGTAGGTATAAATCCCAATTTCTGGTATTTTCACCAACAAGACATCTCAGCAGATTTCCTAGGCTACGGTTCACTACTTCAGTTTGGCCATCAGTTTGGGGATGATAGGCAGTTGAAAACTTAAGTTTTGTCCCTAACTTATGCCAAAGGGTCTTCCAAAAGTAACTGGTGAACCGGACATCCCTATCTGAAACGATTGTCTTAGGTAGGCCATGGAGTCTAACTATCTCATTGAAGAAAAGTGTGGCTACCTTAGACGCATCAAAAGTTTGGGAACAAGGCAAGAAGTGGGCCATTTTAGAGAATCGGTCGACTACGACACAGATAGAATCATGTCTCCTCTGGGTCTTAGGTAAACCTAACACAAAATCCATACTCACATCTTGCCAAGGACGATCTGGGACAGGGAGTGGGGTATAAAGGCCAGTGTTTTGTTTTCGCTGTTTGGCAACAGCGCAGGTTCGACATCTAGCTACAATATTAGCTACATCCCTTTTTAAGCTAGGCCAGAAAAAGTGGTCTTCAATAGCTAGAATGGTCTTGTCTTTTCCAAAATGGCCAGCTAAACCTCCAGCATGGATTTCCCAAATCAAAAATTCCCTAAGAGAAGTTCTAGGGATGCAAAGCCTATTTTTGAAGAACAAAAAACCATCTACAAGGGTATAATCCTGGTGATTACTAGATGGTCCTTGAACTAGATCCTGATACACAGTTGTGAAATCCGGACAAGACTCATATTCCTCTTTGATTTGCTCAAACCCTATGACCTCAGTTCTAACAGAAGTTAATAACAGAGATCGGCGACTAAGGGCATCAGCTACCCTATTCTCAACTCCAGCCTTATGTTTCAGGACAAAAGTATAGGACTGGATATATTCTACCCACTTAGCATGCCTAGGGTTAAGCTTCTTTTGGGAGTTCAGAAATCTAAGAGCCTCATGGTCCGAAAATAGTACAAATTCCTGCGGTAGCAAATAATGTCTCCAGTAACGCAAAGCTTGCACCACCGCATAAAATTCCTTATCATAGGTAGAATACCTAAGCTTAGCATCATTAAGTTTTTCACTAAAGAATGCTATGGGATGATTCTCTTGGCTTAGGACTCCACCTATTCCTACACCTGAAGCATCACAGGCAACCTCAAATACTTTAGAAAAATCGGGTAATCTCAGAATGGGTGCCTGGGTCATTTTATCCTTAAGATCTAGGAAGGCTTTATGGGCTGACTTAGTCCAATGAAATTCTCCCTTCCTAATACAATCAGTGATTGGAGCAGCTAAAGTACTAAACCCCTTGATGAATCGCCTATAGAAGGTAGCCAAGCCATGGAAACTTCTAACTTCATGCACATTGGTTGGCTCTGGCCAGTCTACTATGGACTTAATCTTCTCAGGATCGGCCGCCACGCCGTCAGGGGTTACTACAAAACCAAGAAAGATAACTCTACTAGTCATGAATTCACACTTCTTAAGATTACCGTAGAGTCTCTCATTCCTCAAAACTTGGCAGACTGCTCTAAGGTGGTCTAGGTGATCTGTTGGGGTCTTACTATAGATCAGGATGTCATCAAAATAGACCACCACAAATTTTCCTATGAAAGCTCTAAGTACCTGGGTCATAATTCTCATGAAAGTACTAGGGGCATTGGACAACCCAAAAGGCATAACAACCCATTCATAAAGACCATCCTTAGTTTTGAAAGCAGTTTTCCATTCATCCCCGGGTCTAATCCTAACCTGATGATAGCCGCTTTTGAGATCAATCTTAGAAAAAACCATTGCACCAGCCATCATATCAAGCATGTCATCTAGTCTAGGGATGGGAAACCTATATTTGATTGTAATTTTATTGATGGCACGACTGTCAACACACATCCTCCACGTGCCATCTTTCTTTGGGGTCAGTAAGGCTGGGACTGCACAAGGGCTAAGACTTTCTCTAATAAACCCCTTCCTCAATAATTCTCCAACCTGCTTTTGCAGTTCTTCATGCTCAGATGGATTCATCCTGTAATGGGGCAAGTTGGGCAAAGTCGCTCCTGGGATTAGATCTATGGCATGCTGGATATCCCTAAGAGGTGGAAGGTGGTCTGGCAAATCCTCGGGAAAGACATCCTCAAATTCTTTTAACACAGGTTTAACTTCTTGAGGAGGCTCTGAGGGTTCCGAAGTTCTAAGCTCCTTAGCAGTCAACATCCAGATGGGTGAACCACTATGAATTTCTTGTTCTAGATCCTTAGCACTGATTAGGTTCACTCCAGTTTTCATCTCCTTAACCTTACCAGCTCCTTTAGTTACCTTGTCCTTAGGGGGAACGGAATGGATCGTAATCTTCTTCCCATTGAAACTAAAGACACAGGTATTGGATTTTCCTAAGAGGGTGGCATCATGATCATACAACCACGGTCTTCCGAGAATTATACTGCTCACCCCCATGGGTAAGACATCGCACCAAATCTTTTCGTGATAAGATTGCATTTGGATTTGGACTTGACATCTAGACTGGATGGGTATGGAGGTAGAATCTACCCAAGAAACCTTATAGGGGTTGGGATGGGGAACTGGGATTAAGCCTAACATCTTGACAGTGCTAGTAGAGATGGCATTTACACAGCTCCCACTATCTATGATGATCTTACATACCTTATCCCCTAATTTAAGAAAAGTCTGTAGGATGTTAGTCCTACGCCAATCCTCTTGAACTAGATTCTGGGATAGGATGCATCTTACAACTCCTAATTGGTCAGATTCATTGGGTTCCTCCTCTCCTTCATACTCCTCAACCAAATTCATTCCGGCCTCATAAACTTCTTCTTCAAATTCCTCACTGGGCTCGGAATTATCATTCTCTCCCTCTTCTATGTAAAGGGATCTCCGTGGGCACTGGCTAGCAACATGACCTACCTTATGACACTTGAAACAGGCTATGGCAGTACACTGACTAGAAATGTGACCTGGTTTCTGACACTTAAAACAGGTGATATTTGAACTAGGGGTTCTCTCGGTGTCAGGTGCCTTACCTTTGTCCATGGGCCTAGGGGTAGAAGTACCCTGAAAAGGTTTACTCGGGATAACTTGACTAGGTCCATTCCTTGGGATTGGGGCACTAACCCTAGAAGGTATAGGTCCTCTCTGAAATTTCTCAGTGTTCAGTGCAATCTGGTAGGCTTGGTCTAGATCAGTAACCTCTCTCAGAAATAGTTCTCTCTTGATATCTTCCCTCAGTCCAGCCCTAAATCTAGACAAAGTGACTTCGTGGGCTTCACTCACATCACATCTCATTAGGTATTCATCAAAAGTAGTTATGTAGTCTGAGACAGATCGGTTTCCTTGTTTCAGGTTTTGCCATTGGTCTAACAGGTTTTGCTGGTATGAAATGGGTAGGTATTTATCTCTCAGTTTTTCTTTCATACCCTGCCAAGTGGTTATGGGCTCAACATTCCGTCTCCTAGTGGTTAGCTCAATGTTCCCCCTGTATAACCTAGCTTGACGCACTAATTTCATCTTGGCAAACTTGTATTTCCTCTCCTCAGACATAGCATACCACTCAAAGTATTGATCCATCTCACCCTCCCAATCAGAATACACCTTAGGGTTCAGACTACCATCAAAAGTGGGTGCATCTAATTTGATGTTCCTGATGAACCTATCATCTCTATCTTCAGGCTCTGGGTCAGGCCTCCTATGATTAGGTTCGGGATCTCTATATAAAGGCCTTCTAGGCTCTTGATGTGGGTGAGGTTGAGGCACATTAAAATCGGGGTCAGGAGTCCAATTCCGATGTCTAGGTTCTTCAAGTACTTGGACTCGGTCCCTAAGTTGGGTAAGATCCTCATGAATTTGTGCGCTAAACTGGGCCACAGTGTTTGTCATATCCTGATTCATTTTAGCCATACTTTCAGTAAGAGTTCTGATCATGGCCTCTAAATCAGGTTGGGTTTGACCAGGTTGATATGGCACTCCGTTTCTGGTAGACATGATGATTCAAGCAAGCACACAAAATGAGACTAGACTAAATCGACTACTGGATCACTAGACCTAGAGTCCAAACTAGATGCCCAATCAGAGTGGCAAGCTAGCCTGTAGTAACTCAGGACTCAGCCAGGCAGGTGTAAGGGGAGTGTTAGGTCCCTGATCGCCAATCCTAGACACCAATCAGTGATTGGCCAGGTAGGCGGACCAGCACACAAGCCCTTCGGGACGTAGTCCCTGAACCACCGTTCTAGACACTGAGTGCTAAGCACACACAGAATAACTCAGCAAACTGACTCAACACTAGCCTAGACCCGACCAATTGGTGTCCCTAGCCCACTAGGGCAAATTAGGTCTAACTGATTTTAAATTAGGTCTAGGTTCGAATGATTGGATGGTGGTTTTGGGCTAAGGAGAGGTAATCAACTCCTCCCCTTATCTTAGATGCTCAATTGCCCTTAAGTAAATTATGAGATGATCACTCCAAAAAGAATTGAATTGCAGAACACAAAAACAGAGTTACTATATTTTAATTCTCAGAATTTTTACCGAAACCAATAAATCTCAGAAAAATTATGGAAAATAGGTTCAATTATACTGGTTTCAACGAAGTAAAAATCATGCAATTCGGAGTTTTATGCAGGGAGAAATAATTCAGACAACAGGGAAATTACGGGCTGCAACTAGATTGTCTTCCCCGTTTATAATCCCTGCTACGAAGTTATAACCCAATGGATCCCCTACACGCCCTAGGAACACCCCGTGGAATGGGAGGAGGAGGCTTGCGCCTCGCTTAGTTCCTAGGACCGGACGTCCTGGGGAGTCTACTTCGAGCAGACAAAATAAAAGAGAACAATCAACACAAGCAAGCAAGCAAATCAGAAACCCTAGACTGGGCTCTGATACCAAAAATGATGCAGAACAAATAAAGGGATGCGATGCGGAAGTAAATTAAGATTAACTAATTTTTTTTTGTTGTTTTTATAGGTTTGTAGAAGTTGGCTTCAAATCAAAGAAAAGTTAACCTAACATTGAAAGATACTAATATGATAATTGAAAGCACAATTTTAAGGAAACTAAATTATCAGAGTAGTTTAGAAGCAACGGATCGCTGGGGGTTGAGAAACTCCCAGACCTAGGGTTTCACTCCGAGCTTTCAACAAAACAGAAATAAAGAGAAGGGAAGGTTTATCTAACCAGACAATGATCTTCACAGATTTTGGTGGAAGAACTCTCCCGAGCAGATTGTTGGATCCTCGGAGTCGGATATCTTCGTAATGGATCCTCCAATACTGGTCCTTTGGCGGGTTGGTTTCTCCTGAACTCAAGATCTGGAAGAGAAGAAAAACAATTGATGGAATCAGAGAGTCAAGGAAAAGATTTACCAGGTTGATGAACTTGAAGATCGAAATTGCTGAAAACTGGATTCTCCTGGATGCTGATGTGATTTTCCTTGGAACTTGCTCTGGATCTGAAGTAGCCGGACTGGATCTGGATGAAGGTGGACGGCCTGGACTTGTAGAGAGAGAGAGGCCGTGGGAGATGGATGGATCTAGGGTTTGGTGGATGGAAAATAATGAAAGGTGGCTAGGGTTTTGGAATTTCAAGTGGCTAACCTAGGGTTTTGGATAAAGATGGAGATCTCTCACCTCCTCAAGGCTCCAATGGAACCCGGATTACCCCCTCACGGAGCTCAACACTTAGAATAGTGCGGAAGAAGAGAAACCTAGGTTGCTCAACACAAGAGAATAGCAAAAATAATTTTTCTTCATTGATTTTCTAAAGTTACAAAGAGAGGTCTATTATATAGACCTAAAATTTTCTCCTAGCTTGTACAAATTTCCATGTGGGACTAAACTCTTCCAACCCCTAGATTAGGTAGAAAATCCTCTCCCTTGGCCGACCAAGAGTCCAAAAAAAATTGGGACGGCCATAAAGGAATTGTTTTGGAACTTTTATGGCACCTCCTTTGGAGTTGGATTTGGATTTGGAGTCCTCTTCTTCTTATGGTATTTCTTCTTTTCTTCCACTCCAAGTTAAGCTCTTTGATTTTGATTTGAACTTCAATTAGGAGTAGGTTGGATGTCCTTCTTTGATTTCTTCTCCAAGAGAAGTTTTCTTCCTTCTTTGCTTAGGTAAATTAGGCAGGTGTGGGCGCCTCCTTTAATTTAGCCTCCAATTTGATTTTTTTCTTCTTTGGATGTGGGGACCATGACACTGGGATGCCTCTATGGCGCCTCCTGGACTCTGGCGTGTGCTCGGAGTGTGGCTGGGCGTGTGGCTTGGAGTGTGGCCTCCACTTGCTTGAACCTTGAGTTGATTGGAAGAGAAATGTGGCACCATTTTGGACCAAATTGAAACCACATTGGGACTTGCACCGAGTCAACATGACTCAACAAAATTTAAATGGTGACTCAAGAAATAAATAAAATAAATAAACTGGTTGACCAGGTCAACCTTTATTACAAACCCTAATTTCTCGGGCAATGTCAATCAGAGATCCAAATGGAGCTCTGAAGTCTTCTTCTGAGTCTGGTGCCCGCACCACTTCTCAAATCATGAAAAATGCTTTGTTTCCAAAGCGTTCCATGATACTCTAGTTTTGAGAATTTGAGGTGCTTGAAACCTGAAAACTCATAACTATAATTGATCATTAGTACAAACTATGTACTCAATATTTTGTTAATCATCAAAATCACGGGATAGAGCCAACAATTGTCATGCATAGTTTCATAAATTAAATATTTTAAATATTTTTTATATAGGTTTCTGGAGCATCAGATCCACACGGACCGGATGATGATCTACCTCTTGCAGATCATTGACCTCGACTTTTTGTTATTTCATACCTTGTATTTTCATGTATTTTCTAATTTTGTTAAACAGACATATGTGTAATAAACTAATATTATATTGTAATTTATTATATATTTGGATTTATATTTAGATTTATATTTGGATGTGTGAAGAATGCATGGAATGAAATTGAAATATTTGTTATTTATGTACATGTTAAAAAAAATTATACAAATTTTAAATTTTTAAATAATTATTTATTTTTTTAAAAAAAATAAAATTTTCGATGCTTTAAAGTTTCGGGAATAACTTTATCCTCAAGTTATTCTCGATGCTTTAAAGCATCGGGAATAAAATTATTTCTGATGCTTTTAAAAAGTATCGGGAATAACTTTATTCCTGATGCTTTTTAAACGCATCGGAAATAAGTTTATTCTCGATGCTTTAAAGTGTCGAGAATAACTTTTCCAGGAGTTATTCCCGATGCTTTAAAGCATCGGAAATAACCCTCAATGCTTTTGCGATGCTTTTCAAAAGCATCGGGAAAAACTGTCTCTTTTCTTAATTTTGCAATACTTTTTGAAGCGTTGGAAGGATTTTTTTATGATGCTTTAAAATATCAAAAAAGGTCTATTTTAGTATCGAGAATAATCAGAATGGTTGTAGTGCATTCATGAATTGGTTTGCCTCCAATTGGTCTTGGGAACGTGCTAAATCTTTTGAATGAATGAATGATTGAGCTTTCTCTCATGATAATAACTATTGGATGGCATCTTATAGTACTTTCAAAGCAAGTACATGACTTTCCAAGTAATGCCACGTTCTCGTATTTGTGGCTTTTAAAATTATTTTTATATTATTTAATAATTGGTGTCATGAAAGAAGATCAATCATCCATTCATACCAAAGATACAATCCACGCCACACCACCAGCACCATCACCTCCGATACTGACGTCCACCCACAATGCATCACAAACACTCACTACTCCATGGTTCGGTATCTACACCTATGGCACCCACGCTTGCCCCACCACCTGCCCCCTCAAACTCTTCTGGCTCATTGCCCCACCACTGGTGATAGCCCACTGGAGGCGTGCCCTGCTAGCTCTAGCATTGCTTTCAGCACACGCCCCTACTTCTCTATCAACGTGTATTGGCCTCGAAGTAGGCATACACCATGGACCTTGGTGGGCACCTATCTAGCCATGTCGACACCTCTATCACCAGGATAGAGGTCCGACCATCATGCCTCGCAACATGGCTGGTCAGGGAGATGGGAAGGTAGGCCAGTCTTAGCATGGTCACGAAACCCTCCAGTATGAACTCCTAGTTTGTCAGTAGCCCTAAATTGGTGCTTGATGCTGGGGAGGTGATTGAAGGGGACAATCAGTGAAGAGGGGAGATTAAAGAGGATGCCCAGGGTGGCCGGGCCACCACTATTCCCAAGTTGGGGCACGCAAGGCTAGATGTGGTCGATGACAGGGGTGACAAAGGTGCTGGAGTAGAAGATGAGGTGAGGGACCGTAAGGTTGGTAGTGAGGTGGTTTGTCCAATCGAGGAAGAAGTCAAAGAGGAGGGTGAATGGAGTGAGGAGAGGAGCGGGAAAGCGCTCCCTTTGAACAAAGATCTTATGGGGGCGTGCACACTAGAATATCGTAGCGGACTTCATAGTTTATCTTGTTTCTTTTTTTTCAATATCAATTTTAAATAATAAATTTAAAAATTAAAACTTTTATCCTAACAAAATTTATTAGTCTTGTGATTAAAAAATATAATATTTTATTTTTTTTATTTTCTGTATATAATACATACTATATGTTTATATAATATACACTAAACAAATTAATCATTAAACAAATCAATATATACATACAAATAAATTGATACAAAGTTTTTAAAATATAAAATTTATCAATACACGATTTATGACTGGATGATCTTACTTAGCAAATTAGTTATCAAACAATCCAATACATTCATCTAAACAAATTAATACAAAGTTTCCAATACATTCATCCAAATAAATATTATGTTCACCAATATACACTACATGGCCTAGTGATACATACTCATTAATTTTTTAATATATATTGCAAGTTTGTTGGATATATACATAGTAATGATCCAATACATATCTTCAAGTAAAAATATATATTCTAAAAATTATGTATTGATTTACTTAAAGATGCATATTGGATTATTATTAAGTATGTATCAAAAAGCTTGTAGTATTTATCAAAAAATAAATGAGTGTATATTATTATATTATGTAACGTATACTGATAAATATAATATTCTAAAAATCATAATAAAGAATCAAATACTACTTTAAAGCTTTTATCATAAAATTGACTAATGCTAAGTAAATTATGTTTTAAGCCTTCTACTAACAAAATATTTTCTATAAAAGTAGAAGAGATAATATAAATTTTATCGATTTCAATGATCTTTTCTTTTTTATTGTCACCAAATATTACATTCCCCTATTTAGAGCTTCAAGAGATATGAATTGCTTCATATTTCTAATTATGTATGTTGAGCAACCGCTATCTAGTCTCCTTGATTGCAAGACATACCTACAAAAGAGATCAAGTAGAAACTTTCGATACCCAAGCCATCTTAGATCCTTCTGGATTAGTAGTAGTAGTAGTTCTATTTTGAATCTAAACATTTTTAGCATTATTCAATTTTTTACGATCACATAAATAACTTTATATCCTAATCTACCATAATAATGACATGTAATACTTGAAGATATTGGAATAAAGAAAATTTTCAAATATGTTTGTTATTTTTATTGTTTAAAACCCAAACCTGTCTTATTATAAATGGCTCTTTGACTATTTAAGAGCATTTCAAGTTTTTTTGAGCAATAAGTAAACTTTTTAACAAAAGACTTAATCTTTTTTATTTCTTTTTTCAAACTTTTATTTTTTTAGATTAAGGTTTCATCTTCTTTTGATAGCATTTCCTTTTCTTTTATTAAAGCAAGCTTTTGTCCCTTCAAAACCTTGTTTTCTTGTATTAAAGTTTTATTTTTTTGAAAGTTTTTCTTGTGCATTGTTAATTCAAAAATTTGTTTTTCCTTTTCTTATTTTTCAGTTTAAGCTTTTTGAAATCATTCATAAGTTTAAAAAAAGTATCTCGAAGTTCTTCAAAAAAAAAGTCAACATCGGTTTTGACCTTATCTCTGCCTCATGTGCCATGAAATATAGGTTTGCAACCTTTTCCATGTTGCCATCATTGCCTTCTCTTTATATTTCTTTGAAGCTTTCTTAAGAAGGGGATAGTCTATCTTGTAATGTCCCGACTTCTTACATTCAAAATAGATTGATTGCTCCTTTTCTTTTTCTTGTTTAGTTCTCCACTATAAGGCTTCTTTTTGTTGCCATACTTCTTTTTCCTCATGAACATTCTAAACTTCTTTGAAACAAGGGCCATATCATCATCTTCATCTTCCTTATTTGAGTCATAACTAGATTCTTCCTTTGTTGTTATTGACTTGAGGGTAATGGTCTTTTTCTTTTTCTTATTTTCTTTGCTCTTTTGCTTCAAGGCTAGATCATAAGTCATAAGTGAACTTAAGAGCTGCTCAAGAGAGAGAGAGTGTTGAACCTTGGCCTCTTGTATAGTGATGACTTTTGCATTCCATGAAGTTGAAAGAGACCTGAGATTTTGTTAACAAGCTCATAGTTAGTATAAGAATGACCTAAACTTCTTAAGCTATTGATAATGTTGGTAAATCTTATATACATTTCAGTGATAGTTTCACTAGGCTTCATCCTAAACATTTTATAAGTACGTATAAGCATATTAATTTTAGATTGATTCACTTGATTAGTTTTCTCATGTATAACTTTAAGTGTATCCCTTATTTCTTTAGCTGAAGTATATGTAAGAATTCTATTAAATTTGTTGGGATCTAAAGCACAATAAAAAAGATTCATAGCTTTTTACATTCAATTTAACTAATTTAATATCTTGCTCATTCCATTCATCTTCAATCTTGAGAGCAGCAACACTAATAATGCTAAAAAATTAGCACTAACTAAAGAGAGGACGTTTGTGGCAATACCTACAAAAGAAGCTTTGACCGAAGGTGGCTCTGGTGAAGGCCCTCTGACAGTCAAGTTAGTATTTCAGTGATAGAAAAGTGCCCTAAGAGCCAATCATTATGAGGGCCTTTTTGTAAACTTCCAACTCATGTATAACATATTTTCATATTAATAAAGGCATGTGATTTATCATATACTGCTATATCATGTTTCTGATGATTATGATGAACCTCATAGATAGGGCAATGGAATTAGGGTTATGATAAAATAACAGTGAGACCTAATTCCTATAAACCTTAATCTAGAATGTTCCTAGTCGTTGGACCATCGATTCGGGGATCGATGAATCTGGAAAGACTAGCTTATCCTATGTATGCTCAGTTGATGAGGGTGGTTGATCTTACAACCACTTGTGTAGAGACACTAATACAAGGATAAGGGTGCTCATCAGAGTATGAGTACACTGGAACTGATCCGCACCGGGACTATCTTATAGAAGTCTTACTACTTGTTAAAAGATAGATTCCAGAGTAGAAGTTGTGCATGTGATCTTTAGACAAGAGGTCACCATGGTTCCTTGTGCACACTAAGCCATATTTTGGTTCATACTCATTCATGGCATTGCGACATGTACGGGATGTTCTGGGTATGGTGGAAGGTGTACGAAGGATGTGAGCGAACCAACAAGGAATCGATCATTCCTAATAAGAGGAATTGTTATCCCATGCAATCTCTTCGATGAGAGACTCAAGGAGCCATTGATCAAAGCAGGTTGAGATTAGTAGAATCTAATCAGTCATCAGCTTAGTCCTCATGATCGAGCTAAGATTCGATATGATTAAGGGTTAGGGTTTGACATCTATCCACACCTATCACTTAATCAGGATAATGGGAGATCGAAAGATTGAATTGCACGGTAACTTACTACTTGATATGGCTACTACACTGACGTGGGGGACGTGTCAGATCTAGCTGGACACAGTCAGTACCACGTATTTTTTTTCAAAAGGTCCCCCGTTCGGGAAGAAGTACTCCTGCTCCTTCACCAGGTGGCATCCGGAGATGGGTCCACCTCGGCTGAAGTCGAGCACCTCTTTGCCACTCCGCCAGGTGTCCACCTAGGAGGGGTCCACCTCGATCGAAGCTGGCGGCCCCTCGCTCCTTCACCAGGTGGCACCTGGAGACGGGTCCACCTCCGCCGAGGTCGAGCTGAGCCCACCTGCTCCTTCGCCAGGTGGCACCCGGAGACGGGTCCACCTCGGTCGAAGTCGAGCACCTCTCTGCCACTCCGCCAAGTGTCCACCCAGGAGGAGTCTACCTTGATCGAAGCTGGCGGCCCTCCTGCTCCTTTGCCAGGTGGCACCAGGAGACGGGTCCACCTCGGTCGAAGTCGAGCACCTCTCTGCCACTCCGCCAGGTATCCACCTAGGAGGGGTCCACCTCGACCGAAGCTGGCGGCCCCTCACTCCCTCGTCAGGTAGCACCCGGAGACGGGTCCACCTCCGTCGAGGTCGAGCCGGGCCATCCTGCTCCTTCGCCAGGTGGCACTCGGAGATGGGTCCACCTCGGTCGAAGTCGAGCACCTCTCTGCCACTCCGCCAGGTGTCCATCCAGGAGGAGTCCACCTCGGCCGAAGCTAGCGGCCCTCCTGCTCCTTTGCCAGATGGTGCCTGGAGATGGGTCTACCTCGATCGAAGTCGAGCACCTCTGTGCCACTCCGCTAGGTGTCCACCCAGGAGGGGTCCACCTCGGTCGAAGCTGGCAGCCCCTCGCTCCCTCGCCAGGTGGCACCCGGAGATGGGTCCACCTCCGCCGAGGTCGAGCCGGGCCCTCCTACTCCTTCTCCAGGTGGCACCCGGAGACGGGTCCACCTCAGTCGAAGTCGAGTACCTCTCTGCCACTCCACTAGGTGTCCACCCAGGAGGGGTCCACCTCGATCGAAGCTTGTGTGTCACGCCCCAAACCCAAGACCTGGGCTAGAAGTGCGACAGACGGCCGTATGTTATGGGGTTCAATCTTCCCAGGGACATACTAGGCCTGTACCAACCATTTCTTATATAAAATGAGTAACCAGGCAATTATACCAATAAAAGCAAATGTAGGCAAGTAGATTCAAATGTCATAAAGCCAACCGTCATACATTAATCATAATCTAATTTCAGACAGTAATTAAAAAAAAATATGATAGTGTCCACTAGATCCTAAGCCTCACTGATTGAATCCCTGGCCCACATGTTCCTTTGATCCTGAAAAAAAAAAATGCAAGGGAAAGGAATGAGTTTCCCTTAAACTCAGTAAGTCATCATATGTCACAAATATAAATTTATCATGAATCTACAGTAACTCCATGCATGTGAGCAACCATAATATATAAGCCATTTCCCATTATTAACCTTCTTATTTATTTTTCTGACATCATACAAATTTTTTTTTAGGATGGCCATCCAAACACACTCACTTAGTCCCTCATACTATGGCCATGATCGGCCCGTGGCTCGCCCCAAAAGAGTCTAGACCCTGTGTCACATGCCGCACATCGGTCATGTGCCAGCGATAGCCCCGCTGGAGGCCCAAAAGGAGTCTAGCTCTGAGTATCACACAAGAAACATGCTTCCCAGCATGTGCTAGAATAAAACAACAACTCCTGTGTCACATACCGCACATCGGTCATGTGCCAGCGATAGCCCCGTTGGAGGACCAAAAGGAGCCTAGATCCTCGTGTGATCATAGTCGGACTAGAGAGCAATTAAAACCAACTCACCCCATGACTCATTACATCTTAGTCTATGGTTAAATTCCGTAACACATCAAGATATATGTATGTAGCATGAACATAAACAATAAAATTCAATAACAAGTCAAATAATGGGTTCACATCATGCATGGAAAATTATATCGATGAGTGATAACTTACAATTTCACCAACTCAGCACTAATTCTGATTTTCCAAGGATGATGACGATCCTGCTTCACAAATTATTTTGTTTATGATTTAATATCATTAATTCCTATAAAAGAAAAAAAACATAAAATAAATCCCTTGGGACAACCCCAGACAAACTCTTTCCTTCCTTCGTGTCGTTACTGAGTCGGCCCATCGAAGATAATAGGCCTAGCCCAACAGGGCATGGCTCAACCAAGTCTGGCCCAACGAGGCCCGGCCCAGCCAAGCCCAGCCCAGCCCAGCCTGGCCCAGCCAAGCCCGGCCCAATCAAGATCGGCCTAGCCAAGCTCTGATCAAACCGAGCCCAGCCAAAATCCCACTCCGGCCACAGCACCGCCCCGATTCCATGGAAGAACCAGGGAGGATCGACGACGATCCTCCCGTCCGACCAACACGGAGTACTCGTCGGAGGACGAAGAGGGTCCGGCGACCCCTACGGTGGCCGTCCGATCGTCAGCCGGTAAGCATCGAGCCGAAGACTGCCCCTCATAACTGTAACCACCCGGTCGATCAAAATCCCTCTCTCCCTCTCTCTCCCCCCCAAGCAAGTGGAGGAACAGCGGCGATCCCTGTGATCGGCCGTCCAGGGCGGTTGCTGGAGAGGAGGAATCCGGCGGTGACCTTTCGTCGTCGGTCACAGCACACGCCTTCAACGGAGAGGAAGAATCAACCGGATTCTTCCTTCCTCCCAGCTAATCAACCAAACTACCCCTTCCCGAGGAAGAAGACTTACCGGCGAGACTGGCTCCGACCGCAGCGACCACCGGTGGAGTGCGCTCCGGCGAGGGCAGGGACACACGAAGAAGCCATCGGCGCTCCACTCACAGGGAGGTGTTCCCGGATCAACAGAGGCACCCAATGCCCCTAAAAACCCAAGGAAAAACCCTTATCCCCCCCACTTCTGGCGGCGTCGACGAGCCTCTCCGGATTTCCCGTCGGGAAATCCAAACTCCCGAACCAGAAAAAATTTGAACTGAAGTCGGTGGCCCTTGCCGACTTCAGTCCAAATTCAGCCCAATAAGAACTGGGCCTCACATTCTCTCCACCTAAAAAAAATTTCGTCCTCGAAATTAACATACCTGGGTTTTGGAAAAGTTGAGGATATTTAACTTTCATGATTTCTTCTAACTCCCAAGTGGCTTCTCGTTCTGAATGATTACTCCACTGGATTTTAACATAAGGGATGATGCGTCGTCTCAAGACTTGTTCCTTTCTATCCACCACCTTCACTGGTTGCTCCTCATAAGACAAATTTTCCTTGAATTGAAGTGGTCCCAATTCAACTACATGATTTGGATTAGATACATACTTCCTCAGCATAGAAACATGAAAAACATTATGTACACCAGCAAGAGAAGGTGGCAAAGCAAGCCGATAAGCCACAGCTCCAATTTTCTCTAAGATCTCAAAAGGACCCACATACCGAGGGCTTAGCTTCCCTCGCACCCCAAATCTCATAACTCCTTTAGTAGGGGACACTTTAAGAAGCACATGATCTCCCACCTAGAATTTCAGTTCTCTTCTTCGATTATCTGCATAACTCTTTTGTCGACTCTGAGCTGTAAGCAGTCGCTTCCTAATAAGTTAGATTTTATTTATGGTTTGCAGCACAATATCCGGTCCCAAAAGTTTCCTCTCGCCAACATCATCCCAACATACCGGGGTCCTACATCTCCTCCCATACAGAGCTTCAAAAGGTGCCATCTTAATGGTTGCTTGATAACTGTTGTTATATGCAAATTCTATCAGTGACAGATGTTCATCCCAAGACCCTTTCAAATCAAGAACACATGCTCTCAACATATCTTCTAATGTCTAAATCGTTCTCTCTGACTGCCCATCTGTTTGAGGATAAAAGGCTGTACTAAACTCCAGCTTGGTTTTCATAGCTTGATGCAAACTCCTCCAAAATTGAGAAACAAACCTAGTGTCCCTATTAGATACAATTGATATAGGAATACCATGCAATCTAACAATCTCATCAATATATAATTTTGCTAGCCTTTCCATGGAGAAATTGACCTTGATAGGTAGGAAATGAGCTGACTTTGTCAATCGATCTACAATAACCTGATGGGGACATCAGCCTGCATGAATCTCGGAGCAGCAAATAAATTTGAAGAATAATTTAGGATTTATCTTGTATTTGAAATTTAAATTAGGATTTTGTTGGTTAGGATTGAGATATGGATAGGCTTATCTTATCCTATCTTGTATTTAAATTTGAGTTATCCCTATCCTGTATTCAAATTCAAATGAGGGTTATGGAGCTTATAAATAACCCCTC
Organism: Areca catechu; assembly: GCA_021397845.1. NCBI lineage: Eukaryota > Viridiplantae > Streptophyta > Magnoliopsida > Arecales > Arecaceae > Areca > Areca catechu. The sequence continues at coordinate 54,972,751 of CM038038.1, forward strand.
ATTCCTATTGTAGTGGATATAGAAGAAATTAAATTTTTGGGATTTGGTTTGTCAGTTGGTTTGGCAGTTGTTGTTCAGGGCTATGGCCCATTATGTCTTCACCTGCGGGTGTTGATGTTGTCTTTGTCCTTCGGGACATCGTAGGGGCGTGATGCCCTAGTTATCCTCCCCCATCTTCGTTTTCCTCCACGTTCTTTGAAATCCCCTCATGGCTCCAGGAGTGACCTGGGTGGCAGGTGAAATATCCTGGACTCCGCGTGTAGTGAGATGGGTGGTAGGTGAGATACCCTAGACTGCATGCAGTGAGGTGGGTGGTAGGTATAATGCCCTAGAGGTGTGAAGTCTCTCTATGAGAGTGGGTTTCAGGGTTCGTGGTAGTCCATCCTCGTTATCCTCCATCCCTATTTTTTCCTTCATCACCACCATAAAGAAATCAGAAAATAGAAAAAAAATAGGATACCCTAATCTTCGGCGACTTCTTAGCTCGCCGACGATCCTATCCCTATCCCATGCCCCATCAACTTGGTATCAGAGCAGGAATGATGCGTGGAGCCAGAGGATGAGGGAAAAGTATGGTCTTGATACCTCCGAGTTCACATACAACCCAGCAGAGCGCAAACCCCGCTGAGCTTGACTCGACGGAGTCGAGTTCTCCCCACCTCAGGAGAATGATGGGGACATCAGCCTGCATGAATCTCGGAGCAGCAAATAAATTTGAAGAATAAATTTAGGATTTATCTTGTATTTGAAATTTAAATTAGGATTTTGTTGGTTAGGATTGAGATATGGATAGGCTTATCTTATCCTATCTTGTATTTAAATTTGAGTTATCCCTATCCTGTATTCAAATTCAAATGAGGGTTATGGAGCTTATAAATAACCCCTCATTCCTATTGTAGTGGATATAGAAGAAATTGAATTTTTGGGATTTGGTTTGTTAGTTGGTTTGGCAGTTGTTGTTCAGGGCTATGGCCCATTATGTCTTCACCTGCGGGTGTTGATGTTGTCTTTGTCCTTCGGGACATCGTAGGGGCGTGATGCCCTAGTTATCCTCCCCCATCTTCGTTTTCCTCCACGTTCTTTGAAATCTCCCTCATGGCTCCAGGAGTGACCTGGGTGGCAGGTGAAATACCCTGGACTCCGCGTGTAGTGAGATGGATGGTAGGTGAGATACCCTAGACTGCATGCAGTGAGGTGGGTGGTAGGTATAATGCCCTAGAGGTATGAAGTCTCTCTATGAGAGTGGGTTTCAGGGTTCGTGGTAGTCCATCCTCGTTATCCTCCATCCCTATTTTTTCCTTCATCACCACCATAAAGAAATCAGAAAATAGAAAAAAAATAGGATACCCTAATCTTCGGTGACTTCTTAGCTCGCCGACGATCCTATCCCTATCCCGTGCCCCATCATAACCCAAATAGCATCAAATCCTCTGAGAGTCCTCGGCAATCCAGAAACAAAGTCCATTATGACATTTTCCCATTTCCATATAGGAATAGCTAGGGGTAGTAGTGGTCCCGCTGGTCTCTGATGCTCAGCCTTTATTTGTTGACAAGTTAAGCATTGAGCCACAAACATGGCTATTTCCCTTTTCATACCTTTCCACCAGAAGTTCTCTTTAAGATCTCTATACATTTTTGTGCTCCCAGGGTGAATAGTGTAAATAGCATTGTGGGCATCGATCAAGATTTCCTTCTTTAGACTTGCATCCCTTGAAACACACAATCTGTTTCCAAATCTTAAGGATCCATCCTCATGAATTCGAAATTCTAGGATTATCCCAGATTTTATCTTCTCTCTGATCTTTTGAAATTCTGAATCACTCGTCTGTGATGCCTTAATTCTATCAATCAGGGTAGATTGTATCTTAAGAGTAGCAAGTGAGAATTTAGAGTTATGCATCTGGATCTCCAAATTCAGCTTTCCAAAATCTTGAAGAATTTCTCCTTCAGAAGTGATTAAGGTTCCTAAGCTACCTCCGGCCTTTCTGCTCAATGCATCAGCTACTAGATTTGCTTTTCCCGGATGATAACTTATTTTCAAATCATAGTCTTTGATCAGCTCCAACCATCTCCTTTGCCTCAAGTTTAACTCTTTCTGAGTAAATAAATACTTAAGACTTTTATGATCAGTAAAAATTTTACAAGATACTCCATACAGGTAATGTCTCCAAATTTTCAAGGCAAAGACTACAGCAGCTAGCTCCAAATCATGTGTAGGGTAGTTCAATTCATGTGTTTTAAGCTGCCTAGATGCGTAGGCCACCACCTTCTCCTTTTGCATAAGAACACATCCTAACCCTTTTTTGGAGGCATCACTGTAAATAGTAAAACCCTCACTTCCAGATGGTCGGGTAAGGATAGGAGCTGACACCAAGCACTTCTTCAACTCTTGGATGCTTTTCTCACAATCATCAGACCAAACAAATTTAATCCCTTTATGAGTTAGCTGGGTCAGTGGCAAGGCTACACGGGAAAATCCCTCCACAAACCTTCGGTAATAACCAGCTAGACCCAGAAAACTACGGACTTCTATCACATTAGTTGGTCTATTCCATTCAATAATTACTTTAATCTTTGCTGAATCAACATATATTCCTTCTTTAGAGATTGTGTGGCCAAGAAAAGAAATATTATCAAGCCAGAATTGACATTTCTTCAGCTTTGCATACAACCTCTGCTCCTTTAGTATCTGTAAGATTCTCCTTAAATGTTCTTCATGCTCTTCCGAGTTCTTGGAATATACCAAAATGTCATCAATAGAAACTACTACACACTGATCCAATATGATTTGAATATCCTATTTATCATGTCCATGAAAGTTGCCGGAGCATTCATCAGTCCGAAAGGCATCACCAGAAATTCATAATGCCCATATCTAGTCCAAAAGGCTGTTTTGGATATGTCCTCATTCTTAATTTTCAACTGATAATATCCAGACCGCAAATCAATTTTTGAGAACACCTGAGCACCTTGCAACTGGTCAAAAAGATCATCAATTCTGGGATGGGGGTACTTATTTCAAATTGTCAACTTGTTCAATTCTCGATAATCAATACAAAACCTCAAACTTCCATCCTTCTTCCTGACAAATAGTATCGGAGCACCCCACGGTGAAACACTCAGCCTGATAAATCCCTAATCGAGCAGATCCTGGAGTTGTTCTTTGAGTTCTTTCAATTCAGCTGGTGCCATCCTATAGGGAGCTTTAGACACAGGTTCTGCACTGGGTATGAGATCAATAGAAAACTCCATCTCTCTATCAGGAGGCAATCCCGACAATTCATCTGGAAATACATCCGGAAATTCTTTCATAATAGGAATGTTTTCCAACCTCTTTTCTTCTTGCTGGAGATCCATAACATTGGCCAAATATCCTGTACAGCCTTGCCTCAGCATCCGATTAGCTTTTATAGCTGTAATCATTCTAGTAGGGGCCTTCCCTTCACTGCCAGAGAAACCAAAAGGTTCCTGACCTGGAGGGTAGAAAACTACTCTCTTCCCGAAACAATCTACTGTGGCATGATAAGAAGCTAGCCAATCCATTCTCAAAATAATATCAAACTCCTCCATTTCCAAGACCATTAGATCGGATGAAAATTCATGGTTTTCAATGCTTAGAGTGCAGGATGGACAAATCATGTTGACCATGATAATGCCCCCATTTGGAATGGACACTCTGATCTCAAAATTTAGAGGTACTGGTTTCATACCAGCCTTCTTAGTAAATCCGGTTGAGATAAAAGAGTGTGTTGCTCCGGAATCAAATAAAACACGGGCATAAGAAGAGACTACTTTGATGGTACCTACCAGATAATTCTAACTTATGATTGTATGCACTCAATTTAATCAACTTAAAAAAAAAAAAATTTGCGAAATTACCTGTCACCATAGCATTCGATGCCTGAGCATCTTACTGAGTCAGAGCATACACACGAGCCTGGGTCTTCTGCTTCTGTCGCTCACCAGATCAATAAGCTATAGGTTGTCCTTGGATAAAAGCTGGTACATTTGAAGGAGGAGGTGCTGGCGGTCGCGGTGCATTCTGGAAGGTATGTTGATACCTAGGATTCTGAGGACGTGGGCAATCCATAGCTTTGTGGCCCTACTGACCATAATTAAAACAAGCCCCAGAAAACCAACGACAATCCTGCTCCAGGTGAAAACCTTGACATCTCCTGCAACGAGGACCATTACCCTGCTGAGCACCTGGATCTTGCCTTTGATTTCCCCTCTGTCTAGGTTGTTTGCTAGAGTGTTGATTCCCTCGCTGCCCATCAGGTCTGGATCTCTTCCTCATATGCCGTTCCCTCTCCTGCTGCATATTATCAACCTCTTGCTCCATAATTTTTGCTTTACTAACGACATCCCGGTACGAGGCCAGCTGCATGGGTTTTACTCCAGCACGAATCCTGGGTTTAAGCCCTTTCTCAAATCTCTGAGCCTTGATATAGTCCGTGGCCACCAACTCCGGAGCGAAGTGGGACAGTTCAATAAACTTGGCCTCATATTGTGCCACTGTCAAGCTTCCTTGAATTAATCTGGTAAATTCACTCTCCTTCTCAAATCTGAGATTTTTGGGGAAATACATATCCAAAAACTCTTGGCAAAAATTATCCCAAGTTATTGGCTCTTCATTAACATATTGTCTCCTGACAGCATCCCACCTTTCCGAAGTTTCGCCTTGCAAATGATAAGCTGCAAAGCGAACCTTTTCCCGATCTGTACAGTCCATGCTGGCAAAGACCTTCTCCATTTCTTTTAGCCATTTCAAAGATTCAGTAGGTTCAGTAGAACCCTCAAAAGTAGGAGGTGCCAACTTCTTAAATTCAGTGATCCCCCAATCCATTTTAGAAGACTGACCACCCCTACTCCCCTGCTGCCTCATTTCCTGCACAAGTCCAGTTAGAGCCTGGATAAGACCTACCACCTGACCATTAGAATTGGCTATCCTCATATCATGTTGCAGAGGAGGAGGACTAACTGCTCGGCTCTCACCCTGATCAGGTGATGGGCTACGAGTCATGAAAGCACCGGCCGCCCGAGATGGACCCGCTGCCTGCGAAGTATCATGAGCTCGAGAAGCATGATCATTTTGATTCGATGTCCTCATGGATCGGGTTCGAGCCATTAAACCTATTCCACAAAAGTTAGTTAGTTAAATAATATAACCTTACTTGTACTTTATTAATTTAAACTTGCCCTAATTATCTCTACCCCGCTCTCACTATCTAAAACATCTTAATTTCTGAGACAAGCCTGGCTCTGATACCACTAAATTTGTCGCGCCCCAAACCCAAGACCTGGGCCAGAAGTGCGACAGACGGCCGTATGTTCTAGGGTTCAATCTTTCCAGGGACATACCAGGCCTGTACCAACCATTTCTTATATAAAATGAGTAACCAGGCAATTATACCAATAAAAGCAAATGTAGACAAGTAGATTCAAATGTCATAAAGCCAACCATCATACATTTATCATAATCTAATTTTAGACAGTAATTAAAAAAAATATGATAGTGTCCACTAGATCCTAAGCCTCACTAATTGAATCCCTGGCCCACATGTTCCTTTGATCCTGAAAAAAAAAATGCAAGGGAAAGGAATGAGTTTACCTTAAACTCAGTAAGTCATCATATGTCACAAATATAAATTTGTCATGAATCTAGAGTAACTCCATGCATGTGAGCAACCATAATATATAAGCCATTTCTCATTATTAACCTTCTTATTTATTTTTCTGACATCATACAAATTTTTTTTTAGGATGGCCATCCAAACACACTCACTTAGTCCCTCATACTATGGCCACGATCGGCCTGTGGCTCACCCCAAAAGAGTCTAGACCCTGTGTCACATGCCGCACATCGGTCATGTGCTAGCGATAGCCCCGTTGGAGGCCCAAAAGGAGTCTAGCTCTGAGTATCACACGAGAAACATGCTTCCGAGCATGTGCTAGAATAAAATAACAACTCCTGTGTCACATACCGCACATCGGTCATGTGCCAGCGATAGCCCTGCTGGAGGCCCAAAAGGAGCCTTGATCCTCGTGTGATCATAGTCGGACTAGAGAGCAATTAAAACCAACTCACCCCATGACTCATTACATCTTAGTCTATGGTTAAATTTCGTAACACATCAAGATATATGTATGTAGCATGAACATAAACAATAAAATTCAATAACAAGTCAAATAATGGGTTCACATCATGCATGGAAAATTATATCGGTGAGTGATAACTTATAATTTCACCAACTCTGCACTAATCCTGATTTTCCAAGGATGATGACGATCCTGCTTCACAAATTATTTTGTTTATGATTTAATATCATTAATTCCTATAAAAGAAAAAAAAATATAAAATAAATCCGTTGGGACAACCCCAGACAAACTCTTTCCTTCCTTCGTGTCATTACTGGGTCGGCCCATCCAAGATAATAGGCCTAGCACAACAGGGCATGGCTCAACAAAGTCTGGCCCAACGAGGCCCGGCCCAGCCAAGCCCAGCCCAGCCCAGCCCAGCCCAGCCAAGCCCGGCCCAGTCAAGCTCGGCCCAGCCAAGCTCTGATCAAACCGAGCCCAGCCAAAATCCCACTCCAGCCACAGCACCGCCCCGATTTCACGGAAGAACCAGGGAGGATCGACGGCGATCCTCCCGTCCGACCAACACGGAGTACTTGCCGGAGGAAGAAGAGGGTCCGGCGACCCCTACGGTGACCGTCCGATCGTCAGCCGGTGAGCATCGAGCCGAAGACTGCCCCTCGCAACAGTAACCTCCCGGTCGATCAAAATCCCTCTCTCCCTCTCTCTCCCCCCCCCAAGCAAGTGGAGGAATGGCGGCGACCCCTGTGATCGGCCGTCTAGGGCGGTTGCCGCAGAGGAGGAATCCGGCGGTGACCTTTCATCGTCGGTCACAGCACACGGCTTCAAGAGGAAGAATCAACCGGATTCTTCCTTCCTCCCAGCCAATCAACCAAACTACCCCTTCCCGAGGAAGAAGACTTATCGGCGAGACTGGCTCCGACCGCAGCGACCACCGGTGGAGTGCGCTCCGGCGAGGGCAGGGACACATGAAGAAGCCGTCGGCGCTCCACTCACAGGGAGGTGTTCCCGGATCAATAGAGGCACCCAATGCCCCTAAAAACTCGAGGAAAAACTCTTATCCCCCCCACTTCCGGCGGTGTTGACGAGCCTATCCGGATTTCATGCCGGGAATTCCAAACTCCCGAACCAAAAAAAAATTTGAACTGAAGTCGGCGGCCCTTGCCGACTTCAGTCCAAATTTAGCCCAATAAGAACTGGGCCTCACATGGTGGCCCCTCGCTCCCTTGCCAGGTGGCACCCGGAGATAGGTCCACCTCCGTCGAGGTCGAGCCGGGCCCTCCTGCTCCTTCACCAGGTGGCACCCGGAGACGGGTCCACCTCGGTCGAAGTCGAGCGCCTCTTTGCCACTCCGCCTGGTGTCCACCCTAGAGGGGTCTACCTCGACCGAAGCTGGCGGCCCCTCGCTCCCTCGCCAGGCGGCACCCGGAGACGGGTCCACCTTCATCGAGGTTGAGTCTGGCCCTCATGCTCTTTTGCCAGGTGGCACTCGGACACGGGTCCATCTCGGCCAAAGTCAAGCCTTTCTCCGCTCCTCTGCCAGGAGGCGTCCCCTGACGGGTCCACCTTGGCCGAGGTCAGCCCTACCCAGCGAAGCCTCGGGGAAGTAGGGGTGCGGGTTGCGAGATCGCCACTCAGGCTGCACGCGCCGCACCCCGTAAGGGGTGCCAGTATAGTTTGTAGTGACACACGAAACCTTGTTTACACCAGTCGGATGGGCCCCGTAACCGAGAAGCGGAATCCTTGCAGGCAGGAGCCCAAAATGGCCGGGCACTCATCATCAACACCTCGAAAGGAGAGCTACCGCACTCGGTCCAAAGCCTCGCCAGTCTCCTCCCCCCCTTCCTCGTGATGCATGACAGGTGAGGCAGTCCGGCCATTGAGTTCTCGAGCCCGAAAATGAAAGGAAGGGCGGGGGAATGATGAGAAGTGGGAGGGAGTCCCCTGAGAGGAGGGCGGGCTGGAGGCAGTTCGATGATATAAAAGGGATGATAAAAACGGGCAGCAAGGTAAGTGAAAAAAGGAGAAACACACCAAGAGAATGATTCTGGGGTTCCTCAAGGAGTCCTCAGGCGTGAGCTCAGTGAACCCAGCGCAGGGAGTTGGGTGTCAACTCCACTCTTCTCCACACTCTTTTCATTAACATATCCTCTAAGCACGGGAATCCTTTGGGAACCCACCTTAGGGGATATATTCCATCTCGCCATTCTCTAACTTGACCATCGGAGCGCCCCCACCGGAACCCCCGCCAGGGTCTCTCACTCTATTTTGCCGGTCCGTAAGCTCGAAGATCTCGAGGTGAGATGATCCGAGACCGGTGCCAGCTCAAAAGCTACATGCCACCGTGATGAGATCGACAATAGATTGGTGCACCAGGTAGGGGGGCAAGACAGTAACCCCAGTGCGAGTAAGCTCTCCGTGGGTGAAAGCGCGCTCCGACCATGGTCATGATGCGTGGACGCGAAGCATCCACCAGCAAGTCGGGGAAGTTCCTTCCCCCCAAGGGCCGCGTAGCCCGGAGAGGGAACTTCTCGGTCCACCTCCTCTTCCTCAGCCATCCCTGGTGGATGGACCTTTTGCAGCTATTATCCAGCAGCTTCAAACCTTGACCAATGCAGTGCGGCAACTGCAGCACCAGCAGCGCTCCCTGGCCACTTAGCCCCGGCCAAGGATCCCCGTGGCTCGGGCCACGGGGCCCCGCGAAAGCCTGCGCTCCATCCAAGGCAGGCCCTCTCATCCGTGGGTAGTCTCCAACCCTTGCGGGAGCCACCAGACTCCCGCAAAGAGGAACTACTCCGATTCGGTGGATCACGAGAGTCGATTCCCGGTCGACGACGCCAAGGCGGTGTGGTGCAGCAGGCACCAACGAGGCAAGGCCCCCCGCCGAGACCGATCGGCACCCTCTTCCCTAGCGGCCTCGGTGGAAGATTTCACCGACGAGGCCATCAAGCGCCAGGCCGAGAGGCACATGGAGGAGCATGAGTGCAAGCTAGCGGAGTTCGCCCACCGCTTTGTTGACATGCATAGCTCCCCAATAGATCCGGCGGGCTACGATACCCGACCACCCTTCTCTCGAGAAATCCAAGAGGAACCGATCCCGGGTCGGTTCCGCATGCCTCAGGTGGATCCCTACGATGGGACCACGGACCTCTTGGACCATTTAGAGAGCTATAAGGCTCTCATGAGGGTCCAGGGAGCCAGGACGCTCTCTTATGCATTGCCTTCCCAACATCCCTTCGGAAGGCCGCTCGAGTTTGGTTTACCCGCCTCGAGCCAGAATCTATCAGCTCCTTCCATCAACTGGAAGGAAAGTTTGTGGCACACTTCGACACTTGCTGGAAGGTGCCAAGAGAGGTGGATAGCCTCTTCTCTATCCGCCAGCAGGACCAGGAGCTGCTGCAGGATTACATTACCCGCTTCAAGACCGTTGCTCTAGAAATCTACAGTCTGGACGAGCCTGTCGCCATGCTGGCATTGAAGTGCGGGCTCAAGACCTCCCGCCTGACCTATTCACTAGATAAGAAGCCCTCCTAGGATGTACTCTGAACTCCTCCTCCATGTCCACAAGTACATCCGAGCGGAGGAGGCCGATCGCACCAGGTGAGAGCTAGACGGGAAGCCCTCAAAGAAGCCTACCCCGAGGGATGCCCCCGGGACCTGGATGCCTGGACCACCTGCAGATCTTCATCCAGGCCCGAAGCCGAAGAGCGGTGCTACCCCAGAAAGAGCGTTCACCCCTCTCTTCGCTTCCAGGACGAAGATCCTCATGGAGATTGAGGGTGAGTACTACCTCCGCCGACCTCCTCCTCAGAACCCAAGGAGCATTCGTGACAAGACAAAATATTGTCAATTTCACCGCGAGCATGGCCACGGCACGGAGGAGTACCGCAATCTGAAGCGGGAGATTGAGGAGCTGATCAAGAGGGGCTACCTTAGAAAGTTTGTGAGGAACGAAGCCCCGGTGGAGGGACAGCCACTCGTAGCCCTTCCCTGGTCCCCGCCATTGATAACCGCCCAACGGAGAAGCCGATGGGCGTGATCTCCTAGGGGATCAGGTGTGCGACGAAAAGAACCCGGGAGGCCGGAGACTCGGAGAATGTACTCCCCTTTGAAAAGGGGAATGAAAATAAAAATATAAATAATGATGCAGTGGTGGTCGAGATGACCATCGCAAAACATCCTGTACATCGCATTATGGTGGATAGTGGAAGCTCTACTAACGTGCTTTTTTATGATGCTTTCTCCCGAATGAACCTGTCTCATGATCAATTAAAGCCGGTGCACACCCCTCTCATGGGCTTCACTGGAGACTCGGTGGGGGTCAAAGGGGAGATCACTCTCCCTGTCACTGTCGAATCCCCATCTCGGTAGACTACGGTCATGATGATGTTTACTGTTGTCAAGCTCCCATCACCTTATAATGCCATCCTCGACCGTCCAGGGCTCAACCAGCTGGACACTGTTATTTCTACTAAGAGGTTGCTGGTGCAGTTCCCTACTGTCTCTGGGACAGGGGTGATGAGAGGGATGCCCCAGCCCGTCCAGCATTGCCTGCAGACGGTCCCGGGTGCCCGGGGTGCTGAGCTCGGTCCCGACATCGACGACCTCGACCTAAGAGAGAAGGACCCCAGGGGAGGGCCCGTGGAGCACCTATTGACGTATCCTCTCCATTCGGACCCTCAGAAGATTGTGCATATAGGAGCCCAGCTCCCAGAAGAAGAGCGGATACGCTTGCTAGACTTCCTCTGCGCGAACGCTGATGTGTTTGCCTGGTCTGCCGCTGACATGCCAGGTATCCCCTCTAAGTCATCACTCATAAGTTGAATGTTGATCCAAGGTATTGCCCTGTCTGCCAGAAGAAAAGGAGTTTCACTGCAGAGACGTAGAAGGCCATCAATGAAGAAATGGAGAAGCTCCTCGCCGCCGGCTTTGTATGGGAAGTGTAGTATCCCAGTTGGCTGGCGAACGTGGTTATGGTAAAGAAGAGCAGTGGCAAGTGGAGGATCTGCATGGACTACACCAACCTCAACCGAGCTTGCCCGAAGGACAGTTTTCCTCTTCCAAAGATTGACCAACTAGTGGACGCCACTTCGGACATCGCCTCCTCTCTTTCATGGATGCCTTCTCCGGGTACAACCAGATTCGAATGCACCTAGAGGATGAGGAGCACACTGCTTTCGTCACCAACCGTGGAACTTACTATTACAAGATGATGCCATTCGACCTCAAGAACACTAGGGCCATGTACCAGCGGCTGGTCAACAAGATCTTCAAAGACCAGATCGGTCGCAACATGCAGGTGTACATGGACGATATGCTGGTAATGAGCAAGCCCCTCTCGGACCACGTTGGCGACCTGGCAGAGACCTTCGGTAACCTCTGGCTTTACTAGATGAAGTTGAACCTGGCGAAGTGTGCCTTCGGTGTGTCCACTGGAAAGTTCCTGGGGTTCATGGTAACCCAAAGAGGGATAGAAGCCAACCCAGAGAAGGTCCAGGCTATCCTGGACATGGAGCAACCCACCTCCAAGAAGTAGGTGCAGCGACTCACCAACGGATAGCCGCCCTGAGTCAATTTATCTTAAGGTCTGCCGACTGCTGCCACCCTTCTTTAAGGTGCTGAGGAAGATGAACGACTTTACCTGGATGGAGGAGTGCCAGGAGGTGTTTGACGAGCTGAAGAGGACACTGGTGTCCCCGCCACTACTCTCCAGGCCCGAAGGAGTAGAGGAGCTCCTCCTGTACCTAGCGATCACCCCGGAGGCCGTCAGTTCGGTCCTGGTCCGGACCGATAACCAGGGAATGCAAAGGCCAGTGTATTACACAAGCAAACTCCTCCACGATGCAGAGCTCAGGTATTCCCGGTTTGAGAAACTTATTTTTGCACTAATCATGTCTGCCTAGCATCTTAGACCTTATTTTCAAGCACACCCCATTGCTGTCCTAACGAATTAGTCGCTAAAAGCGGTGGTCTACCGACCTGACACATCTGGGTGTCTGGCGAAGTGGGCACTCAAGCTCAGTAATTTTGACATCACTTAGAGGCCGAGGTCGGCCATGAAGGCGCAGGTACTCGCTGACTTCTTGGTCGAGTGTGTAGGCCTAGGCAAGGGGGTGGAGGAGAGTCCTCAAGACCGACTGCCGGAGCCAGGACCCGAGGAGGATATCTGGATCCTTCATGTAGACGGGGCCTCAAACTCCAGCGGGAGCGGAGCTGGTCTCATCCTCGCTAACGGCGAAGGGGTCGTTGCCGAATATGCACTCTATTTCCAGTTCACCGTAACTAATAATCAAGCAGAGTATGAAGAGCTCCTCGCGGGACTGAGAGTGTCCCGCGAGCTAGGTGTGGCCAACCTCAAGGCCTTCACTGACTCATAGTTGGTGGCCGGGCAGATCTCGGGGGAGTATGGCACGTGGGACCCTTAAATGGTGAAATACCTGGAGCTCGTGAGAACGAGCGCGACAGGATTTCGGCATTTCAGCGTATCCCATATACCTCGCAAGGAAAACGCTCACGTAGACGCACTCTCCCGCCTGGCAACCCTACCGGACTCGTTGCTAGGCCGCACTTATGTGGAGCACCTCAAGGCCCCGAGCTACGAGACGCCCATGGAAGTCCAGCAGGTCAACCAAGAGCCTAGCTGGATGGACAAGTACGTTGAGTACATTAGCAACGGCACCCTGCCGGAGGACTGCATAGTAGCTAGCCTCATCAAGAGGAAGGCCGTGCGGTTCATCTTGATGGATGGGTTACTGTATCGAAGGTCCTATTCCTATCCCCTCCTCAAGTGTCTGAGGCCCGCAGAGGCCGCACTTGTGCTCCAAGAGATCCACGAGGGCGTTTATGGGAATCATGTGGGGGGTAGAACACTGGCGTATAAGGCCCTCCGTCAAGGTTACTTCTGGGAGACGATGAAAGAAGACGCGGCAAACTTCGTGAAGAGGTGTGACCAATGTCAGCGGCATGCCGTGATGCAACGTCAGCCCGCCGCTCCACTCTCCCAGCTCTCCGCCCCATGGTCGTTCGCTCAATGGGACATGGATCTCCTAGGACCTTTCCCGTCGGTGTCCGGACAACGAAAATTTTTGATCGTGGCCATCGACTACTTCATGAAGTGGGTCGAGGCTGAACCCTTGGCCCAGATCATTGAGGCAAACGTTGCCAAGTTCCTCTGGAAACCAATTATTTGCTGCTTTGGCCTACCGCGCACCATTATCACTGATAACAGATGTCAATTCGATTATCGGGAGTTCGAGAAGTTCTGCAGCGACCTTGGCATCCATCATCGCTTCACTTCGGTGATGCATCCACAAACAAACGGAGAAGCCAAGGTAACGAATAGGACCATCTTGCACGGCCTCCGGACAAGACTGGACCAAGCCTTGGGTAGGTGGGCGGAAGTGCTCCCGAGCGTCTGGTGGGGACACCAAAGGCACCAGAATAAGGTAGAGGCTTCTCAACCCTCTATGGATTACTTAATTGACATTTGAGTCCCCTGTAATAAAGCTTAGTCCAATTGAGTTGTTTTATTTGAGTCCTATATTAGTCAGCTTATATTAAGCTAGTTCAGTTAAGTGTTAGTCAGCTAATATCAAGCTAATTTTATTTTTTTTGAGTCCTGTCCAAGCATATTGAAGACTCAAGACCACATCATACAAGTGAAGACCAAGTCCAACCTAATTGAAGACATGGAAGTTAAGCCCAAGTCCAACCTAGCTTGAAGATTTGAAGACCCCATGAGGAAAATTTAGAAAACCCTGATTCCTTGCAGATGCCCTCCAGATGTCCAGATTCCCTTCCAGATGCCAGAATATATTCATAGACCAGGACATCCATGATTCCAGAGGTCCACCTGCATCCTAACCCAAAGAAATCAAGCCCAAGCACCAAGCCCAAGCCCTAAAGAAGCAAGATACCAAGGAATATTCCTGCTACCTGGCTAACAGGCCACCCCAGCTTCTAGAGGCCCAAACCAATGTGCCCGAGCCCCTTTGGGCCGGCCCCTTGCTGCTCTTAGAAGCCCAACATGCCCCCTAGGCATCCTTGGAGTGTTGACCAAGTCAAGAGAATTTTTAGGGATTTTTTCTACCTAATGTTTCCTTATTTTCTCGCTAGGGTTTGAGAGGGAAAAGGATTCTTATGTAATGTCAATTGTACCCTTACTTAGGGCCCAAGGTTAAGGGTCTATTTAAGGAACTTTAGCCTCTTGTATGAAGTTTGATTTTGATATGAAATAAACCTTGAGTTCTTATATTATTTTGTGTGATTACCCTATTGTGTGCATAAAGAGGTTTGAGAGTTCTTCTTCCCGGTGTTTGCTACCATCTTCTTGCCGCCTACCATCCTTCCAGCCCCCTCCAAAACATTCTTTCCTTTGCTATTTTCCTTTATTTTTTTGATTTCCTTTGAGTTTTCTAACCCCTGACATGTCGTTTGCAGGTCCCCGAGTTCCTACGAATCCAATGACTCCAGCCAAGCCTCAATCGGACCACCGAGCAGAAAGCCGGGTATCCGCGAGTCTTTGGCTCAATTTTCCAGGCCACATCCATCGAGAAATGAGAGATCACTTCATTGCAATCTTCACCGGGTACTTCAGATGTTGTCAGGTACACCCCCTCTACCTTCAGTCTTTATATTATAGGAGAACTTTCTCTAACTGAGGCTTCTCAGCCCCGGCGATCCTTCTTTAGTATTTTTCTAGGTTCTAATATACATGCTTGGCTTCAAAAATTCATGCAAAATTTCCTACAATTAATTTTGAAATGAAATTTGGAAATTAATCACCTAACCCAACATATAAAACATACAAAAAGAATTGCATGCATATTAGTCCCGCATCATTTGGTATCAAAGCTTAGATTAGGGCTTGTTTTCTACAATTTTTCTGTCTATATATGCTCTGTTAATTTAGTTATTTGTCCCCGTCCTGAACTTCAAAAATCTTGAAATATATTTTTTTGAATTCATCATAATTCAAAGTATTTCCAGAATTTTTTCAGATTTTATTTCAGTCTGTTAATTTTCTTCAAGCTGAAATATTGCCTACAAATTTTTGGCTCTGTTTTTCAGCAAGACAATTTTGGAAGGTTTAGGGTTTTGCTTAGCATCCCTTTTGCATATCTTTTAATTTTAGTATATTTTCTGCATATTAGGCCATAATTTGCAAGTTTTCTTTTGTTTATGAAAATACCAAAAAAAAAAAATACATATATAAAAGCTACTAAAACATCTAACCCTAATTTGCATCATCTGCCTGCCATCATTGTATAATCTACCTTTAAGGGCACTCTTGCTATGTCAGATGGGGGGAGGATTTGATCACCTCTCCTTAGCCCAAAACCACATCCCCTGCATTCAGTCCCAAGCCTAACTTAAAATCGATTAGACTTAATTTGCCTTAGTGGGCTAGGGACACCAACTGGTCGGGTCTGGGCTCGTGTTAGATCACTGTGTCAAGTTAACCCGTGTGTTCCTTGTGCTCGGTGTCTAGAACGGTGGTTTAGGGATTCAATCCCGAAGTGCTTGTGTGCTGGTCCGCCTACCTGGCCAATCTCTGATTGGTGTGTAGGATTGATAATCAGGGACCTAACACTCCCCTTACACCTGTCTGGCTGAGTACATGGTTACTATAGGCTAGTTTGCCACCCTGATTGAGCATCCAGTTTGGACTCTATATCTAGTCAACTATAGTCGGTCTGATCGAGTCTTGTATGAGCACTAGATTAGGGGTTTCATATCACCCACCATCTCCACTTTTGGCTGAACCCATGGATAACCTTGAAGCCCAGATTAATGCACTCACTGAGCAACTAACCCAATCCATGGCCCAGATGGCTACACAAATAACTACCCAGTTAATTACCGAAATGACTCAGTTGACCCAGACCAATAGCCTCAACCCAACTCAACCTAGTGAAATCATAGAGTCCAACCCTATGAGAACCCACTACTCTGACCCATATAGGGAGTCCAATCCTAGGAGAACCCAATACTCTGACCCATATAAGGAGCCCAACCCTAGGAGAACCCCTAACCATGATCTCTATCGTGAGGTTAAACCTAGGAGAGACCATTGCCATGACCCTTATTATTATACTGAACCTAGGAGGACCCCAAACCCTGATCCCCACTGTGAGGTTGAACCTAGGAGAGCCCATCGTCATGACCCTTATTATGATACTGAACCTAGGAGGACCCCAAACCTTGAACCCTACCGTGATGTTGAACCTAGGAGAGCCCATCGTCATAACCCATACTATGATACTGAACCTAGGAGGACCCCAAACCCTGATCCATACCTTGAAGCTAAACCTAGGAGAGCCCATTGTCATGACCCAATCCCTGAGGTTAGTCCTAGAAGACCCAATCAGAATTTTGTAGACCAGGAAGATAGATCCTATTTACCCTCTCCCTATAAGCCTAGTATACCCACAACCAATAGATCTTATGACTCCAAATCCTCTGACTCTAAAATCTACGAATCCATATCCCATGAGTCCAGTAGACCCAAGACCCATAGAGCTGAACCCAAATCCTATGACCCTAGATCTTATAATCCCGTATCCTATAGATCTGCACCCTTGTCCTATGAGCCTAGGGAGCCCATAACACCTAGGTATCAATCTAGTACTAGTCAGGTTTTCCTTAGTCAACTTGAACTCCATAAGATTAGTACCCCTAAATATGAGCCCAGTAGCGAGCCACTATCTTTTAGGCAACCTGAACCTACTAGGATTAGTGTCCATAATCAAAAACCAGGACCTAGCCAATTTTCGCCTAGCCGACCTTCTCCAACCATTCCTTAGATTGACAAGGCTTACATTAACGTGAAAGTGTATGAAGCTAATGCGAGCCTAGTGGATGAGTATGAAGGAGAAGAGGAGACACCTTTAGTAGACCTGGTGGTGGGGACACCGGAGGCACCAGAATAAGACAGAGGCTTTTTCAACCCTCTGTAAATTGATCAATAATTTATGAGTCCATCTATAATAAGAGCTTAGCTCATCTGAGTCTATTTTAGTTTTTATTTGAGTATTTTTAGTTGTTATTTCAGTTCTGTGCTAGTTAGCTCATGTTGAGCTAGTTCAGTCCAATGCTAGTCAGCTCATGTTGAGCTAATTTTATTTTTTTGAGTCCTATCCAAGCATACTGAAGACTCAAGACTATATCATACAAGTGAAGACCAAGTCCAACTAGATTGAAGACATGGAAGTATAGCCCAAGTCCAACCCAGCTTGAAGATTTGAAGACCCCAGGAGGAAAATTCAGAAAACCCTGATTTCTTGCAGATGCCCTCCAGATGCCCAGATTCCCTTCCAGATGCCAAAATATATTCATATACCAAGGCATCCATGATTTTAGAGGTCCATCTACATCCTAGCCCAAAGAAATCAAGCCCAGGTGCCAAGCCCAAGCCCCTAAGAAGCAAGATACCAGGGAATATTCCTGCACCTGGCTACCAGGCCACCCCAGCTTCCAGAGGCCCAAACCCATGCACCCGGGCCCCTTTGGGCCAGCCCCTTGCTGCTCCTAGAAGCCCAACACGCCCCCCTAGGCATCCTTAGAGTCTTGACCAAGTCAAGAAAATTTTTAGGGATTTTTCTACCTAATATTCCTTATTTTCTAGCTAGGGTTTGAGAGGGAAAAGGATTCTTATGTAAAGACTTATGTACCCTTACTTGGAGCCCAAGGTTAAGGGTCTATTTAAGGGACCTTAGCCTCTTGTATGAGGAGAATTTTTTGATGAATGAAAACCTTGAGTTCTTCTATTGAGTGGTGTGATACCCTGCTGTGTGCATAAAGGGGTTTGTGAGAGTTCTTCTTCCCGGTGTTTGCAATCATCTTCCTGCTGCCAACAAACCCTCCAGATCCCTGGATGCCCACTCCAAAAGAAGCCTTTCCTTGCTATTTTTACTTTGTTTTCTTGTTCCTTTGTGAGCTTTCTAACCCCTGACAGGTCGTTTGCAGGTTTCTGAGTTCCTACGAATCCAACGGCTCCAGCCAAGCCTCAATCGGATCACCGAGCAGAAAGCCGGGTATCCGCAGGTCTTTGGTTCGGTTTTCCAGGCCGCATCCATCGAGGAACGAGAGACCCCTTCGCTACGATCTTCACAGACGTTGTCAGGTACACCCCTCTACCTCCAGTAGTTTTATTGTAGGAGAACTTGCCCTAACCGAGGCTTCTCAGCCCCGGTGGTCCTTCTTTGCTACTTTTCTAGGTCCTAATCTGCATGCTGATCTTCAAAAATTCATACAAAATTCCCTAGAAATAATTTTGATCTGAAATCTGGAAATTGATCACCTAAGGCAACATGTAAAACATACAAAAAAAATTGCATGCATATTAATTCCCCATCATTTGGTATCAGAGCTTAGATTAGGGCTTGTTTTCTACAATTTTTCAGTCCATATATACTCTATTATTTTAATTATTTCTCCCTGTTAAAAACTCCAAAAATTCTGAAATTTATTTCCTGGATTTATCATAATTCACAGTAATTTTAAAGATTTTATAGATTTTGTTATGGCCTTTGAATTTTCTGAAAGCCGAAATAGGGCCTGCAAATTTTGGCTCTGTTTTTTTTAGCAAGACAAGTTTGGAAGTTTTAGGGTTTTGTTTAGGAGTTTTTGCATATTTCTTAATTTTAGTATATTTCCAGTATATTAGGCCATGATTTGCAAGTTTTCTTCTATTTAAAAAATACCAAAAAAATATATATATATTTTCGAAAAATACCAAAAAAAATATCTAAACCCTAATTTGCATCCTCATCTGCCTGTCATCATTGCATAATTTACTTTTAAGGGCACTCTTGCTATATCAGATGGGGGGAGGATTTGATCACCTCTCCTTAGACCAAAACCACATCCCTTGCATTCAGTCCCAAGCCTTAACCTAAAATTAATTAGACTTAATTTGCCCTAGTGGGCTAGGGACACCAACTGGTCGGGTCCGGGCTAGTGTTAGATCACTGTGTCAAGTTAACCTGTGTGTGCCTTGTGCTCAGTGTCTAGAACGGTGGTTTAGGGATTCAATCCCAAAGGGCTTGTGTGCTGGTCCGCCTACCTGGCCAATCTCTGATTGGTGTCTAGGATTGGCAATCAGGGACCTAACACTCCCCTTACACCTGCCTGGCTGAGTACAGGGTTACTATAGGCTAGTTTGCCACCCTGATTGAGCATCTAGTTTGGACTTTAGGTCTAGTCAGCTATAGTCGGTCTGATTGAGTCTTGCATGAGAACTAGATCAGGAGTTTCATATCACCCACCTCCTTCATAAATGTCTGAACCCATGGAAAATTTACAAGCCCAAATAAAAGCCCTAGCTGATCAAATGGCCCAGATAACTACCCAGATGACCCAGTTAACTCAGTCTCGTATTCAAACCAATGATAGAATTGACCATCTTGCCAATAGGTTTGATCAGTTAAAAGTTCGGGTAGGGACCCCAAGAAAAACCCATGGGTCATAATCTGAGCCAGATCCTGATTCCCCTCAACCTAGGAGGACCCCAAACCCTGATCTATACCATGAGGTCGAACCTAGGAGAGCCCCTTATCCTAACCCGTACTACAATCCTCAACCTAGGAGGACCCCAAACCCTGATCCATACCTTGAGGCTGAACCTAGGAGAGCCCATCATCATGATCCAATCCCTAAGGTTAGTCCTTGAAGACCCAATCAGGATTTTATAGACCAGGAAGATAGATCCTATTTACCCTCTCCCTACAAGCCTAGTATACCTACAACCTATAGATCTTATGACTCCAAATCCTATGAACCTAGAACCTATGAATCCATAACCTATGAACCTAGATCCTATGACTCTAGATCCCATGATCATAGATCCTATGCACCCACATCCTATGAGCCTAGAGAACCCATAACCCCTAAGTATCAGCCTAGTACTAGTCATGCTTCCCCTAGTCAACTTGAACCCCATAGGATTAGTATCCCTAAATATGAACCCAATAGTGGCCACTACCTCTTATACAACCTGAACCTACTAGGAGTAGTACCCATAATCAGAGACCAGAACCTAACCAATTTCCTGCTAACCGACCTTCTCCAACCATTCCTGAGATTTGCAAGGCTTACATAACGTGGAAGTGTATGAAGCTGATGTGAGCCTAGTGGATGAGTATGAGGGAGAAGAGGAGACACCTTTAGATGACCTAGAATTAGCTGACCCAGTAGATACCCAGGTAGAAACCAACCCAGAGCTAATTGACCTTGACCACATCCAACCTAAAGCTATAGTGGAAGAACAAATAGTGGAAGAGAACCTAGGTATTGCTGCTAGAGCCTTACCTGAGGAAACCATAGAGGAGAGCCAAATTATAGAGTCTAGTCCTAAAATACAAGAACCAGAAGAATTTATTAAGGACCTTATCTCTTTGAATCAATACCTTAAAGATGAGTCCCCTCCTATAGTTCCCATTAAGGACCTCTTCCCCGAAATTGGCGACCCATCCTTCCATTATGCAAACCCTGTAGATATAGCTCAACCTCGTAAGGTTAACCTCATTAGTATAGGATTAGTTCCTGACACCCCATCTTTTATCCTACTTTATCCAACTAACCATGAACCTTTTTCTCTACCTTACCAAACTAATTCTGAACCCACTTCCTATTTTCTGCCCTTTCCTGACACCTCCAGCATTTCTAGGATCATTAGATTGCATTTAGCTGAGATTAGCATACTGCATGCATTCATCACACATGTTAGGTTTGCATCTTACTTCTGGCATACTCTTTGGAATTTGCTAGAAGTTCACTGTAAATTTTCATGTGCATGTCAAGCTAGGATCAAACCTAGAGAACCTATAATCTATTAGGTTTAGATCCAAAGAGTTCAATAAAATTTCCTTCGATAGGAATGCATAGTCGAGTCTGTTAGGTGTCAGTATGAGTCCTTTGCATCATTTGTTAGAAGTCTGCATGTGCCTAGCATGTTCACCACCCGCACTAATCTTAAAACAACTAGCTAATTCCCGAAGAAGGGTCAAAGAATTTGATGTAGTGGAATCTATCTTGGTTAGGCTTAGGCCTAAAAGAAGCTTCATGCTCGCAGAGCCGGACCTTTTAAAGTGATAGAGAAGGTTGGGTCAAATGCCTAGGTGTTAGAATTGCCTTCGGATTTGGGCATTAGTTCTACCTTCAATATTACAGACCTGGTTGAGTATAGGGAACCGGCAGCGATACCTAGTGAGGCCTTTGGACCTATTCCTTTTCATTGTGAGTGACCCTAACCTAGAGTGTCCACAAACAAATTTGGCCTGAGAGAGGAGAACGGATCGAGCGTATCCTGGATGATCAAGCCATCACGACCCAGGGCCATGTCTATCAACGCTTCCTGGTCCGATGGCAAGGCCGGCCAGAGTCGAACGATTCGTGGATTTCTCGAGAGGACTTGCAACGCCTCAACCCAGACCTTCTCGAGAGATATGGGAGCCAGTCTGACCTTCACTCGACAGGGTCGAGTTCCTCCCACCCCGAGAGAATTGGTGGGGACACCGGAGGCACCAGAATAAGACAGAGGCTTTTTCAACCCTCTGTAAATTGATCAATAATTTATGAGTCCATCTATAATAAGAGCTTAGCTCATCTGAGTCTATTTTAGTTTTATTTGAGTATTTTTAGTTGTTATTTCAGTTCTGTGCTAGTCAGCTCATGTTGAGCTAGTTCAGTCCAATGCTAGTCAGCTCATGTTGAGCTAATTTTATTTTTTTGAGTGCTATCCAAGCATACTGAAGACTCAAGACTATATCATACAAGTGAAGACCAAGTCCAACTAGATTGAAGACATGGAAGTATAGCCCAAGTCCAACCCAGCTTGAAGATTTGAAGACCCCAGGAGGAAAATTTAGAAAACCCTGATTTCTTGCAGATGCCCTCCAGATGCCCAGATTCCCTTCCAGATGCCAAAATATATTCATATACCAAGGCATCCATGATTTCAGAGGTCCATCTACATCCTAGCCCAAAGAAATCAAGTCCAGGTGCCAAGCCCAAGCCCCTAAGAAGCAAGATACCAGGGAATATTCCTGCACCTGGCTACCAGGCCACCCCAGCTTCCAGAGGCCCAAACCCATGCACCCGGGCCCCTTTGGGCCGGCCCCTTGCTGCTCCTAAAAGCCCAATACGCCCCCTAGGCGTCCTTGGAGTCTTGACCAAGTCAAGAAAATTTTTAGGGATTTTTCTACCTAATATTTCCTTATTTTCTAGCTAGGGTTTGAGAGGGAAAAGGATTCTTATGTAAAGACTTATGTACCCTTACTTGGAGCCCAAGGTTAAGGGTCTATTTAAGGGACCCTAGCCTCTTGTATGAGGAGAATTTTTTGATGAATGAAAACCTTGAGTTCTTCTATTGAGTGGTGTGATACCCTGCTGTGTGCATAAAGGGGTTTGTGAGAGTTCTTCTTCCCGGTGTTTGCAATCATCTTCCTGCTGCCAACAAACCCTCCAGATCCCTGGACGCCCACTCCAAAAGAAGCCTTCCCTTGCTGTTTTTACTTTGTTTTCTTGTTCCTTTGTGAGCTTTCTAACCCCTGACAGGTCGTTTGCAGGTCCCTGAGTTCCTACGAATCCAACGACTCCAGCCAAGCCTCAATCGGATCACCGAGCAGAAAGCCGGGTATCCGCGGGTCTTTGGCTCGGTTTTCCAGGCCGCATCCGTCGAGGAACGAGAGACCCCTTCACTGCGATCTTCACAGACATTGTCAGGTACACCCCTCTACCTCCAGTAGTTTTATTGTAGGAGAACTTGCCCTAACTGAGGCTTCTCAGCCCCGGCGGTCCTTCTTTGCTACTTTTCTAGGTCCTAATCTGCATGCTGATCTTCAAAAATTCATACAAAATTCCCTACAAATAATTTTGATCTGAAATTTGGAAATTAATCACCTAACGCAACATGTAAAACATACAAAAAAAATTGCATGCATATTAGTTCCCCATCACCTGGAATTAGTTGACCCAGTAGATACCCAAGTAGAAACCAACTCAGAGCTAGTTGACCTTGACCACATCCAACCTAAAGCTATAGTGGAAGAACAATTTGTGGAAGAGAACTTTGATACTAGGATTTTACCTGAGGAAACACTAGAAAAGGATCTAATTGTAGAGCCTATTCCTAAATTCCATGAACAAGAAGACTTTATTCAGGATTTGGCTTACTTAACCCATTGCCCTCAGGATGAATCCCTTCCTGCCATTCCTATTGAAGATCTCTTCCCAGAAATTGTTAACCCATCCTTCTATAGCATGGACCTTTTCTTGCCCATAGATATACCGCAACCCTGTAAGGTTAGCCTCATTAGTCTAGGATTAGTCCCTGAAATGCCTTCTTTTATTCTACTTTATCCAACTAACCCGGAACCTTTTTCTCCACCCTACCAGACTACTTCTGAACCCACTTCCTATTTCCTACCCTTTCTTGAGTCTTCTCATGTGTCTAGAACTATTAGGTTACATTATGTTGAGGTTACTAGGTTGCAAGGATCCATAGAGCCCATCCCATTTGCTACCTACTTTTGGCAGACCCTCTAGCACCTATTAGGAGTTACTAGCAAATTTTCTTCTGCATGTCATCCATCAACCACGACTCATGACCCCATTCCCAAGTGGTAGTTAAGACCTAATAAACCTCTTTAGTCGAGTCTGTTAGGTATAGGTTTGAGTCCTTTGCATCATCTTGTTAGGAGACTGCATGTGCCTAGCATGTTCACCACCCGCACTAATCTTAAAACAACTGGCAATTCCCGAAGAAGGGTCAAAGAATTTGATGTAGTGGATTCTATCTTGGTTAGGCTTAGTCCTAAAAGAAGCTTCATGCTCGTAAAGCCGGACCTTTTAAAGTGATAGAGAAGGTTGGATCAAATGCCTAGGTGTTAGACTTGCCTTTGAATTTGGGCATTAGTTCTACCTTCAATATTACAAACCTGGTTGAGTACAGGGACCCGGAAGCGATACCTAGTGAGGCCTTTGGACCTATTCCTTTTCATTGTGAGTGACCCTAATCCAGAGTGTCCACTAACAAATTGGCCTGAGAGAGGAGAACGGATCGAGCATATCCTGGACGATCAAGCCATCACGACCCGGGGCCGTGACTATCAACACTTCCTGGTCTGATGGCAATGCCGGCCAGAGTTGGACGATTCGTGGATTTCTTGAGAGGACTTGTAATGCCTCAACCCAGACCTTCTCAAGAGATATGTGAGCCAGTCTGATCTTCACTCGACAAGGTCGAGTTCCTCCCACCCTGGGAGAATTGGTGGGGACACCAAAGACCCCAGAATAAGGTAGAGGCTTCTCAACCCTCTGTGGATCACTTAATTGACATTTGAGTCCCCTGTAATAAAGCTTAGTCCAGCTGAGTTGTTTTATTTGAGTCCTGTATTAGTCAGCTTATGTTAAGCTAGTTCAGTCAAGTGTTATTCAGCTTATGTCGAGCTAATTTTATTTTATTTGAGTCCTGTCCAAGCATATTGAAGACTCAAGACTACATCATTCAAGTGAAGACCAAGTCCAACCTAATTGAAGACATGGAAGTTGATCCCAAGTCCAACCCAGCTTGAAGATTTGAAGACCCCAGGAGAAAAATTCAGAAAACCCAGATTCCTTGCAGATGCCCTCCAGATGGCCAGATTCCCTTCTAGATGCCAGAATATATTCATAGACTAGGGCATCCATGATTCCAGAGGTCCACCTGCATCCTAGACCAAAGAAATCAAGCCTAGGCACCAAGCCCAAGCCCTAAAAAAGCAAGATACAAATGAATATTCTTGCTACCTAGCTACCAGGCCACCCCAGCTTCCAGAGGCCCAAACCCATGTGCCCGAGCCCCTTTGGGCCGGCCCCTTACTGCTCTTAGAAGCCCAACACGCCCCCCTAGGCATCCTTGGAGTGTTGACCAAGTCAAGGATTTTTAGGAATTTTTTCTACCTAATGTTTCCTTATTTTCTAGCTAGGGTTTGAGAGGGAAAATGATTCTTATGTAATGTCAATTGTACCCTTACTTAGGGCCCAAGGTTAAAGGTCTATTTAAGGGACCCTAGCCTCTTGTATGAAGTTTGATTTTGATATGAAATAAACCTTGTGTTCTTATATTGTTTTGTGTGATTACCCTGCTGTGTGTGTTGGGATTCCGATGCAATGCAGCGGAAGTGTAATTTCAAAATGATGAAATTTGTACCATAATCCCTTAGCCAAGATCTCCTTATTCAGGATTAAAACATATATTAAACATATAAACATACATTGTTAGAATTAGAGTACCAACCTGTAATCGCTAATTCCAACAAAGTTGATGTTGAAGGGACTGATTGAATTCACCAGGCGTCCAAGTGTCCGCCGTCCGATGGTGATCCACATAGAGCAGTGATCAAGACAACTCTTTCTTCTTTTCAATGGTTCCTTCTATTGAGTTCTTCTTCCTAGAACTCAATTGCTTGGACTATGGCTTGAATTCCTCCACATAAAAGCTTGCCTCCCTTTCCTTGACCTCTTCTCCTCCTTCCACTAAGACCTTGGCCCTTTAGACACCCTTGTCTTGAAGAAAAGACCTTGTCCTAAGAGGACATAGGCTTGTCTTAAGTTGGAGGAGAAATTAAACAATGATGTCTTAATGTAAGAAAGAAAGGAACAAATAGGAACTCGTTTCTTTCCTTTACCGTCGGAGACTTTTACTTTTATTCTTGTTCAGTAGCAGAGTTTTGACAGAGGTTTACTCTATAAAGGAAACAATGCAAGAGCAAGAAAAAATAAAAGAGTCTTCAGGAGAGGAAGAAAGAAAAAGATTCACCCTGTTCTGATTTTCCCGACCCTTTAAAAAATTCTCAGATAGGCACCTACACACCTCTCCGTAAACACTTTCTCATGCCCTTCTCAATTTCTCATGCCCCATCCTCCCATCTCACGGCCTTCCAGATTAAATTCCATGGCTTTTCTTAAAGGAAAAACCGTGGTGTGTAAAAAAGAAAGGGGTCGCGACTTTTCATCTCCGAAGAGATTTTATTTCGCGCGCCCGAGAGGAAACAGCGACTTTTGTCTTTCTTAAAAGACTTCCAGCCATTGGATTCCCATCCAAAGGGAGGTATATGAGGTGCTAATGACTAAGAAAGGAGGCCGTCCCAAATAAAATCATTGGAGATTTAAGTGGGGCGCGCCAAGAGTCCATGCGCCATGGACTCTTCCAAATGGCGCGCCAAGAGTCCATATGCGCATGGACTCTTGGCATTTGGCGTGAAATAGCAAGGGGGCGGGTGGGGAGGCTAGCCAAGTTACATGGCTAGCCAATAGGGTTAGCCATAATCCTATTTCACAATTAAGGTCTAATTAGGTCCAATTAGAACCCAATTTGAACCAATCTGGAACCCTAATTCGAATCCGATTCGAATAGAAGCTAGGATTTGCAACACCTGCTAGAGTGTTATCCTGCAAAGATGATTTAATTCCAAATTAAACTCTTGATCAATCCTCTTAAGTGTGTGACCCATTGGGTTCCACATCTAGCTAGCAGTGGGTTCGAATACAAGTTGACCTAATTTGATTAGAACTCTTTCTAATCGATTTAGGTCAAACGGGCTTACCCGATTCGATCAATTAGGACTCTTCCTAATAAGTGATGTTCGAACTTGATCAACCCACAAGACAAGATTGACGTCTAGCAACGTGTCATGTCTATCCGGAAGATATGGAAATTCTAGTGAAATACCAAAATTATCCTTCAGTAGAGAGTTACCGTACAATTAAATCTTTCGATCAGCCTGCACCCAAAATATAACTATGGATATGGATATATGTCAAATCCAATATTATATTTATTTCTAGCTCAATCTTATATCGATGATTCAATTATCTTGATATTAGAAACCATCTCTAATATCTTTACTTTGATCAAAGATTTCCTGAATCATCATCCGATTGTTAACTAGCTGGATGCAATCTCCTCTTACTAAGAGTGATCGATTCCTTGTTGACCTACTCATTTCCTTCATATCCAATTCACCATTCCCAGTATCAATCCTGTGCATGACTCAGTGTCATGAATATGATTGAACCAAAGAATGGGTTCATGTACATAAAGTACTTATGGCAGTCTCAGGTCAAAAGATTATTTGTACCACTCCCACTATGAGAACCTTCTATTGACATGTAGTTAAGACTCCATTAGATGTTCTCAAGTTGGATCATACCAGTGAACTCATTCTCCAATAAGCACCCACATCCCAGTATTAGTGTCATACACAAGTGACTGTGAGAGCAGTCACCCTTTTCAGTATACATGGGATGTGCTAGTCTTACCGGAAAACCCTGATCCCCTACTCAGGGTTCCTTTGACTAGGAATACTTTAGATTGAGGTTTTAAGATTTTAGGTCTCACTGGTATGATCTCATCATAACCCTAAAATCATAGCCCTAATCTATGGGGTTCATCATATAGTATAAACACAACGTATGATGGAAAAATAATGCCTTTATTTAGAAAATTGTCAATTACAATGGTTTGGGAGATACAACATAGATTGGCTTGTAGGGCATATCCCTTTCAGTGTGCATAAAGGGGTTTAAGAGTTCTTCTTCCCGGTGTTTGCTACCATCTTCTTGCAGCCTACCATCCTTCCAACCCCCTCCAAAACTTTCTTTCCTTTGCTATTTTTTTTTTTGTTTTCTTGATTTCCTCTAAGTTTTTTAACCCCTGACAGGTTGTTTGCAGGTCTCCGAGTTCTTACGAATCCAACGACTCCAGCTAAGCCTCAATCGGACCACTGAGCAGAAAGCTGGGTATCCGTGGGTCTTTGGCTAGATTTTCCAGGCCGCATCCATCAAGGAACGAGAGATCCCTTCGCTGCAATCTTCACCGGGCACTTCAGACGTTTTCAAGTACACCCCCTCTACCTCCAGTCTTTATATTGTAAGAGAACATGCCCTAACTAAGGCTTCTCAGCCCCGGTGATCCTTCTTTAGTACTTTTCTAGGTTCTAATCTACATGCTTGGCTTCAAAAATTCATACAAAATTTTTTACAATTAATTTTGATCTGAAATTCGGGAATTAATCACCTAACACAACATATAAAACATACAAAAAGAATTGCATGCATATTAGTCCCGCATCAGTGTCCTTTGGGCATACGACACTACCCCGAGGATGGCTATGGATGAGACCCCATTCAACCTCGTCCCGGAAGGTGAAGGAAAACCCACTGCAACCACCGGCGGAGTGCGAGAAAGTGGAGAGACTTTGTTTCCAGAAAGTCCCCCTCCTTTTCAAACTCAATCAATGGCGGTCGTACCCCTCTTTCCATTCCGGGCCACCAGATGGTCGCCGCGTGGATGCATGCTCGACATCGATGCTTCGGTTCGATGGAAACTACCTCCTTTTCGAAACGGCATATTAATGGCCCGTCGGAAGTGCACATGTGGCAGCCTCTTATAGGACCTCGGGTGTAACAGAAGCGGCGACAGGGATTGTGGCAATTATGGCACGAGATTTTTGCCTTCCCCACGTCATCTCCGCATTAAATCCCCACGTCCCGAGCCACGATGCCTCGACGGAACATGGAGATGGGGGGCAACTGATATGGCTACTACGCTGACATGGGGGACGTGTCAGATCCAGCTGGACATGGTCAGTACCACTTGTTTTTTTTCAAAAGGTCCCCGTTCGGGGAGAAGTACTCCTGCTCCTTCGCTAGGTGGCACCTGGAGATGGGTCCAACTCGGCCGAAGTCGAGCACCTCTCTACCACTACGCTAGGTGTCCACCCAGGAGGGGTCCACCTCGACCGAAGCTGGCGACCCCTCGCTCCCTCGCCAGGTGGCACCCGGAGATGGGTCCACCTCCTCCTAGGTTGAGCCGGGCCCACCTGATCCTTCGCCAGGTGGCACCCGGAGACGGGTCCACCACGGTCGAAGTAGAGCACCTCTCTGTCACGCCGCTAGGTGTCCACCCAAGAGGAGTCCACCTCGGTCGAAGCTGGCGGCCCTCTTGCTCCTTCGCCAAGTGGCACCAGGAGACGGGTCCACCTTGACCGAAGTCGAGCACCTCTTTGCCACTACACAAGGTGTCCACCCAAGAGGGGTCCACCTCGGTCGAAGCTGGCGGCCCCTCGCTCCCTCACCAGGTGGCATCCGGAGATGGGTCCACCTCCGTTGAGGTCGAGCCGGGCCCTCCTGCTCCTTCGCCTGGGTGGCACATGGAGACGGGTCCACCTCGGTCGAAGTCGAGCACCTCTCTACCGCTATGCCTTGTGTCCACCGAGGAGGGGTCCACCTCGGTCGAAGCTGGCGGCCCTCCTGGTCCTTCTTCAGGTGGCGCCCGGAGACGGGTCCACCTCGACCGAAGTCGAGCACCTCTCTGCCACTCCACTAGGTGTCCACCCAGGAGGGATCCACCATGGCCGAAGCTGGCGGCCCGTCGCTCCCTTGCCAGGTGACACCCGGAGACGGGTCCACCTCCACCGAGGTCGAGCCGGGCCCTATTGCTCCTTCTCCAGGTGGCACCCGGAGGCGGGTCCACCTCGGCCGAAGTCGAGCACCTCTCTGCCACTCTGCCAGGTGTCCACCCAGGAGGGGTCCACCTCGACCGAAGCTAGCGGCCCTCCTGCTCATTCACCAGGTGGCACCCGGAGACGGGTCCACCTCGACCGAAGTCGAGCACCTCTCTGCCGCTCCGCCAGTGTCCACCCAAGAGAGGTCCACCTCGGTCGAAGCTGGTGGCCCTCCTGCTCCTTCGCCAGGTGGCGCCCGGAGATGGGTCTACCTCGGCCGAAGTCGAGCACCTCTCTGCCACTCCACCAGATGTCAACCCAGGAGGGGTCCACCTCGGCAGAAGCTGGCGGCCCCTCGCTCCCTCACCAGGTGGCACCCGAAGATGGGTCCACCTCGACCGAAGTCGAGCACCTCTCTACCACTCCGCCAGGTGTCCACCCAAGAGGGGTCCACCTCAGCCGAAGTTGGCGGCCCCTTGCTCACTCGCCAGGTGGCACCCGGAGATGGGTCCACCTCCACCGAGGTCGACCCGGGCCCACCTGCTCCTTAGCCAGTTGACACCCGGAGATGGGTCCACCTTGATCGAAGTCAAGCACCTCTCTACCGCTCTGCAAGGTGTCCATCCAGGAGGAGTCCACCTTGGCCGAAGCTGGCGGCCCTCCTACTCCTTCGCCAGTTGGCATCAGGAGACGGGTCCACCTCGGTCGAAGTCGAGCACCTCTCTGCTACTCCGCCAGGTGTCCACCCAGGAGGGGTCCACCTCGGCCGAAGCTGGCGGCCCCTCACTCCCTCGCCAGGAGGAACTCGAAGACGGGTCCACCTCCATCAAGGTTGAGCTGGACCCTCCTGCTCCTTCGCCAGGTGGCACCCGAAGACGGGTCCACCTCGGCCGAAGTCGAGCACCTCTCTACCGCTCCGCCAGGTGCCCACACAGGAGGGGTCCACCTTGGACGAAGCTGGCGGCCCTCTTGCTCCTTCACCAGGTGGTGCTCGGAGATGGGTCCACCTCGGCCAAAGTCGAGCACCTCTCTACCACTCCGCTAGGTGTCCACCCAGGAGGGTTCCACCTCGGTCGAAGCTGGCGGCCCCTCGCTCCCTCGCCATGTGGCACCCGGAGACGGGTTGACCTCTGTCGAGGTCGAGCCGGGCCCTCCTGCTCTTTCGCCAGATGGCACCCGGTGGCGGGTCCACCTTGGTCGAAGTCGAGCACCTCTCTGCCACTCCACCAGGTGTCCACCCAGGAGGGGTCCACCTCGGCTGAAGCTGGTAGCCCCTCGCTCCCTCGCCAAGCGGATCCTAGAGACAGGTCCACCTCCATCGAGGTCAAGCCGGGCCCTCCTGCTCCTTTGCCAGGTGGCACCCGGAGACCGGTCCACCTCGACTGAAGTCGAGCCCCTCTTTGCCGCTCCGCCAGGTGTCCACCCAGGAGGGGTCAACCTTGGCCGAAGCCGGTGGCCCCTCGCTCACTTGCCAGGTGGTACCCGGAGACGGGTTCACCTCCGTCGAGGTCGAGCTGGGCCCTCCTGCTCCTTCGCTAGGTGGCACCCGGAGATGGGTACACCTCGGCCGAAGTCAAGCCTTTCTCCGCTCCTGATGCGGGACTAATATGCATGCAATTCTTTTTATTTGTTTTATATGTGGGGTTAGGTGATTAATTCCTGAATTTCATATCAAAATTTGTTGTAGGGAATTATGAATGAATTTTTGAATCCAAGCATGCAGATTAGAACCTAAAAAAGTACTAAAGAATGATCGCCGGGGCTGAGAAGCCTCGGTTAGGACAAGTTCTCCTACAATATAAAGATTGGAGGTAGATGGGGTGTACCTGACAACGTCTGAAGCACCCGATGAAGTTCGTAGTGAAGGGATCTCTCGTTCCTCGATGGATGCGGCCTGGAAAACAGAGCCAAAGACTCGCGGATACCTGCCTTTCTGCTCGATGGTCCGATTGAGGCTTGGCTGGAGTCGTTGGATTCATAGGAACTCGAGGACCTGCAAACGACCTGTCAGGGGTTAGAAAACTCAAAGAAGATCAAGAAAATAAAGGAAAACCGCAAAGGGAAAAGAAATTTTGGAGTGGGCGGCCAAGGCTCTGGAGGATTGGCTGGCGGCAGGATGATGATTGCAGCACCGGGAAGAAGAACTCTCAAACCCCTTTATGCACACAGCAGGGTAATCACTCAAAGCAATAGAACTCAAGGTTTATTTCATATATCAAGATCTCTCTTCATACAAGAGGCTAGGGTACCTTAAATAGACCCTTAACCTTGGACTCCAAGTAAGGGCACATTAGTCTTTACATAAGAATCATTTTCCCTCTCAAACCCTAGCTAGAAAATAAGGAAACATTAGGTAGAAAAATCCCTAAAAATTCTCTTGACTTGGCCAACACTCCAAGGATGCCTAAGGGGGCGTGTTGGGCTTCTAAGAGCAGCAAGAGGCCGGCCTAAAAGGGCTCGGGCATATGGGTTTGGGCCTCTGGAAGCTGGGGTGGCCTGGTAGCCATGTAGCAGGAATATTTCCTGGTATCTTGCATCTTAGGGGCTTGGGCTTGGCGCCTAGGCTTGATTTCATTGGGCTAGGATGCAGATGGACCTCTAAAATCATGGATTCCCTGGTCTATGAATATACTTTGGCATCTGGAAGGGAATCTGGGCATCTGGAGGGCATCTGCAAGGAATCAGGGTTTCTGATTTTCCTCCTGGAGTCTTCAAATATTCAAGCTAGGTTGGACTTGGACTAAACTTCCATGTCTTCAATCTAGTTGGACTTGGTCTTCACTTGTATGATGTGGTCTTGAGTCTTCAGTATGCTTGGATAGGACTCAGAAAAACAAAATTAGCTCAACATGAGCTGACTAGCATTGGACTGAACTAGCTCAACATGAGCTGACTAGTACAGAACTAAAATAACAACTCAAAAGACTCAAATAACAACTAAAATAGACTCAAATGGGCTAAGCCCTTATTACAGATGGACTCATAAATTATTGATCAATTTACAAAGGGTTGAAAAGCCTCTGTCTTATTCTGGTGCCTCCGGTGTCCCCACCAGCTCCTCCGCCAGGAGGCGCCCCCTGATAGGTCCACCTTGGTTAAGGTCAGCCCTACTCAGCGAAACCTCAGGGATGTCGGGGCATAATTTGCAAGATCGCCACTCGTGCTGCACGCACCATGCCCTGTAGGGGGCGCCAGTATGGTATGTAGTGACACACGAAACCTCGTTTACACCAGTCCGATGGGCCCCGCAACTGAGAAGCGGAATCCTTGCGGGCAGGAGCCCAAAATGACCGGGTGCTCGTCGTCAACGCCTCAAAAGGAGAGCTCCCACACTCGGCCCAAAGCCTCACTAGTCTTCTCCCCCGTTCCTCATGATGCACAACAGGCGAGGTAGTCCGGCCATTGAGTTCCCAGGCCCGAAGAGGAAAGGAAGGGTGGGGGGAAAGACGAGAAGTGGGAGGGAGCCCCTTGAGAGGAGGGCGGGCTGGAGGCAGTTCGATGATATAAAAGGGATGGTAAAAACGGCAGCAAGGTAAGTGAAAAAAAGGAGAAACACACCAAGAGAATGATTTTGGGGGTCCTCAAGGAGTCCTCAGGCATGAGCTCGATGAACCCAGCATAGGGAGTTGGGCATCAACTCCAAGAGAATGATTTTGGGGGTCCTCAAGGAGTCCTCAGTCCTGAGCTCGGTGAACCCAGCGCAGTGAGTTGGGCATCCACTCCACTCTTCTCCACACTCCTTTCATTAACTTATCCTCTAAGCACGGGAATCCTTCGGGAACCCACCTTAGGGGATTTGTTCTATCTCGCCGTTCTCTAACGACTGTCGGAGCGCCCCCACCAGAACCTCCGGCCAGGGTCTCTGACTCTATTTTGCATGTCCAGAAGCTCGGAGATCTTAAGGTGAGACGGTCCGGGATCGATGCCAGCTCAAAAGCTATAGGCCACCGTAATGAGATTGGCAACACTACTGAAGGATATTTTGGTATTTTCCACCAAATTTCTCATCTTCCGGGTAGGCATGACACATTGCTAGATGTCAATCTTGTCTTGTAGGTTTTCATGAACCAATTGATTTGGTTTCATGAGTCAATTCGATTTGTGATTCAAATTGGACAATTAAGTGAGCCAATTTGATATAATTAGGTCAATCGGGTTCGATCGGATCGAATCAGCTCAAACCTAAACCTACTGCTAGCTAGATGTGGAACGCAATGGGTCACACATAATAGAGACTTGGCCAAGGAAGTCATTCATGATTTAATTAGGGTCATAGGACACTAATTGGTTAGCCGGATTACATACTAGCATATGTAGGCTAACCTAATTCCTAACCCAATTGGATTGGATTCGATTGCTTGCTAATTGGGCTAACCTAATTATGGGAGACCTAAATTAGGTTGAGTCCTAAGTGGGGCTAGCCAAATCAGAGCTTGATCTGATTTTAATTTGGGCTTAAGGGCATTTTAGGTGCGCCATATATGAAGAGTCCCAATAGCATGGGACTCTTGGTACCTAAATGATGCCTTAACTTTAAAAAGGCACAGAATGAGCTATAGACCTCTGATTTGAAAAAAAATTATATGGTTAGAAAGCTTATTTAATGCTTTTTTCAATGACACACATATTGCATATATTTCATCGATCAATATATGCTTCTTTGGGTGGAGAGAGAAGTGGGAAAGGAAAGTGGCACCCTTTTGGCGCACCCGGGAGAAGTATGGTGTGCGCAGAAGGACTAAGAGTCCTTCTGCAGATGAAACTCTGGGAGCTTCATCAAAGTGGCACCTCTTCACTTTATCCCCACACCTTTGGAGAGGATTGACCAGTCAAGAAGTGGAAGGGTTGGCGTGAAAGCAGAAAAAAATATGGGCGCGCAGATGAAGAGTCACTTCTCTTCATCTGCGCGTGCACTATTCTATGGCAGAGTCCTTCTGCCCTTAGGACTTTTCCTATTCCATGCTATTCAAGATTGAAAGGATGCCTCCTAACATATTAGGGTAAATATTATATGAAATGACATGATAATGTAATTATATGAAATTTTACATATTAGGGTAATATGTTTAATTTCAGTTTTTATGAAATGCAAGATATTATATCAAGTATGAAATTATGCATGTTGGTTTTATCCTAGTAACTGCTTTGGATTAGGTTAGTCACCATGGCCGTCCGGTCATAGGAGCCAAGTAGGGTTCAAAGGCCCTCTCCTCCCATTCAATGGATCTCCTATGACATGTAGGGGTGCCGCTGTGGCCATATCCCATGAACAAGTGAGGTGAACGAGATATTGAAATATCAAGCCATGTTTTGCATATTAGGGTAATATGCTTGTTGTCATATAATGCTATGCATATTAGGGTAATATGCTTGATGACATGAAACTTTATGCATATGCTAGAGTGATATGCATTGTGTTTGTTATAAACTTGGTTATCATGTTCAATGTTTATACTTTGATGCAGAACAAAGAACAAGAAGCGTATGCGGAAGTAAAATTAAGATTAATTCCTTTTTTTTTTTTTTTTCTTTTATATTTCAGAAATTGGCTTTGACTCAAAGTAAAGTTAAACTAAGTTGAAGGAACTAGGTAAGGATTGAAAGCACAATTTAGAAAAACTAGGTTATCAGAGTAGTTCAGAAGTAACGGATCGCTGGGGGTTGAGAAACTCCCAGACCTAGGGTTTCGCTCTGAACTTTCAACAGGACAGAAATAGAGAGGAGAGATGGGATACCAACCAGACAGTGATCTTCACAGAATTTGGATGGAAGAACTCTCTCGGGCAGATTGTTGGATCCTCGGATTCGGCTATCTTCGCAATGGATCCTCCAATACTGGTCTCGTGGCTGGGTCGGCTTCTCCTGGACTCAAGATCTGGGAAGAAGAAAAACAAGTGATGGATTCAGAGACTCGAGAAAGGATTTACTAGTTCGAAGAACTTGAAGGCTGATGTCGCTGAGATCCGGATTCTCTTGAAGGCTGATTCGACTCCCTCTGGAAAGAGCTTTGGATCTGAAGTATCCGGACTGTAGCTGGATGCTGGTGGTCAGCCTGGACTTGGAGAAAGAGGCCGTGGGAGGTGGAATAGGCTAGGGTTTGGGGGATTGAAGTGGATGGTGGACGGCTAGGGTTTTGGAGTAGAAGTGGCTAACCTAGGGTTTGGGTTTTGGAGATCTCACACCTCCTCAAGGTTCCTGGGGAACCCAGATTTACTCCCTCACGGAGCTCAACACCTGGATGCAAGTGCGGAAGAGAGAAAACACAGAGTTTGCTCACTAAAAAAATTTGGTTTCATTCATCTGATTCTTTTCAAACTTACATGGGGGTTTAATTTATAGGCCATTACAAGAGAGTAGGGTTTTACATCTTCCCATGTGGGACTAAAGGAGGGGATCTTCAAATTAGGATATCAATCCCTACCCATATGGCCGGCCAATTAATTCCAAAGTTGATTGAAGCTTCAAAAAGGAAAGTGGGTGGCGCCTCCTTGTCTTGACCTCCAAGAAAATATTTTTTTCCTTCTATGCTTGGCCTTATCTGGAAGTGTTGGGTGCCTCTTAACCTTGCCCTCCAAGAGAAAATTTGTTGCCTTTTATATCTGGCTTTAGTTGGAATGATTAGGGCGCCTCCTAACCTTGCTTTTCAAGAGAAATCTCCTTCCTTCCATGGCTCAACCCTTTTTGGATACCTCCTTTTCTTTCTTCCCAAGTTATGGCTCCTTCTAACTTTGTTTTGAGTATTTCTGGCAGGTAATGGGCGCCTCCTTGAATTCCTCTCCAAGAGAATTTCTTCCCTTTTATAGTTTGGTTCTTTTGGGAAGTCTTGGGCTGCCCCCTTGATTTGTGGACCCCTGGTGGATTTCTCCTCAATTGGCGCATGAAAGAGGGGAGCTGCTATCTGTGGTGTGGGGACCAAAGCCTGCTGGATGGAGATGTGGCACCCCCTGGACTCAGGCGTATGGCTGGGAGTGTGGCGCCCACTTGCTTGGCCTTGGAAGAAAATGTAACACCCCAGGTTGAAACCCTAGTCCACTACTGAGTCAACATGACTCAATAAAATAAAATGCAGGTAATATAGACTCAAGCTAAAGTTGATTTGATCAAGTCAACCCTTATTACAAGCCAAAAAAATCCTAATTCTTCGGGCAAGGTTAATCAGAGATCCAGATGGAGCTCTGAAGTCTTCTTCTGTGTCTGGTGCCCGCACCAATTCTCCCGGGGTGGGAGGAACTCGACCCTGTCGAGTATGGATGAAGTTGGCTCTGGTATCTCTCCAAGAGGTCTGGGTCCAATTCTTGTAATTCTTCTCGGGAGATCCAAGAGTCATCAGAATCTGGCCTTCCTTGCCAGTGGAACAGGTATCTTTGGTACCTCGATTACGAGTACAGATAACCTGATCATCCAGGATCTTTTCAATCTGCTCTTTCCTCACAGGCCAGTTTGTTGGTGGACACACAGGATTGGGTTCACTCTCAAGAGCAGGATTTGGCTCAAAAGGCTCACTGGGAATCACAGCTGGCTCTCTATACTCTACTAGGTCTGTAATGTTGAAAGTGGAGCTAATGCCTAGTTCTGGAGGTAACTCGAGCACATAGGCATTGGATCCTACTCTCTTCACCACTCTAAATGGTCCAGCTCCTCTAGCATGTAACTTTCTAACGGCTCCAGGAGGAAACCGTTCAGGCCTTAACCTAATCATTACATAATCTCCCTCATCAAAAGTTTTGACTCGCCTTTGAGAATCAGCCAACTTCTTATAAGTTTCATTACTTAGATTTATTTTGGCATGAATTTCTTTATGCAAGTCTTTTATATGCTGTGCAAAAACTTTGGCAGACTCGGAGACTCGTGTGTGGACTGGTAAAGAGCTAGGTCAAGAGGTGTGTGAGGTTTGTAACCATGCACAATTTCAAAGGGACTCTAGCCTATAGACCTATTGATCGAAACATTGAATGCAATTTCAGTCCTGGACAAAATACAATTCCCAATTCCTGGTGCTCTCAATCAAATCAAAATCTGAGCCAAAGCCTAGTAAAGGGTCAAGAAAACTAAACTAGACTGACGACGCATTCCTAAAGAATGGACTTTATTCCAAAGGAACCCTAGGTCTAAACCTAACAAACTACGGCTCTCTAGGTTTGACCTTGGGTCGGAGGATGGCATGCAGAGCATGAAAACTTATCATGGGTGCCTAGTAGGTGCCATAAGGTCTTCCAGAAGTAGGTGGCAAACCTAATAGGTTCTGACACGTGGTTCACTCTAAAGACTTCGACAAAGTATACTTGGATGGTGTAAGAAGCATTGGAAGTCCTAGAGAAAGGGAGGAAATATGAGGTGGAGTCTCGAATTACCTGTTGACTAAAGGTGGTGACCTGAAGGTTGAATGGTGATCTATGGGTGTTAGCTGGTCATCCTTACGAAAGGAAAAGTTTGCTACTCCCAGGAATGGATCAAGAGATGGTTCGGGAAGTAGCCTAGGACATGTGATTGCAACAGTTAAGGTTTGTTCTCTAAGCAAATAATGATCCATTTTCTCAAGAACTGGATTAAAGAATGATTCATGGAAGGGCCTATGGATGATGACCTCAAGACTTGAAATTTGATATATGGGTGCAGAAAGGTATACTCTATAGAAGGGTAGGTCAGTCATGCGAAGGAAGGCATCTGGGGTCATAAGGAGGACTTCTACAGGACTAGGTGAATCAATTCGCTCAAGAAAAGGATGTTCAACTGAGATTATGGGAGAGACCTTAGTGGCTGAGCATGGGACAAGGTCCAATTGTAAGAGGCTTGATTCAGTCATCCTATGGAGAGGATCTACCATAGGGTGGGCAAACTAAAACAGTTCAGTGCAAAGATCTTCAATTGGTACTTAGGGAATGACTATCATTAGAGGGTACGAACTAAAAGCTCGGGCTAACACTATGAGTTCTTCTGGGGGTATTTGACTAAAGGAACCTGGTTCTCACAAATCTCTTGAATTTCTGAACTAGGTCCTATCAGTTGGTTGCTTTCCAAGGTCTCCTCAGGTAAGGAACCAATAGTATCAATGTCACATTCTTCAAGTTCTTCCCCCTCACATTCATCAACTAGACTCAAGCCAGCATCATATACTTCCTTGATGCCATCTTCAATGGATTTTGGGTCAGTGGTAATCGGGTCAACTGATTCTAGGCTTGTCATACCTAACCCTTTTCCTCATTGGTATCCTTCTGGTCAAGAGGTGACACATGTGAGAATTGACAAACAAAAGTCTGGTTCACTACAGGTGTCGGATCAATCGAAACTGACTCAAGTTGGTAGAGGTTGGCTTTAAGTCCAAAGTACTTGATTGGTTATATCTTAAAGACCACTCATAGTCTTGGGCTTTCTGGTAGGCTCGGTCTAACTTATTGGTCTTTTCAAGACATAGCTTCCTATAAATGTCTGGGTGTAACCCAACCCTAAACCTCGATGTGATCTGAGCTTCGGTCTCAATGGTATTGCATTTCATGTCATACCACTGGAAGTCCTCGATATATTTAGACACAGGCCTATTACCTTGTCGCAATTGGGACCATTGGTCTAAAAGTCTTTTCTCATAGGATCTACCTAGGTACCTATCTCTCAACTTACTTCTCATATCTCTCCAAGTATTTATTTCCTCTTTTCTTGATAACACTCACGCTCAATAGCATACCAATGCGACCTAGCATGTTTGGTGAACTTGGTTTGGCCAACCTAACTTGTCTTAATTCCGATATGTTAGTGCACTCAAAATACTGATCCATTTGTTCTTCCCACTTAATATATGTATCTTGTCTTCCATCAAAAGTGGGTGCATAAGGTTCGGTGTTCCTAACAGGTCCCTTTTCTGAGTCAACCAAGTATGGATATAGGCTCCTAGGGTTATGCTCGGGATCACGGTATAAGGTCTCCTAGGCTCCTGGCATGGGTGAGGTTGGGGCCCATTAAATTTTGGATCAGGGGTCCAATTTGATGTCTACATTCTCAAGTCCCTGGGCTCGATCTCTAAACTGGGCAAAACCCTCATTCATATCCTGACTCAATTTGGTCATACTTTCGGTAAGAGTTCTAATCATGGCCTCTAAATCAGGTTGGGTTGACCAGGTGGTAGGGTACTCCGTTCCGGGTGGACATGATGATGCAAGCAAGCACACTAAATGAGACTCGACTGAAATGACTACGGGCTAACTAGACCTAGAGCCCAAATAGATGTCCAATCAGAGTGGCAAGCTAGCCTGTAGTAACTCGGGACTCAGCCAGGCAGGTGTAAGGGGAGTGTTAGGTCCCTAATTGCCAATCCTAGACACCAATCAGTGATTGGCCAGGTAGGCGGACCAGCACACAAGCCCTTCGGGATAGAATCCCTGAACCACCATTCTAGACACTGAGTACAAAGCACACATAGAGTAACTAGATAAACTAACTCAACATTAGCCTAGACCCGACTTGTTGGTTGTCCCTAGCCCACTAGGGCAAATTAAGTCTAATAAATTTTAAAATTAGGCTTTGGATCGAATGAATGGATGGTGGTTTTGGGTTAAGGAGAGGTTATCAACTCCCCCCCTTATCTTAGATGCTCAATTGCCTTAAAATGAATTAGGAGATGATCACTCAAAAAAATTGAATTGCAGAAACACAGAAATAAATTGCTGTAATTTAACTCTCAAAAATTTCAAGAAACCAATAAATTAGAGTAACTTATGTAAAGTAGTTTCAATTATACTGGTTTAGCAAAAACAAAATCACCCAATTTGGAGTTACCTACAGTGAGAAATAATTCTTGCAACAGAGCAATTACGGGTGAAAATAGAGCACTTCCCCGTTTACAATTCTGCTACGAAGTTATAACCAACGGATCCCCTACACGCCCTAGGAACACCCCGTGGAATGGGAAGAGGAGGTTTGCACCTTGCTTCGTTCCTAGGACCGGACGTCCTGGGGAGTCTACTTCGAGCAAACAAAGTAAAAAGAGAGAGACTCAAACAAGCAATCAAAATAGAAACCCTAGACAGGGCTCTGATACCAAAAATGATGCAGAACGAAAGCCTGATACCAAAAATGATGCAGAACAAAGAACAAGAAGCGTATGCGGAAGTAAAATTAAGATTAATTCCTTTTTTTTTTTTTTTTTTTTTATATTTCAGAAATTGGCTTTGACTCAAAGTAAAGTTAAACTAAGTTGAAGGAACTAGGTAAGGATTGAAAGCACAATAGAAGAAAACTAGGTTATCAGAGTAGTTTCGAAGTAACGGAAGCTGGGGGTTGAAAAATACCCAGACCTAGGGTTTCGCTCTGAACTTTCAACAGGACAGAAATAGAGAGGAGAGATGGGTTACCAACCAGACAGTGATCTTCACAGAATTTGGGTGGAAGAACTCTCTCGGGCAGATTGTTGGATCCTCGGATTCGGCTATCTTCGCAATGGATCCTCCAATAATGGTCTCGTGGTGGGGTCGGCTTCTCCTGGACTCAAGATCTAGGAAGAAGAAAAACAAGTGATGGATTCAGAGACTCGGAAAAGGATTTACTAGTTCGAAGAACTGAAGGTGATGTCGCTGAGATCCGGATTCTCTTGAAGGCTGATTCGACTCCCTCGGAAAGAGCTTTGGATCTGAAGTATCCGGACTGTAGCTGGATGCTGGTGGTCGGCCTGGACTTGGAGAAAGAGGCCGTGGGAGGTGGAATAGGCTAGGGTTTTGGAGTAGAAGTGGCTAACCTAGGTTTGGGTTTTGGAGATCTCACCCTCCTCAAGGTTCTGGGGAACCTGGATTTACTCCCTCATGGAGCTCAACACTGGATGCAAGTGCGGAAGAGAGAAAACACAGAGTTTGCTCACTAAAAAAATTGGTCATTCATCTGATTCTTTTCAAACTACATGGGGGTTAATTATAGGCCATTACAAGAGAGTAGGGTTTTACATCTTCCCATGTGGGAATAAAGGAGGGATCTTCAAATTAGGATATCAATCCCTACTCATATGGCCGGCCAATTAATTCCAAAGTTGATTGAAGCTTCAAAAGGAAAGTGGGTGGCGCCTCCTTGTCTTGACCTCCAAGAAATATTTTTTTCCTTCTATGCTTGGCTTATTGGAAGTGTTTGGATGCTCTTACCTTGCCCTCCAGAGAAAATTTGTTGCCTTTTATATCTGGCTTTAGTGGAATGATTAGGGCGCCTCCTAACCTTGCTTTTCAAGAGAAATCTCCTTCCTTCTATGGCTCAACCCTTTTTGGATACCTCCTTTTCTTTCTCCCCAAGTTAT
Organism: Areca catechu; assembly: GCA_021397845.1. Lineage (NCBI taxonomy): Eukaryota > Viridiplantae > Streptophyta > Magnoliopsida > Arecales > Arecaceae > Areca > Areca catechu. The sequence continues at coordinate 55,014,604 of CM038038.1, forward strand.
GGCTCCTTCTAACTTTATTTGAGTATTTTTGGCAGGTAATGGGCGCCTCCTTGAATTCCTCTCCAAGAGAATTTCTTCCCTTTTATAGTTTGGTTCTTTTGGGAAGTCTTGGGCCACCCCCTTGATTTGTGGACCCCTGGTGGATTTCTCCTCAATTGGCGCATGAAAGAGGGGAGCTGCTATCTGTGGTGTGGGACCAAAGCCTGCTGGATGGAGATGTGGCACCCCCTGGACTCAGGTGTATGGCTGGGAGTGTGGCGCCCACTTGCTTGGCCTTGGGAGAAAATGTAACACCCCAGGTTGAAACCCTAGTCCACTACTGAGTCAACATGACTCAATAAAATAAAATGCAGGTATAGACTCAAGCTAAAGTTGAGTTGATCCAGTCAACCCTTATTACAAGCCAAAAAAACCCTAATTCTTCGGGCAAGGTTAATCAGAGATCCAGATGGAGCTCTGAAGTCTTCTTCTGAGTCTGGTGCCCGCACCATACTTGTAGTAATAAACATTATTATCATGATAGTATTTAGAATGTGTTTTGAGACCATCAAAGCCCTCATCAAAAACAATATTTAGACATAGTATAAAACTTAGTCAAAATGAAAAACCAGTTAGAGTTTGATCAGCCAATTGGTGTCTAGGCAAGTGGTTCTGGGAAGCTAAAGGAATGAGGTTTATAATTGGTTCCGTTGTCTAACTGGCCAATCTATTTGGAATCTAAGGAAAGCAATGGGGGGACCCCCTCACCCCTCCCACTTACCTGGCCAATTTGGTCATATCGAAATCTTAATTTGGTAATGCTAATTGGTTAAGTATACTATAAAGTGCCTTCCTTCATGCTAAGCCAAATTTATGTCAAAGCTATAGTAGGTTTGTTATGTACACACAAGGCCTACTCTAGGATTTGATATAAGGTTTGTCTTTATGCACTTAGCGCTTTACATGGATGGACATGTTGCTTTGTTGTGTACACACAAGGGCAACATAATTTAGTCATGGCTATATGGAAATGAAGGGTCGGACTAAACTAAGACTTTATGGTTTGTTGTGTACACACAAGGCCATAAGTGTCTTAGAGGAAAAGATAATTGTTGAGAATTGCATGGGTTACAATTGGAAAGGTTGTCCTACCTTTGAACTCATGTGTGTTGTTATGTACACATAAGGCACTCATGAGGAATAAGGATCTCAACCCCACTAAGGAAACCAGGAAGGTTTCTCGCTTACCATAGTTGAGGGTTATGGTATTTGAAGAAAATAGTGTGAGACATAATTAGATATAAAGCCCTTATCTAATTATAAATCATAATTGAGTGGTCTGCTAATATTGTTCTTTAATTAAATGTAGGCCATTTATTTTAATGGCTTCAAACTTATCACTGAGATGCATCTTTGATGCCAACAAGTTAACCAGTCCAAACTATGTGGATTGGTTGAGGAAGAAGGCTAATGGAGCCCGTTTCTATTGTAGCATGTTTGGGCATTGGAAGAAGGATTGCAAGACTTGTCATGTAAATGTGAAGCTAGATGCAAGTGGTGCATCTAGGGGTTTGTACATGATACAAACCAATTTATCATTGAGTAATACCATTTCAATTCATGGGTATTGGATACCGCATGTGGATCTCACATATGTAATTTATTGCATGGACTCCACAGAATTAGAAATATAAAGAAAGGTGACTTCAAATTATATGGGGCAAGTCGAGAACCCATATATCCTAAAGCTATGGGCACCTATATTCTGTTATTACCTTCGGGTAATATTATAAAGTTGGAAGAATGCTACTATGTGCCAAATATTGTAAGAAACATTATTTCTATACCCTAATTATTACAACAGGGATATGAATCAAATGTAAAGAGCACTGGCTGCACTATTCTTCAAAATAATACAATATCTGAGCATGGTAGTTTTGTTAATGGTCTTCTAACTTTGGAACTCAATGATAAAATTTTTATTGATGATAAGAAGAGAAAAAGAGATAATGACAATGTCACATATCTCTAGCACTACCGATTGGGTCATATCAGTGAGTCAAGGATAAACAAGTTAGTCAAAGATAATTACTTTGACTTTGATGATTTCCAATCATTAGGAACTTGTGAATCTTGTCTCAAAGGAAAAATGACGAAGTCTCCATTCACTGGACATGGAGATAGGGCAACTGAATTGTTAGGTATAGTACATACTGATGTATGTGGACCTATGTCGACTCAGGCTAGAGGAGGATATTCTTATTCATCACTTTTATTGATGATTTATCAAGGTACGGTCATGTGTATCTAATACAAGTCCGAAGCCTTTGATAAGTTTAAAGAATATCAAAGTATGGTTGAAAAACAAACTGGACTTAGTATTAAAGCTCTTCGATCTGATCGAGGAGGGGAATACTTGTCTAGTGAGTTTCTAAACCACCTAAAGGACAAAGGCATTATTTTTGAATGGACCCCTCCTTATACACCCAAGTTAAATGGAGTGGCAGAAAGGAGAAATCATACCTTGTTGGACATGATGAGTTCCATGATGAGCTTCAAAGATCTTCCCATTTCCTTCTGGGGACATGCCCTAGATACTGCTACATCCATATTAAACAGGGTTCCATCTAAATCAGTGAATAGCACTCCATATGAATTATGGAATGGCAAAAGACCAAACCTTAAGTATTTGAAGATTTGGGGTTGCCATCCTTATGTCAAGAATACCTTTGGACATAAGCTAAGTGCAAGGGCTGATAAATGTAGGTTTGTTGGTTATTCAAAAGAGGGTGTTGGATACCTCTTTTATAATGCTGCTGAGCAAAAGATAATTATCAGTAGGCATGCTACATTCCTGGAACAAGAATTTATCCAAGAAGAATGTAGTGATTCTTCACTAGAGTTATGTGAAGAACAGAACAAATAAATCAATGAGCCTTCAAGTGAAATTCCTCAATCAGAGGTTCTTGTGGATCAAGAATAACCACAATACACACCGCCTCTCCGAAGGTCAGAGAGGGTGCGGGAAGCACCTCTCAGATATGGCTTTGTCATCGGGGATGACAATGAAGCCAGTATCATACAGGATAATGATCCTGTGACCTATTTGGAAGCTGTCGAGAGTAGAGACTCTGACAAGTGGCTTGGTGCCATGAAATCTGAAATGGACTCCATGTATTCCAATCAGGTTTGGACTTTGGTAGATCCACCAGAAGGAATTAACCCAATAGGGTGTAAATGGGTCTACAAGAAGAAAATTGGAGCAGATGGTCAAGTTGAGACCTACAAGGTTAGACTGGTAGCAAAAGGTTTCAAACAAAGGCATGGTGTAGACTATAATGAAACTTTTTCTCCAGTAGCTATGCTCAAGTCCATTCGGATACTGCTTGCCATAGCAGCATACCATGACTATGAGATCTGGCAGATGAATGTAAAGATTGCTTTCCTCAATGGAAACCTTGAGGTAGAAGTCTATATGTCACAGCCAGAGGGTTTTGTCTCAAGTGGGAGACCAAATCAGGTATGCGAATTAAAGATGTCCATTTATGGACTTAAGCAAGCATCGAGGAGTTGGAACATCCATTTTGATGAAATAATCAAAGCATTTGGTTTGTCAAAATGTGGATGAACCATGTGTGTATAAGAAGACAAGTGGGAGTGCACTTGTTTTCTTGGTTTTGTATGTGGATGATATACTGATCATTGGGAATGATATCCCCATGTTGCAGTTGATTAAAACTTAGCTATCATCAATGTTTTCCATGAAGGATTTGGGAGAAGAATCCTATATACTGGGTATAAGGATTTATAAAGATAGATCCAAGAGGATGCTGGGCTTATCCCAATCTAGGTACATTTACTTGGTGTTGAAGAGATTCAACATGGATAGAAGTAAGAAAGGTTACTTGCTAATAAGTCAAGGCATACAACTCTCTAAGAAAATGTCTCCTAAGGCATCAGAAGAAAGATAGAGGATGGCTATGAATCCTTATGCTTCGACTATAGGATCGATAATGTAAGCCATGTTATGTACCAGGCCTATGTCGCTTATGCCTTGAGCATAGTGAGCAGTTTCAGGCAAATCTAGAAGAGGATCATTGGAGAGCTATGAAAAATATTCTTAAGTACCTGAGAAGGACTAAAGATATTTTTCTAGTATATGAAGGATCTGAATTGAAACTAGAAGGTTATACAGATTCTAGTTTTCAATCAGATCCAGATGATAGCAAATCCACATCAGAATATGTCTTCATCCTGAATGGTGGTGCAGTGAGTTGGAAAACTATAAAGCAGCCAATAGTAGCTGACTCAATCACTGAGGCAGAGTACATAGCTACAAGTGAAGCCATAAGGGAAGCTATATGAATGAAAAAATTCATCACAGAATTGGGCATGGTTCCTACTATAGAACAACTAGTGTCACTTCATTGTAGAAATACTAGAGTTGTGCAAGTTAAGGAACCAAGGTCTCATAATAAGCCCAAGCACATTCTAAGATGCTTCACCTTGTTCAAGGATAAGATGTTGTCATGGAATAAGTTGACACAAAGAACAATATAGCAGACCCATTCTGGTGTGGGCACCAGGATCCGATAGAGGCTCCTCAACCCTCTATGGATCTCAGATTAGGGTTCCATTTCTTCGTGTCTTGTAATAAGGCTTCAAGCCTCAAATTTGTAATTATCTTTTACTTTGAATTGAGTCTGTACCTTGGCCAATTAGGTCAATTGAGTCATGTACTAAGTCGAGTCGCAAATGGAGTCCAGTCTGAGTCTCTTAGAAGTATGGGTCAATTGCAAGAGTGGGTCTTAAAATTTAGTCTTCTTGGAAGCAAGTAAGGAAAGAAGCCAAGTCAGCTCAGGGCGCACCTATGCATCCTACATGGCGCCATGACATCTTGCCATGTGGGCAGCACACCTGGCATGCAAGGACGCCCAATGGGGAGGACCACTTCACTTGGCTCTAGCCTTTTTCCACTCCCCCTATCAAGCTCATTGCCATACAAGGGTGGTCGGCCAAGGTGGAAGTCAATGGGAGTTAAAGTGGGGAATTCAAATCCCTTGCTTCAAGCCCTCCAATCAAGTCTTCTTCCCAAATTGCTTCAACCTCTTTGGAAGGGAGAGACAAGATCCTTGGGCGCCTCCACCTAACACTCCCCATGTCAAGCCTTATACCAAAGAAAGGGTGTGCAACAAAGGAAGGAAGAAGAACATAAGCCATGCTACAAGCCCCTCTTCATGTCTTTTTCCAAAACAATGAAGATTCTTTCAACTTCAAGGCCATGATCCCTCCTCCTAGCCTTGCTTCATGCCATGCCCATTCAAGAAAAAGAAGAAGAAATTTTGTATTCTTGCATTTGAATTTCAAAATGGGCCTTGGGTGCCTATTTAAAGGACCCAATCCCACCCTTGTAGAACTAATGGAATGAATGAATGAAAATTTGAGTGATTAAGTTTGAGTTTCTTCCACCCTCCAACCCTTGTCTCTTAGGCTAGGTTCGAGTGGAATTGCCTTCGTCCCCAGGGACGTCGAGTGGTGAGAGGCCACCTATCGTCGCCCAGGGCGGTGCTAATCCTTCATCCTCCAGGACAGCGTGGTGTGGGGCCACATTCCTTCGTCCCGGGATATCGTGGGGTGCGAGGCCCCAAGTTATCTCCAACTTCGACTTCGGAATCTAGCCGGACGTCGGGCTCAAAGCCCTTCCCAACTCCAATTCAATTCCTTTCCGTACATCTCCACATTCCACTAACCTTTCTTTTGTTTGCCTACAGGTCCTCCCTGGCATCTCGAGCATTGGAGACATTAGCTTTGCCATCGCAACCTCCAGACCCAAAGCCAGAGCTCCCACGGGTTCGACTGCTCGGGCATCCAGGCCGCATATACCGAGTTGAGCGATCTCTGCACCGGCGCTTCAGAAGTTTGAGGTTTGCCTTCTCTATATCTCTTAAGTAGATATGTAGGTTGAGCTAGTCCTACCGGAATTTCTTAATCCCGGGTCCTATTCTCGTTATTACTTTTAGGGCTTTGAACTGCTAGCATAAGCTTCCCTTACTGCTCTTCATATTTCTTATCTTTGGATGATTGGGAATCGAAACCCTAAACAACAAAGAAGAACAACAAGAAACATAACAAAAGAAATCATCAACCCTAAAAAAATTCCTTTGCATCGTAAGCATCCTTATAGCATCTAGCATCCCTAGCCCTAACCCCCTCGTAGCGCATCACATTCACTAAAGCATTAGCCAAGCAGCAGTTAGATTGTCACTTAGATTGTATGGGCATAAAATACAAGGGCGATTGGCTTTAGTGCAAGTAGGAGTTTGATAGAAAAGTGCCCTAAGAGCCAATCATTATGAGGGCCTTTTTGTAAACTTTCAACTCATGTATGACATATTTTCATATTAATAAAGGCATGTGATTCATCATATAGGCATGTGATTCATCATATACTACTGTATCATGTTTCAGATGATATGATGAACCCCATAGGATAGGGCAATGAAATTAGGGTTATGATAAAATAACAGTGAGACCTAATTCCTATATACCTTAATCTAGAATGTTCCTAGTTGTTGGACCATCGATTCAGGGATCGATGAATCTGGAAAGACTAGCTTATCCTATGTATGCTCAGTTGATGAGGGTGGTTGATCTCACATCCACTTGTGTAGAGACACTAATCAAGGATAAGGGTGCTCATCAGAGTATGAGTACACTAGAACTGATCCGCACCAGGACTATCTTATGGAAGTCATACTACTTGTCAAAAGATAGATCGTAGAGTAGAAGTTGTGCATGTGATCTTTAGACCTGAGGTCACCATGGTTCCTTGTGCACACTAAGCCATACTTTGGTTCATACTCATTCATGGCATTGCGACATGTACGGGGTGTTTTTGGTATGGTGGAAGGTGTACGAAGGATGTGAGTGGACCAACAAGAAATCGATCATTCCTGGTAAGAGGAATTGTTATCCCATGCAATCTCTTTGATGAGAGACTCAAGGAGCCTTTGATCAAAGCAGGATGAGATTAGTGGAATCTAATCAGTCATCAGCTGAGTTCTCATGATCGAGCTGAGATTCGATATGATTAGGTGTTAGGGTTTGACATCTATCCAAACCTATCACTTAATCGAGATAATGGGAGATCGAAAGATTGAATTGCACGATAACTTACTACTGAAGGGTATTTTGGTATTTTTCATCAAATTTCATCTTCCAGGTAGGTATGACACGTTGCTAGATGTCAATCTTGTCTTGTAGTTTTCATAAACCAATTGATTTGGTTTCATGAGTCGATGTGTGATTCGAATTGGACAATTAGATGAGCCAATTTGACCTAATTAGGTAATCGGGTCGATCGTATCGAATCGACTCAAACCTAAACCTATTGCTGGCTAGATGTGGACCCAATGGGTCACACACACTAGAGACTTGGCCAAGGAAGTCATTCATGACTTAATTAGGGTCATAGGATCCTAATTGGTTAGCCGGATTACATACTAGCATATGTAGGCTAACCTAATTCCTAACCCAATTGGATTGGATTCGGTTGCTTGCTAATTGGGCTAACCTAATTATGGGAGACCTAAATTAGGTTGAGTCCTAAGTGGGGCTAGCCAAATCAGAGCTTGATCTGATTTTAATTTGGGCTTAAGGGCATTTTAGGTGCCATATATGAAGAGTCCCAATGGCATGGGACTCTTGGTACCTAAATGATACCTTAGTCAAATTAGAGCTTGATCTGATTTTAATTTGGACTTAAGGGCATTTTAGGCGCCATATATGAAGAGTCCTAATGGCATGGGACTCTTGGTACCTAAATGATACCTTAACTTCAAAAAGGCACAGAATGAGCTATAGACCTCTAATTTGAAAATAAATTATATGATTAGAAAGCTTATTTAATGCTCTTTCCAATAACACCCATATTGCATATATTTCACTGATCAATATATGCTGCTTTGGGTGGAGAGAGAAGTGGAAAAGGAAAGTGGTGCCCTTTTGGCACACTCGGGAGAAGTATGGCATGCGTAGAAGGACTAAGAGTCCTTCTGCAGATGAAACTCTGAGAGCTTCATCAAAGTGGCACCTCTTCACTTTATCCCCACACCTCTTGGAGAGGATTGACCAGTCAAAAAAGTGGAAGGGGCGGCGTGAAAGCAAAAAGAAATATGGGTGCGCAGATGAAGAGTCGCTTCTCTTCATCTGCGCGCGCACTATTCTGAGGCAGAGTCCTTCTGCCCTTAGGACTCTACCCTATTCCCGCTCTTCAAGATTGAAAGGATGCCTCCTTTCATTCTTCATAACCGTTATATGCCACATGGCATATTGGGAACTGCTCAGAACGGGAAAGAACATCAATCAGACTCTTGAAGCATGAAGAGCCTTATCAGACATGAAGAGTCATATCTATAAGGTGTCTCGGGATGCTTTTCATGTCCCATCTAAATCTATAAAAGGGGGTACGGTGAAATAAGACTTGAGATTTTCGGTCATCAGAAACAAAAGTCCATTTTCCCGAGAGTTATCTGAGAGCTTCTTTCTATTGTCTCCCTCCCTCCTCTTTTAAGACCAAGACTTGTCTTGTTAAGACAAGGTCTTATCTTTTAGGACAAGGCTTTGTTTTAGGACATAAAGCCTAAGGGGTCCTAGGGGAGGGTTGTCCTAAAGCCAAGAGTGCCTTAGGAGAGTGTCCAGAGAGTCCTACTTAGGACAGGGTATCCTATAGTGGTCAAAGGTCCAAAGATTGTCCTAGGAGTCCTATTGAATCAAGCAACCCGGTAGGGATTCTTCCTTGGTTCAAGTCTCGCGAGGATCACTGTTGGAGGGCTTGCACTTGTGAGCCTCATGGAAGGATTGGATTTAGTGATCCAGGTATGTAATTGACTTTATTTTATGATTCATTAGTTGTAATTGCCCAGGGGTTCTTTGGAATTAGGGTTTTCTATACATGTTATACATGTTAGGGTATCATGCTATGAAATTTATTTTTGAAAGTCATTCCGTATGCTGCATGATCCCCATGACCCTGGGAGAATTCCCATCATTCAGACCATAGGATGAATAATGGAATAGTGTGAATGAAAATATGAGTGCATACATGCATGGGTGGAGCGTACCTCTAGAGAGTTCACTGAGAACTCCCTTTTATAATCATTCAAGTGGGACAGTGTGGAGACATCTTGGTTTGTTAGAGGTCGGCCAGAGGATATTGGACTTTATCCTCTATTAGATTTTCTAGGAGGAAATCATCTTTGATATCCCCTTCCTATTAATGGAAGGTTTTGTCTTATATATTTTCCTGTCATTTGCCTTAATGGCTCCAGGATTTATGGCTTAAAGAGAGGCCATGTCCTTTAATGGCTGAGATATACTTTTGATTATAAGGCTTAACTGTTTGTCTCTTTGAGAGCCTCATGAGAGTGAGTACGTATTGATAGATCCTTTGATCATTTTAGTGAGCACCTTCATGGGGCATGACCAGGGGTCCCGAACCCCGAGTCTACTGAGCCAAGACTTTTTTGAATAGGGATTCCCTAGGTCTTAGTGTTGAAAAGACTGAGTGTCAATATATCAAAGGTAAGTCGATAGATATACCTTGACTAAAGGTCCATGATACAGTAGCCAGAATGATCGAATGCCATTGGAGCGAGGTTCGAAAGGCTAATGGCCAAGAGTAGTAAAGTCTAATAAAATTGGATTTTTGCATCAATGATATGCCCTAGGTCAGATGTCAGGCCCCATATAATCCTAAGGACCAAATATGTATCTTGGCATGCTAATCGATGAGGTCAGGGTTAAAGGCATTATTCTTATCTTCTACTATATGGGATGAAACTAGCTAATATGTATAATTCTTTCAAGAGGGAACATCTCGAAGAAGCTATTGATTCGATAACATATTGATTCGATTATATAAATTCAGTTATTTCTATATTGGAGAGGTGATGGGTTAATATGTGCCTAGAGTATTGTAGCTCTACTTCTAGATCGAATTGTCTGGGTATGGCCTTTGCCCACCCTGAATTAGATTCAATTAATTTATGCTATTTCATTTTGGGATCCTGCCCCCCAGTCCTTAGTTCAAATAAGAATTATTCAGGCTGAGGAGTAGTAGTTCTAGCACCATTTATAAGGGATCCTGAACATGCTTGGTTTCGTGCTTTCAAGAAGAGGGCCTATTTAGGAATGATTTCCGTCGCCCAGCTTTATGCGTCTTCTTCAAAGAGCACGAAGAATTAATGTGGCTTATTCCTTGTATAAGGGAGTCTCGAAAGTAGCTTGCTGCTATTGATTTTTTTGTCGGGAGATTCTTATTCTTGAAATGGTGATTTCCAGTAAAAGGGATGATTTTTGATAGATTTTCTAGTAAGTTTTCCAATTACATTGAGATGTTCAATAGATGCACATGATGTTTGAGAATTATGGAGGGTGGTCTTGAAGCACCGAAGGGTCGATGCTTTGGCTAGTGCGGATCTCGGTCAATCTACCAAGGTAGTTAGGGCCGAAAGTTTTGAGGGCAGCTCAAAGTCTCCAAAAGGTCCTAAGGGTTGATTATCTGCCAAAGAATGAGTTCGAACTTTTCTTCATGCGGGCTGGTGATCCTCTAGTTTGCAAGATAACATCCGAGGATCATGGGTAGGAGGCCTTTGAATCCATTATTCAGGTACAGGTAAATGTGCTACCTAATTTTTATAGAAATATACATTTATCAGGCTCTTTTCTTATTGTTTGTGATGGCATTGTGCATAGTTATCCTGTCATCTTCATTTCTTCATAGAATCGGTCAAAGTGGCGAAGAAGAAGGTTGCTGTGATGGAGGAAAAGGTGGCCAATACCAAGAAGAACATGGTGAGGTGAGACTCAGGCCTCTAATGCGAAAGGAGAGTTTCTGGAGCAAAAGAAGTGCATGGATGGCCTTTCAAAAAATATTGTCCATTCAGCAATAAAGCTAGGAGAGGTAGGAAGTCACCTAGCTAAAGGAAACCAATGCAACGAATGCCTACCCTAGGCACGCTATATTAGGGAGTAGGTATTGCATAATTAAAAATTTTAAATATGCATACGGAAAAACCTACTCATGCACAGGATCTAATATAAACATGATACCTGAATTGATACACAGGCATGTAAAACCTACTCATGCACAGGATCTAATATAAACATAACATGAAATAGATACACAGGCATGTAAAGGCAAGTACAATAATTATAAACAACATGATAAAATCTAGATCTAAGCATGCATGATAACAAAAATAAATAATATACCTGATCAAAGCAGGAAGTAGCCGACTTCCTCAGTCAGCAGAACATATCAGCAGCAAATCAAGGCACCGGTTGAACAGCAATTCAGATCTGCAACTGCAAGAAGAAGAGATGATCGGTCAAATCTTTCGAGTATCCAAATGTTCACCTTCTAGAGTATCCATGCACGAGCTCTCGCTGATCCAACTCTAACTCCTGGAAGGATGCTAGTCCTCCAGAAATCAAAGACAGGTCACAAAAAATAGAGCAAGAAAAACCAAACAAATCCCCACGAACGGTCTCCTCCAAGACTGCCTGGACTCCACAAAGAGCACACAAAAATAAAACTAAAATTGGGGTGGCCACGAATTTCTGCACTGAGAAATTCATTTCCAAAACTCGCTCTCACAAAATGCTCTCAGCCCCTCTCAAATCGCAAGGCCTATTCCTCCCTCTCTCTCACATGCATGCTCTGTTCTTCCCATCTACCGATCTCACGGCCTGCTCCTTACTCTCTCGCTGCAAGCGGCCTTCCAAAACCAGAAATCCAAAACGGTGAAAACACGTGAAGGAGGGAAATACCATAAGAAGAGTTCGGATAAAACCAAAACACCAAAGGATAGGCTCATGATCGGTTTTAAATGCTGGAATCGCAGGCTGGATGAGAACCAATTCACCGTGAAAAAAAAATAGAGAGCGAGAAAGGAATGTAGTGCGGGAGATAAATACCGAGAGACCCCTTCACGGTGTTAAGGATGAGGATTTGAAATCCAAAGCAGCAACTGACCAACATGCAAAACTTATCCCATTCAATAAAGCGGGGAGGATATCATAAAACATAACGTGAAACATTTAAATCACCATGAAACCACCCTCTGATTAATCGGTTCATCAAACCCAATACGGTTCAACCAAAATCGATCAAGAAGAAACTGGGTTCAATCCTGGTTTACTAGGAACAGTTTCTGGTTGACCCAACCAATCCTGGTCGATCTAAATCAGACGAGGTAGACCAGAAAAATCCATATATGCTCAATTAGACCATTTGACTTCATACTGAAATAATTTTCAATTATTGATCGGTTCCCGGATCAGGAAAAAATCTCTATGGCATGTAACCTCATAGGTTCGAACCTAAACGGTAGCACTGGAACACTTCCAGTACCAGCACAAGATACTATCTAGCAATGGTCCCGGCATCTGGATAGGCCAAAGATGCGAGAGCAATCTATTGAATATCTGGTATATGGTTACTGTATATTCATCCCTTTGACCTCCAATGCTCAAGATGACATAGGGTTAGACTGCCAACCCTAACTCAGTCAATCCACAACATGTCTCAACCTCGCAAGTCCAGTGACTCCTCTCTAGGACTATCCCGGTCGTGATTTGCTAAATTGAGATACTGCGAGACATGCAATCCAAACAATATGGACAGGTCAATTCCATCTTGGTCCACCACTGCTCTACAAGTACTTTCCTGTACCCAGAAATCTTCCATCATCGGATTAGAAATCCGGATAGTTCAGCACCAAAGCATAGGGAGTTGCTTGCAAGCTACCATGGTGACCTCAGGTCGGAGGGACACATATACCCATATCCCAATCGCGAGCAATCCTTTGGCATAAAGGAGCTCCATGGAGTCATGTTCAATGAGATGTCACACATCCCACTTGCAGATCACATCAGTGTCACCACACTCCTTTGGTCAAGAGAACAACCAAACGATGCGAACCATAACAACCTATACTTGATACATTGCCGTCCTGTATAATGTATCCTTTGGTTGTGAACATTTTAAAGGATCACTCGATATATCCTCTCTATATCGAAGTCGGTGCAGTCCTAAGGACTTCATCATATAATGGAGTTCATTACAGGAAAATGAATAATATGATGAGCTGCCAAATAAAGTTTTATTAATTCATATATAAATTACAATACGGAGCACAACCGCCTACAAACTAGGTGATTGGCTTTGGGACACAATTCCCAACACTAGCTTCAATGCATTGGAAGTTAAAAGTCACACGCCAGGATGAAGTCTAGGCAATTTGAATGCTAATGAAGATCACTGAGTTAGAAAAGAATTTCTAAGACGAAGTCAAGGACTTGAAGGTCAAATCAAATAGCTGGATTCAATGGTTCTAGGATGAGCTTAACTTGGCCAAAAATAGAATGAGTGGTTATGAAAAGAGCTTTATCTTGCTTATAATAGATTGCAAGGCATGGGGTCTTCAGAATAGGATGATAAGATTCATCAGGCTAAACAAGCTTGGGATAAAGCTATGGCAAAAGCTCGATTCCTTTAGCAGAGTTAGAAGAAGAAATGAACAGGAATGCAGCTACATTTCGGTTGGTCTAGATTTATGAAACCATGGACATAGGAGAAAATATGTCTCTGCATACCTAACCAAAAGTGGCCAAGATTACTATTGATGGGTTGAAAACGAGTAATGATAACTATAGCAACAAAGTTTTGAGGTTGCAAGTAAAGCATCTCTGGCCGAAGCATGTGTGAGGGCTACCTACCCGACTTCATCATGCCAAAAGTAGCTTGTACAAAGCCAAATTTGAGGACTGTAGGCTTCTAGCCACCCAAATCATTTTGAAAGCTAGGGCATATTTGCTTCGAGTTCCAGTCACAACATGGGCTGTACAGTTTCTTTATGCAAGTCAGGTGAACCAAGAACGAGCATGAGGGAACTAAAATCCCACTTATTATAACTTTTTCCTTCTCTTATCTTTAACTTGTAAATACTTTTGAAGCAAATTGATGATAAATTTTTTTCTAAGGTTGTGACTCAGTGTTTTTTGAATGCACATTATTATTTCAGTTATTTTTGATCCTGCTAATTTTTATTCAATAATTTTTCTTTCTAGATAGCGAAATGATCTAATTTTATCGTTGGTCAAATCACATTAATTTCCAGTTCTTTGATTTTGCATGATATTTGAAATGATATTTTGCCGATGGTTTATGGTGAGCAAGAGGTATTAATTATGCCACGATGGTTTAGGCAGGTTTGTTGCTCATGGTGGGACATACCGCTTTTGCATGGAAAATGAAGAGCCGGTGGGGGATATCCAAAGTGTCTCATCATTGATCATCCATGCGGACACAATTTATCCTTTCTCCTATTGCCACTTGTTGGCCATCCAATGGGTCAATTTTATCTTAAGCGAATCTATGTTGTTGATAGAATTTTATAAGTAGAAGAACCATTTGATGAGGATTCAAGGCATGTCCGGATTCTTTCCCCCTATAATTTTGTTATTTTCTCATATTTTTTATTTTTGCCTATTCTCGCTATTCCACATATTCTCACTATTCCAGCTTTATCCCAAACTTATACCCACCTTATTCCTGCCTTATTCCATTCTTCTTCCCATGATTTTAAAAAAACTTCCCAAACCCTAGCCACACCACCCCGCCGCCCCAGATCCGGGCTGCTCGACCCCCGGCCACCTCCACCGCCCCGCCCGCCCGCCGGCCCCGCCCTCCCGGAAACCCAGCATCCACTACCCTCCCCGTGGAAGACGAAGGGATGGCAATGGGAAGTCCAACTGCCACCCCCCCGTCCGCCGCTGCCGCCCATCGCCGCCGACCCACCAGCCGCCGTCCACTGGCCCACGTCCGGCCGCCGGGGTCCTCGCCGACGCCCTTGGGCTCCATGCCCGCGAGAAGGTGAAACGGCACAGACGGTGTGCCGTGCCACCACGTGCGGTCGTGCCCCCGCTGCCGCCGCCACCCACCGCCTGGCTGACGCCCTCCATCCACCACCGTCCCGCCGTTTGCAGGCCCACGCTCGGTAGCCGGAGACATCGCCGATGCCCAGGGGGTCCCCCACGACCGCGGGAGACCAAATGGCACGCCCTGGGCATGCCGTGCCACCTTTGTTTCGTCGCTCTGCCTGCAGCTGCCACCGGCCATCTATCGTTCATCGTCCACCGGTCTCGGCCACCGCCCGCTTCCTGTCCATTGGTTGCCACCGGAGATCGTTCTCTTCCCCTGTGCACGGCCACGAGAGGATTCCACACGGATTTTGGAGCAATCTAGTTTTCAGAGCAACATGCTCTTTAAAGCACTTCATCAAGCTAACATGCTTTCCAAAGCAGATCAGCACCAATATTGATGTAGCATGGATTTTGATGTAGTTTATTTTTCTTTATTGGGTTGCTTGTAGGCTAAGTAAGTGAGGGGTTTGGTTTTTCTACATAAAGGCCCCCTCTCCCCCTATAATAATTGAAGATTATTACAAATTTTTTGGTTTAGCCACTGGTTCCGATTCTGGTTTTGGGCTGAGGCCCGTTTGTCTTCGTTCCCTGCTCTATGCATTATGGTTCGATGAGGGGTGTGAAGCCCTAGTTATCCCCTTCCCATCTTCTTATCCCCAATGTCCTCTATGAGTCAGCCAAGCGGGATGCCTTTGCAATTGATAGCCCTACTGTGTGCATTATGGGTTCGATGATTGAGGCATCTATAAGAGCCCTGCTGTGTGCATTATGGGTTAGATGAGAGCTCAGGGTAGCTGTGTGCTTTGATCCCTAACTTTCTGTGTGCGTCTCCCAATTATAATGAGTCCCAGGGCCAATAGTTCCAGTTTTCAGTCTCCCATCCCCATCCTTCCTTCGCCACTTCCAACAAGAAAATTAAAAACAAAAGAGATCAGCTATTTTAGGATTTTAGTTTCAGTTTCATCCTAGTCCCGGAGGCTTCTTAGCCCTCCCACGGTCCTAGTTTGTTTAGGTGTTTCCCTTTTCCAAATAATCCAGGTATCATCGAGTCCGTCCTGCATCAATTTGGTATTAGAGCGAGTTATGGATTAGGGTGAGTACCATTTTTCCGAACTCGACGAAGTCAAGTTCTTCACGATCGAGGAGAATGATGGGGATCCAGGGCAGGTCCAAATTCTTTTTCTGTTTTTCTTATTTTCTTGCATTTTTTAATTTTTTGCCTATTCCCGCGATTCCACCTATTCCCACTAATCCAGCTTTATCCCAAACTTATCCCCATCTTATTCTTGGCTTATTCCATCTTCATCCTGTGATTTAAAAAAAAAAACTCCCCAAAGCCTAGCCGCCGCCCCGCCGCCCTAAATCAGGGCTGCCCGACCCCCGGTCGCCTCCGCCAGCCCGCCCGCTGTCCCCGCCCTCGCCGAAAACTCGGCATCCACCGCCCCTGCACATGGAAGATGAATGGACGGCCATGGGAAGTCCAACCGCCGCCCCCATGGCCGCTGCTGCCGCAGGCGCCCCGCCTGCTGTCCACCGACCCACGCCCGGCCATCAGAGTCCTCGTCGGGGCCATTGGGCCCCATGCCAATGGGAAGGTGAAACGGCACACACGGCATGCTATGCCACCACGTGCGGTCGTGCCACCGCTTGCCGCCGCCGTTCATCGCCTAGCCGCCGCCCTCCGTTTGTCGCCGTCCTGTCTGTCGCCATCCGACACTCACCCTCGGAGACCTCTCCAGCGCCCAGGGGGACCCCCACGTCGTGGGAGACCAAACTGCATGCCCTAGGCATGCCAAGCCACCTCTGTGCCGCCGCCTTGCTTGCAGCCATCGCCGGCCATCCGCCGCGTGCCGTCCATCGATCCCGACCGCCGCCTGCTTCCCAGCTGCCGACAGTCCACCGTTGCCGTCGGAGATCGTTCTCCTCCCTTGTGTATGGCCACGAGAGGATTCTGCATGGATTTTGGAGCAGTCCAATTTTTAGAGCAGCATGCTCTTGAGAGCACTTCATCAGCCGACATGCTTCCCAGAGCATATCAGCACCAATATTGATGTAGCATGGATTTTGATGTAGTTTATTTTCCTTTTTTGGGTTGCTTGTAGGCTAAGTAAGTGAGTGGTTTGGTTTTTCTATATAAAGGCCCCATCTTCCCCTGCAATAATTGAAAATTATTAAGAATTTTTTGTTTAGCCCACTGGTTCCGATTCTGATTCTGGGCTGAGGCCCGTTTGTCTTCGTTCCCTGCTGTGTGCATTATGGGTTCGATGAGGGGTATGAAGCCCTAGTTATCCCCTTCCCATCTTCTTATCCCCCTATGTCCTCTAAGAGTCAGCCAAGCGGGATGCCTTTGCTATTGAGAGCCCTGCTGTGTGCATTATGGGTTCGATGATTGAGGCATCTATAAGAGCCCTGCTATGTGCATTATGGGTTCGATGAGAGCTCAGGGTAGCTGTGTCCTTTGATTCCTAACTTTTTGTGTGCGTCTCCCCATTAGAGTGAGTCCCAGGGCCAATAGTTCCAGTTTTCAGTCTCCATCCCCTCATCCCCATCCTCCGCCACTTCTAACAAAAAAATTGAAAACAAAAGAGATCAGCTATTTTAGAATTTTAGTTTCAGTTTTATCCTAGTCCCGGGAGGCTTCTTAGCCCTCCCACGGTCCTAGTTAGTTTGTTTAGGTGTTTTCCTTTTCCAAATAATCCAGGAATCATCGAGTCCGTCCCGCATCAATTTGGTATCAGAGGGAGTTGTGGATTAGGGTGTGCTCAATTTTTTCGAACTTGACGGAGTCGAGTTCTTCACGGTCGAGGAGAATGATGGGGATCCAAGGTAGGTTCGAATTTTTTTTCTATTTTTTCTTATTTTCTCACATTTTTTTATTTTTGCCTATTCCTGCTATTCCACCTATTCCCATTATTCCAGCTTTATCCCAAACTTATCCCCACCTTTTTTGTTCCTTATTCCATCTTCATCCCGTGATTTTTAAAAAACTTCCCAAACCCTAGCCACCGCCCCAAATCCAGGCTGCCCTACCCCCAGCCGCCCTCCGCCGCCCCGCCGCACCGCCCTCGCCAGAAACCCGATGTCCACCATCCCTGCCCATGGAAGACGAAGGGACGGCCATGAGAAGTCCAACTGCCGCACCCACGGCCTTCGCTGCTGCCCATCGTCGCCGACCCATGCCCGTCGCCGGAGTCCTCGCCGGTGCCCCTGGGCCCCATGCCCACGGAAAGTGAAACGACACACACGGCCTGCCATGCCACCACGTGCGGCCGTGCCCCCGCTTGCCACCGCCTGCCATCACCTGCCGTCGCCTCCGGCCGCTGCCCTCCGTCCGTCGTCGTCTCGCCGTCCGCTGGCCCATGCTCGGCCGCCGGAGACCTCGCCAGCACCCAGGGGGTCCCCCATGGCTTGGGAGACCAAACAGAATGCCCTGGGTGTGCTGAGCCACCTCTATGCCGCTGCCCCCGCCTGTAGCCATCACCGGCCGTCCGTCGCTCGCCGTCTACCGTCCCGCCACCGCCCCGCTTCCCGATCGCCGGCCGTCCGTCGGTTGCCCACCAGAGATCGTTCTCCTCCCCTGTGCACGGCCACGAGAGGGATTTTGTATGGATTTTGGAGCAGTCTAGTTTTTTAAGCAGCATGCTCTTTAGAGCACTTCATCAAGTCGACATGCTTCCCAGAGCAGATCAGCACCAATATTGATGTAGCATGGATTTTGATGTAGTTTATTTTCCTTTTTTGGGTTGCTTGTAGGCTAAGTAAGTGAGGGTTTGGTTTTTCTATATAAAGGGCCCATCTCCCCTGCAATAATTGAAGATTATTAAGAATTTTTTGTTTAGCCACTGGTTCCGGTTCTGATTCTGGGCTGAGGCCCGTTTGTCTTCGTTCCCTGCTGTGTGCATTAGGGTGTCGATGAGGGGTATGAAGCCCTAGTTATCCCCTTCCCATCTTCTTATCCCCCCATGTCCTCTAAGAGTCAGCCAAGCGGGATGCCTTTGCTATTGAGAGCCCTGCTGTGTGCATTATGGGTTCGATGATTGAGGCATCTATAAGAGCCCTGCTATGTGCATTGTGGGTTCGATGAGAGCTCAGGGTAGCTGTGTGCTTTGATCCTTGACTTTCTCTGTGCGTCTCCCCATTAGAGTGAGTCCCAGGGCCAATAGTTCCAATTTTCAGTCTCCTATCCCCATCTTTCCTTCGCCACTTCCAACAAGAATTTGAAAACAAAGAGATCAGCTATTTTAAATTTTAGTTTCACTTTTGCCCTAGTCCCGGGAGGCTTCTTAGCCCTCCCACGGTCCTAGTTTATTTAGGTGTTTCCCTTTCCAAATAATCTAGGTATCATCGAGTCCTTCCCACATCAATTTGGTATCAAAGCTAGTTATGGATTAGGGTGTGCTCCATTTTTTCGAACTCGACGGAGTCGAGTTCTTCACGGCCTAGGAGAAAGATGGGGATCCAGGGTAGGTCCGAATTCTTTTTCTATTTTTTCTTATATTCTTGCATTTTTTTATTTTTGCCTATTCTCGCTATTCCACCTATTTCCACTATTCCAGCTTTATCCCAAACTTATCCAAACCTTATTTGTTCCTTATTCCATCTTCATTCCATGATTTTTAAAAAAACTTCCCAAACCCTAGCCGACCCACCCCAGATCCGGGCTACGCTACACCGGCCGCCTCCACCGGCAACGCCCCCGTCGCACCGCCCTCGCTGGAAACCTGATGTCCACCATCCCTGCCCATGGAAGATGAAGGGACGGCCATGGGAACTGCTGCCCCCATGGCTGCGCTGCTCGCTGCTCTACGCGCCCATCGCTGCCGGCCCATGCCCGATCACCGGAGTCCTCGCCGGTGCCCCTGGGCCCTATGCCCACGAGAAAGTGAAACGACACACATGGCATGCCATGCCACCATGTGCGGCCGTGCCCCTGCTTGCCACCGCCTTCCATCACCTGGCCGTTGCCTTCTGTCCGTCGTCGTCCCGTCGTCCGCCGGCCCACGCTCGGTTGCCGGAGACCTCGCCGAAGCCTAGGGGGTCCCCCACTATCTTGGGAGACCAAATGGAATGCCCTGGGTGTGCTGTGCCACCTCTATGCCGCCGCCCCTCCTGCATCCATCATCGGCTGTCCGCCGCTCGTCATCCATAAGTCCCGACCGTCGCCCTTCCCGGCCGCCGGCCGTCCACCGGTTGCTGCCAGATATCATTCTCCTCCCCTGTGCATGTCCACGAGGCTTCTGTATGGATTTTGGAGCAGTCCAATTTTTAGAGCAGCATCATCTCTTTAGAGCACTTCATCAAGCAGACACGCTTCCCAGAGTATATTAGCACCAACATTGATGTAGGATGGATTTTGATGTAGTTTATTTTCCTTTATTGGGTTGCTTGTAGGCTAAGTAAGTGAGGGATTTGGTTTTTCTATATAAAGGCCCCATCTCCTCCTATAATAATTGAAGATTGTTAAGAATTTTTTGGTTTAGCCATTGGTTCTGGTTCTGGTTCTAGGCTGAGGCCCATTTGTCCTTCGTTCCTTGCTGTGCCATTATGGGTTTGATGAGGGTGTGAAGCCCTAGTTATCCCCTTCTCATCTTCTTATCCCCCATGTCCTCTAAGAGTCACCCAAGTGGGATGCCTTTGCTATGAGAGCCATGTGTGTGCATTATGGATTCGATGATTGAGGCATTTATGAGAGCCCTGCTGTGTGCATTATGGGTTCGATGAGAGCTCAGGTAGTTGTGTGTTTTGATCCCTAAATTTCTGTGTGCGTCTCCCCGTTAGAGTGAGTCCTAGGGCCATGAGTTCCAATTCCCATCTCCCATCCCCATCCTTCCTTCGCCACTTCCAACAAGAAAATTGAAAACAAAGAGATCAGCTATTTTAGGATTTTAGTTTCAGTTTTGTCCTAGTCCCGGAGGCTTCTTAGCCCTCCCCGTCCTAGTTTGTTTAGGTGTTTTCCTTTTCCAATAATCTAGGTATCTTCGAGTCCGTCCCGCATCAATTTGGTATCAGAGTGAGTTGTGGATTAGGGTGTGCTCCATTTTTTCGAACTCGATAAAGTCGAGTTCTTCACAGTTGAGGAGAATGATGGGGATCCAGGGTAGGTCTGGATTCTTTTTCTTTTTTTTCTTATTTTCTCACATTTTTTTTTTTTTCCTATTCCTACTATTCCCATTATTCTAGCTTTATCTCAACTTATCCCCACCTTATTCCTACCTTATTCCATCTTCATCCCGTGATTTAAAAAAAAACTTCCCAAACCCTAGCCGCTGCCCTGCTGCCCCAGATCCGGGCTGCCCGACCTCCGGCCACCTCCGCCGGCCCGCCAGCCCACCCTCACCGGAAACCTGGCATCCGCCGCCCCCGCCTGTGGAAGACAAAGAAACGGCCATGGGAAGTCCAACTGCCGCCCCCACGGCCGCTGTCCGCCAGCCCTCGCTCGCCCACCGTCTGCCGGCACACGCCCGGCCACCGAGTCCTCGCCGGCGCCCTTGGGCCCCACGCCCGCGGGAAGGTGAAACGGCACACACGGCGTGTTGTGCCACCACGTGCGGCCGTGCCTTTGCTTGCCACCGCCGTCCACCGCCTGGCCGCCACCGTCTCGCCATCCGCCGATCCATGGTCGACCGCCGGAGACCTCGCCAGTGCCCAGGGTGTCCCCCACGGCCGTGGGAGACCAAACGTAATGCCATGGGCGTGCCGTGCCACCTCTATGCCACTGCCCCGTCTGCCACTCGCTGTCCGTTGGCCCCAACCACTGCTAGCTTCCCGATCGTCGGCCGTTCACTGGTTGCCACCGAAGATCATTCTCTTCCCCTATTTCGGCCACGAGAGGATTTCGCATGGATTTTGGAGCATTCCAGTTTTCAGAGCAGCACTTTCTTCAGAGCACTTCATCAAGCCAACAAGCTTTCCAGAGCAGATCATCACCAATTTTGATGTAGCACAAATTTTGATGTAGTTTATTTTCTTTTATTGGGTTGCTTGTAGGCTAGGTAAGTGAGGGGTTTGGTTTTTCTATATAAAGCCCCCCCCCCCTGTAATAATTGAAGATTATTAAGAATTTTTTGTTTAGCCACTGGTTCTGGTTCTGGTTTTGGGCTGAAGCTCGTTTGTCTTCATTCCCTGCTGTGTGCATTATGGTTCGATGAGGGGTGTGAAGCCCTAGTTATCCCCTTCCCATCTTCTTATCCCCCCATGTCCTCTAAGAGTCAGCCAAGCTGGATGCCTTTGCTATTGAGAGCCCTGCCGTGTGCATTATTGGTTCAATTAGTGAGGCATCCATGAGAGCCCTGCTGTGTGCATTATGGGTTCGATGAGAGCTCAGGGTAGCTGCATGCTTTGATCCTTGACTTTCTGTGTGCGTCTCCCTGTTAGAGTGAGTCCCAGGGCCATGAGTTCCAGTTTTCAGTCTCCCATCCCCATCCTTCCTTCTTCACCTCAACCAAGAAATTGAAAACAAAAGAGATTAGTTGTTTTAGGATTTTAGTTTCAGTTTCGCCCTAGTCCTGGGAGGCTTCTTAGCCCTCCCTTGGTCCTAGTTTGTTTAGATGTTTCCCTTTTCCAAATAATCCAAGTATCATTGAGTGCATCCCGCATCACCCTTGGTGCCTAATTCACTTCTTTTCTTCTGTAACCTCTTCTTCCCTCTTACTTCTTCCTCCTTTAGTCCCCTCCTTCCAGTTCGTTAGCCATTTCTGGTGAGTTCCAATAGCATTCGCAGTCATTTCTCTAGTTTTCCTTTCATCTAGGTTCTTCAATTCCTCATTTAGATTCATTTAAGGGGTTGTTTGTTTTTCTTTGGGTAGTTTTTGTTTTGGTCTTGGTGGTCATTATTGTTCGTTCTTTGTTTTGAACTCTCAAGAGTTCTTATGTCTTGTTTTTAAAATATTTTTTCTTGTTTGTAGGTGTTTGTGTTTTATCTAAAAATGTTTGATTATGACTAGTCTTCTAAGTTGGGCAATTCATGGTCTTCGGATCAAAAATCTATCGAATCAGAAATTTCTACTAGAGACATAAAGGTTATCTCGGGAGGTAAGGTAATAGTTGTTGTTGCCTTGCCACAGGGATCAGTGGACCCTGAAGGGAAATCCTTTACGAACCTCGAAGGGGAACTCTTGGGAGACCTTCAAGAAGAACTTCTAGAGGATCTTGAAGGAGACCTCCTTCCTAGTCTCATTCAGTCCAAAATTTGAGAGATTCAACAGGGAAAGCTATGAAGCAAGTACCAAATCTCCTCGAGTTTCGAATTAGAAGTTCTGCTTGAAATGGATTAGGCATGCAATCCTCCTCCAGGCTGGTTGATTCTATATAAAGAGTATTTTCTGGCCAAGTTGAGATTGCCATTGATCCATTTTTTTATTAAGTTTTTTAGGGTTATAGGTTTGCCTCCTTGTACTGTCACACCGAATATGTGGTAGTTTATCTGCAGCTTTTTAGTAGTTTGTGTTTTAGCTAGGGTTTATTCTATAGTTCTCCCTTTTAGGACTTTCTTCTCCTTCAACAAACATCATCACTACTGTGGATTGTGGTTTGCCTATCCCATAAAGGGCAACTGTTGCCCAGTGATGAAGCAACCCAAGAAGGGGGTGAATTGGGTTTTATAAACTTTTTGAACTATTTCAACAAGTATGTGCTAATTGCAATTAAGTACTTGTATTTTGCCAAAGTGTTTGAGTGCTTGATGAAAATATGCAACATAATTAACAAATTAAATGCAAGAGTAAATAAGCAATAAATAAGAGCAATCACAAACACAAAAATATATAGCGGTTTGATACATTCTAAGGAACCTACATCCACTCCCCAAGTTTTTCTTGGAAATTTTACTATAATCACCAAGATTACAGTTGATTAGTTTTCCGGGATCATTAATCAAACCCAATTTATTTTCTCGAGCTCACAAGTCAAAATCCCTTTTTGGTTTTTATATCTTAGGCTAATCAACAACCTCCGAAGGTTTTACGGGCTCACTAACAACCTATGTTGGTTTTACGGGATCACCACAACTTATGTTGATTTTATACAAAGGCTAACCAACACCCTCTTTGGTTTTCCAAGGCTCACCAAAAATCTCTTGGTTTTCTAAGGCTCACCAAAAACCTTTGATACAATAATATAAGAATGAAGGTAAAGAATATAATAAAGCTTTCTAAAATAAAGCAAGTATCTCTTTGAAGCCCTTGGATGATATTGAAGAATTTTTTTTCAATTTGTTGAAGCCTTTGAATGAAGCTTGATGTTGTGGACTTGGATCAACTCCCTTATCTTTGGAAGCTTAAAGGCTTGAACTACTCAACTCTTGAATCATTAAAGGATATTCAATGATCTCACCAAAGGATTGCTTCTCCATTTATTTTTGGTGTTTATATAGCTTTTCAAACCATAGATGACCATTTATGATCGTTGGAGATGAAAAATAGTTGTTTGAAGTATGTTGAAATCAATTCTGCTCTTCTGAAAACTAGCCGTTACTCCAAGTGTCAACACTTGAATTTTTTTCATGAGTTGATACTTCATCATGAGTCGACCTCTTGAGTCGACACTTAGGTTAGCTCAAGAAAAAAAATTTGGTTTGACACTGTTCTATATTTTTTTTATTCTCAGGCCTTGAGTCGATACTTGAACTTCTTGACGAGTCGACACTTGCTTGTGCCAGTGCTAAAACTTATTGAAACTTCTCCAAAATTGATTTTTAGCCTCTTCAAGTTCTTCCATATCAACTCCAAAGTCTATATACTTGATTTTTCATTAATTTAAGGACTTTCTTCAACTGAAAACATGGATTTCTTCATTCAACATGGATGAGTACTAAGATTTGATAAACACACTTAAAAATATAATTTGTACTCATATATACTTAAGTATTTTGTCAATCATCAAAATCAAAACCAGAGTCAACAATCTCTCCCTTTTGATGATGGCAAAATCTTTAAGTATATGAACGGTAAGCTAAAAAGATTAACAATAAGATAAACATGTAATCTTAAAATCAATGAGTATCAAGGTCCCTCTCAAAATATGATTCTAAAAATATTTTCAAAAATCATTCAAAATTTCTTTAAACATTCTCCCCTTGCTAATTCTTTTCTTAAGATTATAAGATTTTGCTTTCTTCTCCCCATTTTGCCCTTTCTTTCATTTCTTTTATAATATTTCATGTTTATCATATCTTTTTCCTTTTCATACTTAACATATTTCTTCCCCTTTTTGTCATCATGAAAAAGAATGAAAGGTAATACAAATATGAATGAGGGTGGAAAGAATAGCAAGTAGATCATTAAAATCAATACATAATACTAATTAATATGGTACTAATTGAACATGATACCACAAAATGATATGCATATGCAAAATATTTAATTAATATTAGCTCTAATATGCATAACCAAGATATGATTAAGACAACAATCCATTCACCTCACTTGTTCATGGGATAAGGCCACACTGGTACTCCAACATGCCATAAGAGACCCCTTTGAATGGGAAGAGAGGGTCTTTAAACCCTACTTAGCTCCTATGACCGGACGGCTATGGTGACTAACCCAATCCGAAGCAATTACTAGGAGCTCTTCCCTTTTTTAAAGATTCTTAATGAAATACATCTTGATACCAATTGAATGTAACTTTCCTCGAAGAAAAAAAGATTTGATATCAAGGAGAAGGAGTATCAGACCAATATAAGTAAAGCATGATATCAAGAAAACATTGCAAGCATCATATATGACAATATGTCTTTGGATACTTCCTTAAATATTATTCTCCCTTAAAATATGCATTCATTGGGGAATAAAACATGAAAGCACAAGTATCATAATTTCAGATAATTTGAAATATAAACATACATACTAAGTCTGAAATCAAAGATTTAAATTTTCAAGATATACATTATCTTCAAAAAATAAGAGATTGATCATTTAAAAACTTTTAGCATGATTTAAAATCCATTTGAAATGATTTGATATCTATACAAATGCTATAAGTAATATGATATCAAGGCTAGCTACTGGATTAAGGATTTATCAATATGCATACCTTCTTCTTAAATGTAATCCTTAACTATCAGTTCTAGTCTTGATCCAAATTATTTCTAACTTAAGTATGGATGCCAAAAATGAAAACACGTAAATCATAATATTTCACTTGAAATAGTTTAAAACTATATTAATCAAAATCAAGTGAAAGTCTAATAATCACAAGTTTAATCATGAGAGCATGAAATCCATCAATATCAAAAAGTTCATGATCACAACAAATGACTATTAGTCTAAACTTGATTCTAATTAAACATTTAAATAATTTTAAAGTAATTGATACAATATTTGTAACTAATATTCAACTACATTTTCAATTTTGGAAGGAAATGTTTAGAATTTACTAATATATATCTTTTCTTTACCATTTAGTCCAAAATGTAGCTTGTCCACTCTTTATATTGTCTTGTACAGCCACTTTTCAAAATATTTTTTCTTCATGTTAGGCTACAAGACACTCCTGCAAAATAAACTAGGTGGACAATTTTGGTACCCAAACTTTCTGGATCCTTTAGGGTTAGTAAATATGGTTCTTTTTGGAACCCAAATTTTTCTTAATTTACAAGGATATGCATTAAGTCCAAATTTTTCATATTTAAAGCATGCAATATTGGAAGAAGTAGCAACAAAGAAATTCTTATTTTCCAACTCAAGATTTTTGTTTTTCTTTAAAAGCTCATCATTTAATATAAAATCTTGAGTCCTTTTAAAATTTCTATTTCATTTAATAAAATATTTTTTTTCATTTGAGAACTTATTGCATAATTATGTCAAATCAAAATTTTCTTTTTCTAAAATTTCCTTTTCTTCAGAAAGATTATTCTTATCATTTTTTAAAACATCAATCTTTATATTTAAATCATGTTTTATTGGCAAGATTGGTATTCTCAAGAAAAAAGAGTCAACATGACTTTTTAATTTCTGGTGCTCAATGTTTAATACTTTATATTCATGCATAAGATCATTAAATGTATCATGTAATTCACCAAAGGTAAAATCAAATTAATTTTTAGCACATACCTCTTCCTCATTTGCCATGAAGCAAAGATAGCCAACTTCTTGTTCATCATCCGAACTTGAATCTTCGCTATCACTCCAAGTTGCCATCATTACTTTGAATTTTTTTTGGCCTTGAGGGCTATTATATTTTTCATCTATTGATCAGCAATCACTTCTTTGTACCATAAATTCAACTCATGGATCATGAGTGAACCAATAAGCTCTTCCAATGGTAGGATATCAATATCTTTGGCTTCTTGGATCACCGTTATCTTTGGATCCGATGATATTGGCAAAGATCTAAGAATTTTATGAACCAAATCAGTATTAGTATAGACTTTGCCAAGACTTTTTAATTCATTAACAATAGTCATAAATCTAGTATACATATCAGATATAGATTCATAATGCAGTATTTCAAATATTTCAAAAGAATGTACATGCATATTAATTTTAGTATTTTTCACTTGAATAGTACCCTCATGAGTAATTTCAAGTATGTTCCATATCTCCTTCGCCAATGTACATGTAGAGATCCTATTGAATTCATTAGAGTCCAATGCATAATAAAGCAAGTTCATTGCTTTAGCATTAATTTCAGATTGCTTAATGTCATATTCATTCCAATCCTCTTCGAGCTTTAGAATGGAAATGCCATCAACCAAAATGGAAGGAATATGAGAACTATTAACTATAACTTTCCAAAGATAATAACTAATAGATTGAATATAGAAGCACATGCGAGTTTTTCAAAAAGTGTAATTAATGCCATTGAAAAATAGTGGTTTATTAGTTGCATGTCTTATAGCAAACAAGTACCTTCTAGGGCTGCCATGATCTTTTAACTCAAGACTATTGGATTCTTTGCAAAGCACCAAGTTTAGATATAATGAATTTGGGTTCCAGGCTTTGATACCAATTATTGCCTAGTGATGAAGAAATCCAAGAGGGGGTGAATTGGATTTTATAAAAAATTTTAAACTATTTCAACAAATATGTGCTAATTGCAATTAAGTACTTATGTTTTGCCAAAATGTTTGTATGCTTAATAAAAATATGCAACGAAATTAACAAAGTGAATGCAAGAGTAAATATGCAATAAACAAGAGTAATCATAAATACAAAATTATAGTGGGTTTGGTATTCTCCAAGGCGCCTACATCCACTCCCCAAGTCTTTTTTGAGAATTTTATTATAATCACCAAGATTATAATTGATTAGTTTTCCAGGCTCACTAATCAAACCCACTTATTTTCCCGGGCTTAAAAGTCAAAATTTCTTGTTGGTTTATTACTTAGGCTACCAACAACTTCCGATGGTTTTACGGGCTTACCAACAACCTATGTTGTTTTATGAGATCACCAACAACCTATGTTGGTTTTATGAGATCACCAACAACCTATGTTGATTTTATACAAAGGCTAACCAACAACCTTTCTGGTTTTCCAAGGCCCACTAAAAGCCTCTTGATTTTCTAAGGCTCACCAAAAACCTTTGGTACAATAATGTAAGAATGAAGTTAAAGAATACAATAAAGCTTTCTAAAATAAAGCAAGTATCTCTTTGAAGCCCTTGGATGATATTGAAGAAGCTTGTCTTTAATTTGTCGAAGCCTTTGAATGAAGCTTGATGTTGTGGACTTGGATCAACTCTCTTATCTTTGGAAGCTTGAAGGCTTGAACTACTCAACACTTGAATCCTTGAAGGATATTCAATGATCTATTAAAAGATTGCTTTCTCATTTGATTTTTGGTGTTTATATAGCTCTCCAAACCATAGATGATCGTTTATGACCGTTGGAGATAAAAAACTAGCCATTTGAAGCAAGTTGTAATCAATTCTGCACTTCTAAAAACTAACCATTACTCCAAGTGTTGACACTTAAATTTTTTGAATTTTTTTCATGAGTCGACCTCTTGAGTTGACACTTCATCATGAGTCAACCTTTTGAGTCGACACTTACGTCAGCTCAAGGCAAAAATTTTGGTTTGACACTGTTCTATATTTTTCTTGTTCTCAAGCCTTGAGCTGACACTTGAACTTCTTCATGAGTTGACACTTGCTTGTGCTAGTGCTGAAACTTATCCAAAATAGTTTTTTAGCCTCTTCAAGTTCTTCCATATAAATTCCAAAGTCCATATACTTGATTTTTCATTAATTTAAGAACTTTCTTCAACTGAAAACATAGATTTCTTTATTCAACATGGATGAGTACTAAGATTGATAAACATACTTAAAAATAAATTAGTACTCATATATACTTAAAAATATAATTAGTACTCAAAATTAAGATCAGAGTCAATAGTAACACCTCTTGATTCGAGGAAATCATTTTTCTATTTATCGCTGAAAGAAATATTTTCTTTGTAAAACGTAAAACTTGAATGTTAATGAGCGAGGTTTCCTCACTTGGGTGTCCAATCTTGCTAACTGACTCATCCTACCCTTTTGTCTAGGAAAGAGGAGGAATGGGTTGGTGTTCTTTAGCAATTTCAAGTTTCCAACTTAAAAATTCTGCCATCCAAGGTGACCCTTTTCAAGATGGGGTTTAGCCATGTTCAATCAGAGGTAAGAAGAATCCCGATCCATTCCTTCTATCATTTTACTTTGATCTTTATTTTCTTTTGAATGTCTTTCTTTTCTAATTCCAAATATGGATCCTTTGGATGCTCATGCATTGAAGAAGGCCACCTTGAGAAGAGGAAAGCTGATGTGGCTCTCACTATAGGAGAGTTGTCTATGGTTTAGGCTATTGCCACCCCTGAACTAGTGATAGCTCGGATTGAACCTAAGGAGCTGCTGCCCGCCCTCGCCACCTCCAAGCATTCTCAGGCTTCCAAGGCTGGGAGTTCCTCCTCCACTCCTTGATCGATCTTGATGGAGAACTAGATGATTAGATCCTGGGGTCTGAGATCCGTATCTTCGATAACTGTGAGGTTTCCAAAGATGTCTTTGAAAACTTTATTCACCTGATGGATGCTGATCGGGTTGTTGGAGAGGGCAAACAATAGCATTAAAGGGACACTATTTTAAGTGTCATGTGGGTAAGTTTTTTTTTCTTCCTACTTTTGCATTCAATTTTTTCCATTAAGTGACTTATAGTCTGGTTCAGTACTTTTCAGGTGTGTCACTTAATTAAGGACTACTATAACCTGAGGGATTGCTGGGTGATCGAGGAAAAGAAAAGCGAGACCTGGCATTCTGCCAAAAAAATTTTGAAGTCAATCTCAAACATATCAAGACTGAAAGAAATCAGTTAAAAGAAGAGCTTTCTCTGCAGGAGTATACCTTAAGGGTTGCACAACAGGAGGTCACGAACCTCAAAGAATAGAAGGAAGAGGTGGAGCAGAATGTGATAGAAATTTACAAGGCTTCTGAAGAGTGCCATCAGGAAAACTACTCTTTGCCGGTCAGCTTTTGTTGAGGGTATGGATGATACCCAAAGGATAATTCTCAAGTACCACTCAGACCTTAACCTAGATTTCCTAGATGAGGACTTGGAGAAGGAGGTCTCCACTGGAGGTGTGCCAGCTCCTAGAGCGAGGTAGCTGAGACCGAAGGTGTTGCCAATGCCTTGCTTGCCTGAACCATGTTTGATTTTTCCTTTTTCTTTTAATCCAAGTGTATGTCATTGGCCTATCTTATAGAGATAGCCACTTTTATAGAACCTTCAGGTTCTTTTTTCAATATTTTCAGAGGAAATGATTTGGATTTTTTTGCAAGTATTATGATTCAGTGTGTGTAGTTGTGGACATTTTTCCTTGCCATAATGTAGAAAATTAGAAACTCACCAGTCATTGGTAAGGGCCTAAAATTGTCATTGTTAAACTAAGAGCCAGGTCCATCCTTTATGATGAGATTCCATGCTGCACTTTTTCTTGGATAATGGCATAGACTATGGCATAGATGATTCTTGTTGCCCATCACCAAATATCCACCAGGTTGCTTGATACAGAATGTCCACTAGATCACCCAACTTTGAATATCTGCCAAACCAGGAATCTCTTTCTTAGGGCTTAACATGATTCAATCCAGACTTGACTAGGGAATTGAGGATGTCCAATGTCATTTTCTTTTGGTGGTCAATCCTAGGTACAAATATGGCTTTTAGAAGGAAGTTACTTATAGTGTAAGATCATTTGGCTGTGTGCTTTTCGGTGCCTATATGCAGGGTTCAGTCAGTAGCTTTCAAGTGCCCTCTGGATTTAGTTCGGCCAAGGACTTTTAGGTGTTGAGTCTTCATATTCTGATCAAAGATTTTCAAGAGTTGAGTCAAAGGGTTTCCAATGTTGGCTCAGACAAAGGATTTTAGGTACTGAATCTTTACATCCCTGTCAAAGACTTTTGAGAGTTGAGTATCAAACAAAAGGCTTTTCAATCCTAGCCTAGCCAAAGGCTTTCAAATGCTAAATCTTCACATTCCAAACAAAAACTTTCAGGAGTTAAGCATCAAGCCAAAGGCTTTCCAATGTGGGCCCGATCAAAAGCTTTGAGGTACTGAATCTTCATGTCCCGATCAAAGGCTTTCAAGAGTTGAGCATTAAGCTAAAGGATTTTCAATGCTGGCTCGATCAATGACTTTCAGGCGTTGAATCTTCATGTCCAGCCAAAGACTTTCGAGAGTTGAGGGTCAAGCTAAAGGTTTTCCAATGCTAGTCCGGCCAAAGGCTTTCGAGTATTGAATCTTTATATCCTGGCCAAAGAGTTTCGGGAGTTGAGCGTTATGCCAAAGGCTTTTCAATGCTAGCCTAACCAAAGGCTTTCAAGTGTTGAATCTATACATCCTGGTCAAAGGCTTTTGGGAGTTAAGCATCAGACCAAAGACCTTCTAATACTATGGTCAAAGACTTTTGGTTGTTGAATTTTCACATCCTAGCAAAAGGCTTTCAGGAGTTGTGCATTAGGCTAAAGGCTTTTCAGTGCTGGCCTGGCCAAACACTTTCGAATATTGAATGTTCATGTCCTAGTCAAAGACTTTTGGGAGTTAGCATCAGGCTAAAGCTTTTCAATGCTAGCCCGTTTAAAGGCTTTTGGTACTAAATCTTCACATCCTAGTCAAAGGCTTTCAGGATATATTACCAAGGATGCTTTGACTCTTTTTCATGGATTGCTAGGTGTTTGAGTTAATAGGTGCAATTGATAAATAATATCAAATCCTAGGAATCCTGGTTCAATCTCTCGAGCCAAGAGTGCATACGTGGCACCATTTGGCTAGGAATCTTGCAAGATTTATGTGCTGATTTTAGGTCAAGAGGAATGAAATTTCATCCTAGAAGTTTCAATGCCATTTTGTTTTTTAGGAATTTTAATGGCAGAAGAGACCCTTGCCACTTGTTAATCAACCATTTAGTCAATAGACTTTTATCTAATTTTCTATAAATTGGAAGTTTGGGATGTTACCTTTCCATTACCACTACTGGCTTTTTCCTGCTCTGACAGAGGAGTTTTGTTAGTTTTTTGATCGCTTGTCATAGGTCTGTCAAAAATTAACCTAACTCACTACTATAGTTAGGATGAGTAGGGATCGTATCCTTAAGGATCAAGGATAATTATTTCTTGAAGAAAGTAAAGAAAGATGGATTATAGAAAGATTAGAATAAAAATTTGATTAAAGAAAGAGATTTTAAATTGATTGATTAAAGAAAACCAGAGAAGTAATCCATGAATCATAATCTACTATACAACAGGTTTCATTTTATTTTCATTATATTGCAATATCAATAATAATTGCAAATTAAATATTGGTATAATTTATCTCTTGTTAGGTATGGATCATATCCAAATATACATCACATCTATTTAAAGTATAAACTATCTAATTTTAATTACAAGATTAGGGGTCTAATCCACCATACTACAAGCTATCTTTCTTAGGCATGTACCATATCTAGACTATGGCATGTCGATAGAGGGTATAGGTCATATATGTTAGATCAAAACTTCAACCAGCAAAATAGATCAAATATATGAATGATAAAAGCATACTCTTTATTGCATGAAATTTAAGTACAAAAAGAAAAACAAAACCCAATTACAATCTTCATCTTTATCCCAAGTTGAAGGAGCTTAGTCGTGCATTGTTGTCGTGAGCATCTCTTTCATAATTTTCTTTCTTTTTCAAGCCTAATATAAGATCTAAGCAAGAGAGCAAGAAAATAAATTAATAAAACTTTTGCTGTGAAACTGATGCTTGGACTCTTACCTGGGTCCTCCTTTTGTAAAGCTCGTTTAGAGCTTTCTCTCAGTCAAATTTTGACTCAATCTGAGTCAGAATTATCCATATATTGTAACAAACAAACATTCTCAACTATCCAATCTGTTACTTGATGGGATGTTGGCCATTGATCATTGATTCCATTCCTTCTCCCATTCGAACCAAATCCTCGCCTAAGACCTCTTTCTAGTGAAACACATCCTTTGACAAGTCTCAATCAGCTTCTCCCAATCTTAGACAGACTGTGATAATGGGTAGACTGTAGCATGGGAGGCATTGGTGGTAACGATGGTATGGAGGCAGCACGTGGTGGATCGGTGTGAAGGTAGAGAGCAGACGGTGGCATGATGGGTGGTGGCTCGATAGTGCATGGCATGAGGTGGTGGATCTAGATAAAGAGTTGGCGAAGATGGAAGATGACCAGTGACTTGCGACGTTGGCTAGTGGTGACACAAGCAATGGAGAAAAGGGAGGAGTGGCAGTAGCATCTTTGGTTGGGAGGGGATCTTGGGAGGGAGTGATGAGTGGTGATGGGCTCTTCGGTGGCTCCTCCGATCAGTGATGGTCTCTCCGTGGCTACGGTGGTGAGGAGGAAGAATAGGGCTTGGGAGGAAGATGGTCCATGGCGTAAGGGTGTGGACCAAAGATCATGGCTTCCATTGATCACTCACCCTTTCTATAAACTGAGTGACCAGTCCACTATGGACTGGCTGCTTTAAATCTATGCTAGTCTTAATTATTTTTGTTCATTTTCTTGATTTTAGGCCTGTTTGAACTCTGATTTGAGTGTCATTTAAGTTGTTGAATTTTAAAAATTAAGCTCTTTCCATCCATGAACTTCTTTGTATAAATACTAATAAAAATATTATTTATTAAGAAATATAGAATAATTAATATTTATTTTAATGCTTATATTTGGATATTTAAAAACTTATCACACCCCCAACTTATTCATTGCTAAACCCCTAGCAATGCGATAAAAATATAAGTATTGATTTACAACAATGAGTAACTAAGATCTTCTTTTACCAAATTAGATCTAGGCTTGAAGTTAATAGAAGTTAGCTAGTATCATTAAGTATTGAGTTTTTGAAGTAATTTTGCCATCAGTACTATTAGAAACTTCTTTATAATTCATCCAAAGATCTATAGCACTTGTATTTGTGATAGCTAACTTAGATTTCGATACTAGCTTGTAAAGAATAATTGTATCTTCGTTTATCACCTACTTTGGTCAATTTTTTATACACCTCCAAATTAAGCTCATGAATTGAGATAGCTTTCACACTATCTAAATTTTTTTTATTGGAGACATCTTTACACTGTCCACTTTTTGATGCATGCAACAATACTTACTTGACAAAGGTGCCCATTACTTTGTGGAAAACTAATATTTAGAACTTGCACCTTTATTTTTAAGTAAGTAGCTCTTTCCTAAAATCGAGTTTCTTTAAAGGGATGTATATCAATTACCAATTTTTCAATAATTGATTTTTTTTCAATTGACCTTACAACTAATACCTACTTTACCTAGTCAGTGTGCATGTACAGTGAAAGTGCTAATAGTCTTTAGATAACCTAAGTAGGCAACTAAAAGTCTGGTCAGCTAGTTTATTTCTTGACTTGTTACAGTCATTATTAAATACTTTCTAACTCTATTACCTTTCCTAGTTATTTTGTTCAAGAATTTCTTTTATAACACATGATTTATAAGTTTTTTTCTACATAATTTTTTAAAATATTTCATAACTTTTCAAAGTATTTTAAAATATTTTTTAAAAAAATAAGAGGTTTTTCTCTACCCCCAACTTAATTTTCATTATCCTTAATGGAGTAAGGAAGAATATGATAAATGAAACAAGGAGAGATACCACCTGGACAAAATATACTCGTATATTGCCAGGAATGACCATGAGGAGCAGCCCATTATTCCTAAACATTACTAAAATAAAAGTTAGCAAAATAATAAAAAATGGGTTGCCTCCAAAAAGTGCTAAGTTTAACATCTTCAGTCAGACATCATAGCTTACTCTGGTTCGTATTAGTTCATAGCCTCCCCAACTTCTTCAATGGCTAATTCCAAGAATGGTTTTAAATGTTGTCCATTAACTTTGAAGATGGCATCATTACATGGATTTTTAAATTTTTATGGCTCCATATGGAAAGGCTTTTTCACTATGTAAGGTTCGATCCATCTAGATCTCAATTTTCCTAAGAATAGGTGAAGTCTTGAGTTATATAAGAGAACTTTTTATCCACGAGTAAAAGATTTTATAAGAATAACTTGGTTGTGGAAGGCTTTAGTTCTTTTTTTATAAATTTTTGCATTTTCATATGCTTCATTCTCAATCTCCTCAAGTTCAGCCACTTGTAGTTTTCTCTGGCCTCTGGCTGCATCCAAATCCATGTTTAGTTATTTTATGGCCCCACATCGTCCTATGTTCTCGTTTTACTAGCAAGTGACATGCCTTACCAAATACAAGCCTATATGGAGACATTCTTAAGTTGGTCTTGAAGGAAGTGCGATATGCCCATAGTACAACCACAAGTTTCAATGACTAATCTTTTTTATTGGAGCTTACGATCTTCTCTAGGATCTATTTGATTTATCGATTGGAAACTTCTACTTGCCCACTTGTTTGCAGGTGACTGGGCGTGGCCATCTTATGGTTAATATTATATTTTTTCATTAGTGTTGCAAAGGATTGGTTACAGAAGTGTATTCTATGATTACTAATGATAGCCCTTGAATACCAAAGCAAGAAAAGATATGTTTCTTAAAAAAAATACAATAATTTTACTATCATTGGTTTTACAAGATATTGCCTCTACCCACTTGGAGACATAATCTACGGCTACTAAAATATACCCATTTTCAAAAGATTTTAGAAATGGTCCCATGAAGTCAATTCCCCATACATCAAAAAGTTCATAATTAGGATTGGATTCACAGGCATCATATCTTTTTTCATGATATGCCCTATTTGCTGGCATCTAACACAACTTTATAATATTCATAAGCATCTTTAAATAGGTTAGGCCAATAGAATTTACATTGGATCACCTTTGTCATTATCTTTTTAGCTCCAAAATGACCACCATAAGCTTGGTCATGACAAAAGGATAATTGCTCCTAACTTTTTGATCCAGGATGTATCTTCTAATAATTAAGTTAGGACATTGTTTAAATAATATGGATCATCCCAAATAAAGTACTTGGAAGAAAAATCAATTTTTGTCCTAATATTCTAGTGCATCAAATTTTATTGATGGCCAAATAATTAACCATGTCAACATACCATGGTTCTGTATAATGAACATAAGTTATTCATTATGAAAGGACTCATTACAGGTAATCTTTAGTGGGTGTGATAATAGACTAGATAGATGATCCATCACTACATTTGTAGTATCCTTTTTATCTTTGATCTCTAAAACTAATTCTTGTAAGTGTAGGATCCATCTAACTAAGCATGCCTTGGTATTTTTTTCAAAAGAATATGCTTAATGGCTAAGTAATCAGTGTATATGATTATATGAGACCCTACTAAAAAAGATCTAAATTTTTCTAATGCAAATATCATAGCTAAAAATACTTTTTCAGTAGTTGAGTAGTTGAGCTATTCATTGTTTAAGATCTTACCAGCATAGTAGATTACTCTATGTAGCTTATCAATTCTTTGACCTAGGACTATTCCTATGGCATGATCAGATGCTCTATACATGAGCTCAAAAGTTTGAGTCCAAATAGATGGGTGAACAATTAGAGCTGAAGTTAACTTTCTTAAATATTAAAAAGACTTGAGACATTCAAATGTAAAGTCAAATTTGATTTCTTTGGCTAATAGGTTGTTAATCATCGAGCCACTTTGCTAAATTTTTTGATAAATCTGCTATAAAATCCAACATGTCCAAGGAATGATCTAGTTTTTTTAACTGATTTAGGTAGAGGAAGATTTGCAATCAGATCTACCTTAGCTTTATCTACTTCTATATCTCTTTTAGAAATCACATGGCTAAGGACTATGCTTTCTTCACCATAATTGATACTTTTTCTAATTTAACACTAGATGCTTTTCCTTACATCTTTCCAAGACTAGTCTAAGGTGATATAGGCATTCAAAAAAGGAAAATCCAAAAATGAAAAAGTCATCCATGAAAATCTTAAGGAACCTTTCGACCAAGTCTGAGAAAATACTAATCATGCACCTTTGAAAAGTGGATGGTGCATTACATAAGTCAAAGGGAATACGTCTGTAGGTGAAGGTTCATATGGATAAGTGAATATCATCTTCTCTTAATTTTCTAAGATTATAGTGATCTAATTATAACATGAGTATCCATCCTGAAAATAGTAGAGGTCATGCCCAGCTAATCATTCTAGCATTTGGTTTATAAAGGGTAGAGGGAAATAGTCCTTCCTAGTGACTGCATTTATTTTTTATAGTCAATGCAAACCCTCCATCCAGTTTAAATTCTAGTTGGGACCAATCATTGTTTTCATTTTGGATTACAGTAACTCCTGACTTCTTGGGCACCACTTGCACAAGACTTATCCAAAAACTATTTGAAATTTGACAAATTATACCATTGTCAAGGATTTTATAATTTCTTTCTTTACTACCTCTTTCATGGCTGGGTTGAGTCTCCTTTGAGGGTCTCTTGTAGGCTTGGTTTCCTTCCCTAAGTGAATCCTATGTTGAACAATCAAGGGGCTGATTCCCTTTATATTAGCCATGCTCCACCCTAAAGCTTTTCTATTTTTTCTAAGGATATTTAATAATTTCCCCTCTTGCATGGAGTCTAGGTCTACTAAAATGATCATTGACAAGATTTCTAAAGGCCTAGGTATGCATATTTGAGGTGCTTAGGAAGTGGTTTCAATTTCAATTTGTTCTTTCTCCGTCGAGAATTGCCTTGAGTGGTTTAATTAGAGTTCCCATCTGATTTTCTATTAGTTATAGTAACCTCATTAACTTCCTCCCCATCTTGATTTATCCAGAGTTCTAGGTTAAGCTCTTCATCACTAAGGTCAATCAGATCATAGACATTATCTTGAACACAATTCAAGTCGCCTATTTGATTTGTACTGATGAGATTAAAAATATTCAAATTGATTGACATGTTCCCAAAGAAATTTCATTAGCCCATTTTGGTAATTGA
Source organism: Areca catechu (assembly GCA_021397845.1). NCBI lineage: Eukaryota > Viridiplantae > Streptophyta > Magnoliopsida > Arecales > Arecaceae > Areca > Areca catechu. The sequence continues at coordinate 55,052,977 of CM038038.1, forward strand.
TTTGAGTATTAGTTATGGCTAAAAATGGTCTACTAATATAACTAGGATGTGACTCTTTGGATTTGTTACCAGTTCAATTTCTAGAATCACAAAATCTACTAGTAAATAAAGTCTCTAACTTTAATAAGCACATCCTCTACCATTCCCTTTGGTACTTTAAAGATTGATTTGCTAGTTGTAGGGTCATTCTCGTGGACTTTAGTTCCCCCAACCCTAATTCCTCGTATACTGAATATGGCAAATAATGATACTAGCCCTAAGTCCAATAGTGCCCTATTGATGAGGATATTCCCTACATGCATGAAATAGTAGATGACCCTTGATCTTTGTATTTTATTAGTATATGGTTTGACAGGTCAGAGCTCATACTAGCTACCAAGAAGGCTCTCTTGGCTACACTGGTGTCTTTCTTCTTCTTAGTACACAGGTCCTTCAAAAATTTAGCATAATGGAGACCTATTGGATCAATCCAATAAATAAATATTTACTTTACCCCCTCGCTTAAATTCCTCCAAAATTTTATCTAATTGTATTGAATTTTGGGTTGGGGGCTTAAGTCTATTTAAAATGGTGCTATGATACTGATCTATGCTTCATCAAATTCTAGCAAAGGCTCAGCTGGTGGGTTGGGTATTATATCAGGTTCTAATGCCTTGGTGCTTCGAGCTGACCTGACTTAAACAGTTATTCAGAGTGGGACTTCTAATTCTTCTTCTTCAAATGTACCTACCAGGTTATCTATTTTCTCCTAGATCTCAATGTATGGATAGAATTTAATTGGTTAATTTAGGTTTCTTTATTTTGATACTTGATTGTTTGGATTTTTAGGGTTAGCCTTGTGCTGACTTGGTAGTTTACCCCATTCCCTCACTTATAGTTGTGGCTAATTGACCTACTTGCATCTTCAAACAAGCTATAGCTTGGGTATTAAATGATAACTATTGACTTGTGCTCTATACAAAGTTATTCAGGATAGCATAGGTATCAGCTTGGGATTTAACTAGAGTTTCTAGAGCTTTCTCTAGAGAACTAAATTTATTTTCATTATCATTGACTAGTGGGTTATTTTTTGTAGGATTGAGCCTTGGGTTAGGCTCCTTAAAGTTGGGACTACCTGCATTAGGACCTTGTGACCGGAAAAGTTTTGATGATTCCTCCACCCTGGGTTATAGGTTAGTGCAGAGGGATTATTGATCATTCTTTGATAGGTAGTGTTTAGCTGTACACAACCATTTTCAGTTTGGATCATGAAGTGGGGTTACTCTTCTACTACATGTCCTGGATTATTGCATCCATTGCATACAGATGCAGACACTTTGTTCACTTGATTTATAGGGGCTTGTCCCTTGAGTTCCAAGACTTGCTTTATCCTATGAATCAAGTGTTGGGTTCCTCGACCGAGCATAGTGAAAGGTTGGGTTTCAAAATTTTTATATTCGAAACCCTAACCAATCGAAACCCTAAACCCTAGGACCACTCGACATGATAACTAATAAATCTAAACTTTAGGATTATAGAGGAATACTCGGAATGCTATATTCCTTAATTTCCATAAGGCACACAAGTGTATGCCCTCCAAAGGTGATCCACACAAAAATTGGACCAAGGAAGCACTCCTATGAAGGTTGCTTGTTTGATTGGGACTCTTTCGGCAGCCTTTCAAACTTTCTCCCTTTACTGGAAACCCTACCCGCCTATAGGGCACTCAAAGAATACTTTGAATCCTCTCTCAGATCCCAAATATCCCTTCTATTTTTTTCCTATGCTCTTGTCTTAATTAGACTAGCCTTATCTTGAAAAAACAAGCTTTGTCTTTAAAAGACAAACCTTATCTTAAGGAGGAGGAAGAGAAAATAGTAGGTAGTATTTTTGGATGGGAAACTCAATTGCTCTGGCATCAAAATATGATGCCTTTTATAGAGAGTGATGGGGTTCCTGATATGTCTCTCCTTCAGCCATATGATATGACCCTTCAAGCAGAAGAAGTCTTATTAGGATGAGAGGACATATCATGATACATCTAATCATGCACCAAGAGATAAATTAATGTGTTTTCATTTTTTCAACCTTTTTCTTCACCTGTGACATGGAATTAACTGGTTATAGGAAGGATAAGGGGTGTGAAATCTGAAAGGAGGTGTTGGAGAAATACAGGAGCCTTCAAAAATAAGGACTCATGGTTTCAATTCTATGCCATAATGAAGAGATGAAACTCTTCATTTTTGTGCCAACTCCTTCCATGCCATATTGCCACTTTTTGACTGGTCAAAGCCCATCCATTTAGGTGTGGAGATAAGGGAGAGGCATTTGGGCTTTATCTAAGATTTGTGTTTAACTGGCAAAAGGACTCTTGGTCCTTCTACGCACATTTTTCTTGGTGCACATTGTAACATGGCACCAAAAGTCCATGCCATGTATGACTCTTCCATAAATCTAAGATAATGCCTGATAAAATCTAGATAAATATAGAATTAGGCTTCCCACTTAGGACTCTACCCAATTTAAATTCCACTTAAATTGGTTAGACCAAATAACAAGCAAGCTGACCCAATCCAATTGGGTTAGGAGTCGGGCTAGCCAACATATGCTAGTATGTCAATTAGCTGCCAATTAGGATCCCAAGACCCTAATAAATTTATAATTGACTTCCTTGGCCAATTTCCTAATATGTGTGACCCTTTGGATTCTTCATCTAGCCAGCAGTAGGTCTAGGTCCAAGCTGATTCGATCTAATCAAACCTGATTGACCTAATTAGGTCAAATTGAGCTGACTTAAGTTGCCAATTCAAACCAACTTCCGAATTGACTCATGAATCCAATCGAATGTATTCATGAAAACCTACAAGACATAATTGATGTCTAGTAATGTGTCATGCCTACCCAGAAGATGAGGATTTGGTAGAAATTATCAAAATACCCTTCAGTGAAAAGTTACCATGCAATTCAATCCTTTGATCTCACTTTATCCCAATTAAGTGATGGGCATGGATAAATGTCAAATCCTAGCACTTAATCCTTTTAAATCTCAATTAATAATGAAGACTCGATCGATCAAAGATTAGAAACCCTATTTAATCTCATCATGCTTTGATCAAGGACTTCCTAAGTCATCATTCGAAGAGATCATATGGGAAACTTCTCCTCTTACTAGGAGTGATTGATTCCTTGTTAACATACTCATTACCTTCATACAAATCCACCATATCCAGAAGCACCTCGTACATGACTTAATTATCATGAATGATCATGCACCAAAATATGGGTTAATGTGCACAAGATACTATGGTAGTTCAGGTCTAAGGACTACATGCACTACTCCCACTAAGAGAACATTACTTTCGATAAGTAAGTAAGACTTCCATTTGATGTTCTCTTGTCAGATCAGTTCAGTGGACTCATAACCTAATGAGCACCCACATCCTTGATTAGTGTCTCTACACAAGTGGTTGTGAGACCAACCACCCTCTTCATTGAGCATACATAGGATGTACTAGTCTTTCCAGATTCATCGATCCCCGAATTAATGATCCGACGACTAAGAACATTTTAGATTAGGGTTTAAAGAAACTTAAATCTCATCGTTATGATCTCCATGATAATCCTAATTCCATTACCCCAACCTATGGGGTTCATCTTAATCTTATAATTAAAATATAAGACACAGTATATGATGAATAAAAAAATATCTTTATCAATCTTGAGTTGGGAGAATGCCACTGATACAATAACTACTATTGACTTTCAAGGTATAATTATTTCATCAAGGATGTCATCTTAGCCTCTTCAGCTATGGATGCTAAGATTTGATGCATACCACCTCTTGATGGTGTGTTTTTAGATTCCTTAGTTCCCTCCTACTATAGTCTTTTTTTTTGCTAAATCCTATAGAAAATGCCAGGTTTCATTGGGTGGTTTCTGCATAAAATCGCCCTGAGACATCGACTCGAGCATGGTTCTAGAATTTGGGTTTAGACATTCATAAAAGGTTTGGCATAACCTTCAAGTCTCTATTCCATGGTGTGGATACTATCTCAAAAGGTTTTTAAATTGATCTAAGCATTTCTAGAAGGGCTCTCCCCCTAATTGATAAAATTGGATGATCTCATTTTTTAACTTGGCTATTTTATGGTGTAGGAAGAACTTCCTCAAGAAAGTTTTAACAAAGCCCTCCGATGTTGTAATCGACTAGGTAGGTAAACTATACAGCTATTTCTTGTCATTTTTCTTGAGGGTAAAATTAATCAGCCTAAGTTTAATAGCATCTTTTGAGAGTTCATATATTCTCATAGTATCATACACATTCTCAAATTCTCTAATGAAAATGTAGGCATTCTCAAATTTGATGAATTTGGAGAGCATATTGATAATTTGAGGCATAATCTTGAAATTTCTAGCATTAGTTTGCGGTAGTCGAATGTATGATGGTTGGGCATATCCAATCAGATAGCAGTAGTCTTTCAAGCTTAGGGGATGTCCAAATTCTTATATAGTTAACTTTAAATTTTCTTGGTTAAGGGCAAGGTTTAGATCAATTCTCATTAGTCAACCAGACACCCTTTTTCAAATTACAATTTTAAATTTTTTAAAGATTATTTTAGAAGGAAGAGAGGAGAAGAGAAAGGAAGAAAGAGAGATAAGAATTCCTAAGGTAAGAATATAACGAGTCCTAAATCTAGAGATGATAGAGAAAAGTATTTTAATTAGATTAAAGTTCTACTAGCAAACAAGTTGTCAAATAATGGACTCTCTATCCTAGGGTTATGCTATCTCTATATAGCTTCTAATTTCCAAGGCCGCCTTAGAGCCCTCCAAGTCAAACACTAACCAACTAGCCAGGTAAGGGTAAGGTCACTGGGGATCCCCCATTACTTTTCTTAGACAACAAATAAATTGGCTAAGTCAGTTAACAGAACTAATTAAAAACCACCTTCCTTTAGGGCTGCATCATCCTTGAACCCCTTTCCTAGACACCAGTTGACCAACTAATCTTGACCCAGTCAAACTCTTTTGGAAGCCTTATCTTAGTGAGCTCGAATGTCCTAGGGCCAACATCTAATTGATTTTAAATTTTAGATTTATATTATGTAGTTTGAAGGGTAATGGTTTATGGGCCAAGAAAGGATGATGAAATCTCCACATTATGTTGTTTAAGAGTTTATGCCCTTAAGATATTTTATGAGTATGCAATGCAAATAAAATAGGGTATCCAAAAAAGTTAGAAGGCTTTTAAGGTTTGTTATGTATTTCTTTAAATAAATTAAGTGTTATGGAAAGATGTCTTTTAGGTTATTTAAGGAAGCTTAATTAAAAGAGAAGATTAATTAGGTTAAGAGTTAACTTGTGAAAAGAAGGAAAATAAATTTTTTTTGCTATGCTAACAAGAATAAAAAAATAAGATAGCTAAAACAAAGAAGGCAATAAAATTAAAGAGAGTAATAACTAGAATAAAAAAGAAAAAAATTACTTTTTTTCATAAAGCAATTGTGCCAGGATCCCTAGCAATGGTGATAAAATTTTGATGAGGGCCGGGATTCTAAACATGATGCATGCAGATGAATGACATGAGAAAGATAAAATTTCAAATTAAAATAAACAATGGTTTTTAAAATTTTAATTGATTTATTCCCGAAAAGAAACTAGACTAGGTTAGGGATTTGTGTGATGGTTAGAATCCTACCGACATGCAAGAAACTATTAAAGAGACATAGTAAATAAAGGATCCTAGGACTAAGAAGGCCTATTAAGTGCATGTTCAATTTTCAAAAATCAGACAAAGAGAAGGGAATTGGACTGGACTTACCAGGCAATGATGACTTGATGTCATAGATAAGATTGCTTCACTTGGATCGATGCCTAGATGATCGAGTCACTTTCCCGTGGATCTGTCAGCTTTTTATCAGATCAATTCAGAAGCAAAGAAGACCTCATATGGAGGGTGTGGCACTGGCGGGATCCTGTAAACATCAAAGGTTAGGCTAACAGATGATGAGAAAAATAATAAACTGGAAGAAATAAGAATAGAGGGATGGAAGGGATCTCCGGGGTTGTTGCGGTTAGTTGAAGGAGGATGCCTAGCTTGTAGGAAGTTGGGGTGTCCAAGGCTTCAGCTGGGATGGATGTTAGCTAGGGTTTGCACTCAAGAAAAATTAAAAAAATGGGTCTTACACCCACTCGACTTGGAGGAAACAATTTGATAAAGTAACTTCAAGTTGTATTCATGAAAAAGAGATTGATTACAAGAGGGGGAGGGGTGGGGTATTTATAAGTTCACCCAGGACCTCTCCTTGTTAGGATTGGAGTACAAAATTTGAGTAGGAAAAGGATTACAAAATTTGAATAGAAAAAGAATTACTACTCCTTATTGAAACAGGAAAGCCTCTTCCTCTTGGGACTTGGTCTCCTCATGGGCTTGGAGGTTTGACTTTTTCACTCCCTGGTGGGCTTGGACTTGGGGTGCCAACCTTGTTGGACTGGGCTTGGAGGGGTGCCATTCCATGAATGGGCCTTTGGGCTAGGGCGCCCAAGGAAGAATATTCTTATAGGGCACCAAAAAGGAATCTTCATGTGGGGCGCCATAGGCTTGGGGCGGCATGAAGGGCCCAGGTGTTTGGACTGGGGAGCCTGGAGCGCCAATGTTGGTGAACATGACTAGGTCCCAGGTGCATGTGCTGGGGTTTGATGGTTCTCCTCTTGTACTTGATTTGAATGAAAATTACAGGACTCAAAAGGACTCAACTCAATAGACTAAGTGAACTCAATTGGACTCAGTTGATTCACTTTTATTTCATAGACTCAGTCAACTCAACTTGACTGGACTGGAATACAAAAGGACTTCACTTGACTTAGTGAGCCCAATTGGCTTACTTTATTACAAGACTTAAGTGAGCAAATGGACTCACAAAACTCACTTGACCTAATACAAAAATTGACCAACACATGAATTAGAAATTAGAACCTTGAAATCCTGGTTTGCTCCTGATGTTCCTATGTCAATTCTCCCAGGGTGGGAGGAACTCAACCTTATCAAGTAAAGGTTGATCTAGCTCTGGTATTGCTCTGACTAGTCTGGATTGAGGCATTGCGGATCCTCTTGCATGATCCATGATTCTCAGATCTCGGTCAACCTTGCCAATGAACCAAGTGACATGGTCGTGATGCGGGATGATTAATGCATGCAAAGTATTTTTTTATGATTAAGCATGAAGTTAAAGTTTTAGATCATGAATTTTAATCCAAAATTCAAAGTAAAGAATTATAGAAAATTTTTAGAAGTCATGCATGAAAAAATAAACCCTAAAAGTTAGAGAAAACATGATCGCCAAGGTTTAAGAAAATCCTGGTAAGGTTGCTCTTCTACAAGACCACTACTGGAGAGTCAAGGGGGTGTACCTAGCAATGGTTGAAGCACCTGATGAAGGTCATGCATGAAGAGATCACTCTCGCTCCCGGATGCGGCCTAGAAAAGCAAGCTTCTGACCCTGCGGATTCGCGACTTTTTGCTTGGTGATCTAAAGGCTGATCAGAAGGTATCCTCGAATTCATGGGAACTTAGGGACCTACAAATCACTATCTGTGGGTTAGAAAATGGTGTAGCGATGAAGAAATAAATCAAAAAATAGCAACGGGAAGAGTGTTTTCTGTTGGGCGGCCAAGGCTTGGAAGGAGGGTGGCTAGGGTTTTGATGTTGGGGATGGAGGCAGGGCGCAGGAACAAGGAGAAAATAATTTGCACACAGCTCGCACACAGCATGCACACAGCTCGCACACAGCAAAGAGAAAAAACTCAATTTAATTCATCAATTCATCTCCAATTACATAAAGAGGGGAGGCTTTTATATAGGCTTACAAACTTTGGGCTTAAGAAAGGGTATACAAGTAATCTCACAGTAAACCCTAACCTATACAAATTCTCCCTCAAGTTCTCTCCACTTTGATCGAGTCTCTCTCTCTCCCTCTCCTTCTCTTGGTTAGCCAAAGGGTGGTGACCCTAAGGGTGGCCGACCAAAAGATGGTAACCCTAAGGGTTGGTGCCTTCTTGGTTGCTCTTGGGACCTAGGAGGCCCACTTCAATGCTGGGCAGGCTTCAGGGCTTCTTCAGCTGTTCTCTTCTCTGGCGAGCTGGATCACATGTCCTCTAGGTCTTCCTTGATGGCTTCATGCTCTTAAATGGCTCAACTGGGTGGATGACTAGAGTGTTATGCTGACAAGCTTCAAAATGATTTGAGTCTTCTTCTTTTTTACAGGACTAGATTGGACTAAATAGACTGGACTCACACTTACATAATTTACCTTCAAAATTTACATGACTCAAAACTTAACCTGACTTAACTGACTTGACATAACCCAAAAACTGATCTCAAATCCTAATAGTATGGATCAAAACACAAATACAGGACTTAAATATTGAAAGGCCCAAAACAGGACTCAGGGCCATACAAAGACTCATATGGACTAACCCACAAAACTCAAATGAACTTACTTAAATTAACTAAATCCTAATTACAAATTGGACTCAAATCCTAAACTCTAATTTGATAACAATAGAGGATTGAGATGCCTCTGCCAAAGTCTAGGATCTCTGATGTCCCCATCAATTCTCCCGGGGTGGGAGGAACTCGACCCTATCGAGTAAGGGTCACACTGAATCTGGTGTCTCTCTGGAGGGTCTGAGTAGAGGTGCAACAAGTCCTCTCAAGTAACTCATGAAGCATCGGATCCTGGTAGACCTTGCCAATAGACCAGGTGGCATTGAAAACTGCTATCCCGGGTCAAGGTAACTGATTATCCAGGACATGCTCGATCCGTTTTCCTCTCTCAAGCCAAAATATAGGTGGACACTCAGGGTCAGGTTCACTCTCAATGGATGGAGTAGGTTCAAAGGCCTCACTAGGAATCACTGCCGGTTCCCTAGACTCAACCAGGTCTGTGGTATTGAAGGTAGAGCTAAAGACAAACTCCAAGGAAAAATCGGGCACATGGGGTCCTACCTTCTCTATCACTTCTAAGGATCCAGCTCTACAAGCATGAAACATTTTTTTAGGCCTAAGCCTAACCAAGATAGAATTCCGTACATTGAATCCATTGGCTCTCATTCGAGAATTAGCCAGTTTGTTAGATGTTTCATTACTTAAATTACTCTTATGGCTAATATCCTGATGCATATGCTGTGCGGTGTTCAGTGTAGGTGTAGATAGTTGAAATGGATTTATGGACTCCTAATAGGTGACACAAAGGACTCATACTAACACCTAATAGACTCGACTATGCATTCCTATTGAAAGAGGTTTATTAGGTCTTAACTACAACTTGGGCATGGGGCATGAGTCATGGTTGATGGGTGACATGCAGATAAAAATCTGCCAGGAACTCTTAATAGATGCCAGAGGTCTTCCAAAAGTAGGTAGCAAATGGGATGGGCTCTAAGGGTTCATGCAACCTGATAATCTCAAGAAAATGTGACCTAATGTTTCTAGATATATGAGATGACTCAGGGAAGGATAGGAAATAGGAAGGGGATTCCGGGACTGGTTCTGGACTAAAGAGACTGACCTTAATGTATGAACATTGGGTTATGTCTCTAGGCAAGAAATGGTCTATGCTATGGAAGGATAGGTTAATAATTTCTGGGAAGAGGTCTTCAATGGGAATTATTGGAGGGGATTCATCATGAGGGTATTGAATTAAAGAGATCATTTCCTCAATAAATTCCTTAGGCTCTTGAATTTTAGGACTGGGCTCTATAATTAGGCTTTCCTCTAGTGGCTCCTCCGGCATGATTCTAATAGTAGGGTCAGGTTCCTCATGGTCCTCTTTCTCTAACTGTTCTTCCAAGATGGTTTCGGTTTGGATGTGGTCAGGGTCAGCTATCTCTAGATTGGCTTCTACCTGGGTACCTACGGGGTCAACTAATTATAGGTCTTCTAGAGATGTCTCCTCTTCTTCTCCCTCGTACTTTTCCACTAAGCTCACATCAACTTCATACACTTCCTGTTGCCCAGATAAGGTGCCCAAGAGGGGGGGTGAATTGGGTATTTAAAAATTAAAGCAATATATGTGCTATCAAGTTTTAAGGTGAAGAGTGATAGTGCTCAAATAATTGTGCAATGGAAGCAATGAAATAAATTAACAATTAAAGAGCAAAAGAAGAGCAATGCAAACACACAAGAAGTATAGTGGTTCGGTGCACCTAGCACCTACATCCACTCTCCAAGCTCCACTCGGGAATTTCTACTATAATCTTTAGATTACAGCCGACTTGTTTTACCAGGCTCACAAGTCAAAACCTTACACACTTGTTTTGGCTTCGGGCTTACAAGCAACCCTAGTTGGTTTTATCAATTGGCTCACCAACAAACCTCACTCACTTGTTTTGGCTTCGGGCTTACAAGCAACCCTAGTTGGTTTTATCAATTGGCTCACCAACAAATCTCACACTAGTTTCAAATTTCCTTGAAACTGCTAAAGACAAAAGAATATGAATACAATTAATAAAACTAGACAAACTCCTTTTAAGCAATAAGAAATTCGTTGAAGCTCTTGATGGAGACTCTTCAAGCCTTTTCCCTTGGAATCGTTGGACCTCACTAAATGCCAAATACTTGAAAGTTGGATTCCTCAAAGATGGAAAGCTTTTGGCTAAGGAATCTCTTGGTTTTCTCACTCTTTTGGCTTGGAATTGATTGAAGGCTTTGTACTTTGACTCTAAACTTTTTCACTTTGTCTCCTTGTCTTTTTTGAAGTTTGGTGGAGGTTAAATAACTCATTCATGCTGAAACAACTCCACAAGACTGTTAGAATCAAAAATATGGCCGTTTATGGCCGTTAGAAATCAAATCAAAAGTTCAGAAAAACTAGCCGTTATGCCATGAGTCGACCTCATGAGTCGACCTCTGGATCAAGTGTCGACCTCATGAGTCGACCTCCAGTTCATTTTAGGCAAAAATCCAGAAAACCATAGTTCTGCCCATTTTGAATTCTCAAGCTATGAGTTGACCTCTAGTGTCGACCTCTGGACAGGTGTTGACCTCTGGTGGTCGACCTCTGGAGCGTGCCACTGAGATTTTGCCGTGCCGACCAAGCTGAACTTTTCTTCTCTTCATGAGTCGACCTCTGGTGGTCGACCTTTGACAAGGTGTCGACCTCTGGTGGTCGACCTCTGATCTGAAATTTTCTGAAACTCTTAAAGATGTGCGTGCCATGCTTGAGTTTCTTTAAGCCTTTGTTTCTTTTGTTAATTATTTCTTAACAAGAAGGTCCAATATGAGAAATTTGATCTTGTCCAAGGTAGAAGAGCTCTTTTCCAAATCAGGCAAGCTTAGTTTCATCATTGTACTCTTGATACTCTTTTTGAATAACCTAAGTCCTGAAACTTTATCTTGAGATTAAACATTAGTCCAAACATATACTCAACCTTTTGTTAATCATCAAAACTAAGGAGCCAAAGTCAACAATCTCCCCCTTTTTGATGATGACAAAACCTTGAGTATATATGCAATTTAGTCCAAAAGCAAAATATAGCACTAATGAAAATTTTCAAAGAATCCTTACATGCATGAGTATATCATAAAAATTTTACTTTTCATCTACTTTTTTGTGAAAACATTCTCAAGAGTCAAAAAGATAAGAAACATACAATTTCAAAAAGTAGTCTCATAAGAATCATATATACTTTACTACTCAAGAAGGAGTCTCATATATACTTTACTACTCCCCCTTTTTGTCAAGAATCAAAAAGTCCATTTTTGTAGTGAAAGATATATTAATGAAACTTATGTTCAATTACAATGAAGTATATAGGTGCATAAAATACATGCTCCCCCTCAATTTGTGCATTCAATATAACAAAATATTCTATCTTGAGGGTTTAAAAAGATAAATGCTAAGAGCTGGTATCAGACAGTAAAATATCACAATATAGATAAAAATAAATGTATTCAGTTACAAAATTGCTTACATAGTAAGCACAAAACACTGATACAACAGACCATACAAAGCAAACTAAGTACAACAAGTAAATCTATGAGGCTACTCCTCATCAGAAGGTATATCAAAAGATACAGGAGCCATGATCCTAGATGAGGGTTTTGGAGTCCTATGAGAGTGACTCCGAGTCCTCAGAGAGGGACCAAACCTAGGGGTAGTCCTACGAGATCTATAGGTCCGAGGAAAGGGCTCCACAGGTGTCCCGACTGAAGCAGTAGCAGAAGGAGTAGACGGATCAGTATGCTGAGTAGACTGAGCTGGGGTCTGCCTGCTGACTAGCTCATAAGCTATGGGATCATCAATGTCTGTCTTTGTATGCTCATCTATATCATCCGGAATCCCAGTAATAGTCTCAAATAGTGACTCTGTAAGCTCAGCATCAACTGGCACATCTGTGGCTGGAGGATCTGTACTCGGAAGATCAGTAGAAGGAGGATCAGCAGAAGGGGGAATCTCTGGAATCGGATCTGCAAGTGGAACATCAGAACTACCTGCTCCAGGCTGATCTCCATCACTGTCACTGTATCCACTGGAGTCATCATCATCATCATCATCATCATCAGAATGTGGAGGAGATACTGTCGGATCTGCAGTCCCTGATGGCAGTGCTAATCTCAGTAGGCTGAGGATCTGTCAGAATCCTGTATCCATACTAGCTGAGAGAGCACCAATGCGCATGTCTGTGTGTATCCACAGATCATGTAGCTCCTGTCGTACACCAGTGATCTCTGTCCGGACCTCTGAAATGTGATCAGTCACTCTCTGCTCAAAGTCCGATATCCTCGCTGAAGTCCTCCGTGGTGTAGCAGTAGTAGTAGGTGCTGGAGCTAATGAGGGTGGTGGCGTGAATGGCTCAGGCTCCGCAGTCTCTGACTCTGGTGCTGTGCGAGGAGGTGTACCATGATCAGTAGGCTCTGAAGGCGCAGGCCTCAGCTGCTCAGATCTCATCCTCCTCATCTGGCTCCTGGCCAGACTCTCGTCGTACCCAGCGGTCACCAATCAGTCGAAATCCCATCCTATGCAGGGATTTCTCTCCATAAGTATCAGTATGCTGCAGCTGACTGAAGGGTATACCGTCAAATGAGACACCGTGCTCTCTGAATATCTAAGTCAGTCCCATGCCATAAGGCTGAACAAGTCTCCTGTGAGATGCTGCCTCACCCATCTGCTGAAGCATGATCCTGGGAAGGTTGATGGGAGTCCGCTGTCTCAGGGACACCATCAACACCAGCTCACGCTCAGTGATAAAATCGAATCTCCCGCTCTTCGGAATCAAGATACGGGCGATGATATGATGCAGCACTCTCATCTCCAGTGAAAGCTGGTTAGCGACTACTGTGGAAATGCCGCTAACATCCTCACGCTCTAGGATACATCTGAAGGCGTGCTCTCTATCGCTGATCGAAGTGGCAACAGGGCCATGAAGTGGAATCCTCCAGACGTGACTGATGACCTCCGGTGTCACTGGAATCTCGATCCCACGTACTGTAGCAGACCATCCAATGCCATCAGTGGCCATGGATCCATAAAACTCTCTGATGAGGTCTGGGTAGAATCTCTCAGACATCGTACAGAAATGAACCAGACCTGCATCTCTCAGTACATCTCCAATAAAGAAGTGATGCTGATCCCAGAATGGTATATCCACACACCTCCCACTAGCAATGCTCTTCCGTACTAAGCTGGCTAACACTGGTGCAGGTGGCTCTGGGGTCGGCTCACGCTCATGTCTGACCTTTCTTCGTCGCTCAGTACTACCCTGGCCTTGTTCCAATCTCTTTTTCCTGACTGCCAAGTGCTTTCTCGGACCCATATGAAAGGAAGAGGGGTAACTTAGGGAGAAGTACAATGAAGCAAGGCTAAGAGGAAAGGAGAGGGAAAGAGAGGTTCATGGATTGAGAAAAAGAGGAGAAGGTGAAATGGTGAGATAGGGTTTGTGAGAATGGAGAAAATCGAGAGTAAATGAAGAAAAGTAAGAAACGGACGAAAGAAATAAGTGAGTTTAATTGAAAAATAATCGAGATTTGAGGGTAGATAGATGCAAAGGGTTTCGGTTGTCCAAAACCAAAAACACGGTCAAAAAGAGGTTTGATTCCAAGGAAAGCAAGAGGAGAGGAGAGGATTTCCCAAAAGATGAAGGAGAAGGGTGGAAATGCACTATTTAGGGGTTTAGGGAAGTTGGAGGGGGACCACATGAAGGAGAAGTGAAAAAAAATGGAAAAGAATGGCTTGCGGACGGGTTTTAAAAAAGCAGATTTTCGTTCAAGTGTCGACCTCTAAAAATTTTCAGGGGTCGACCTCAAATGTCGACCTCCAAAAGCCTTAGGGGTCGACCTCAAGTGTCGACCTCCGAAAAATTAAAGTGTCGACCTCCAACAATAAATCACCCAAAATAAAATTCTGAAAAATTTAAAAAATTGATAAAATTTAGAAAAATAACCTTTAAACATATTTGAGAATTTATAAATCATTTTTGAGGAATTTTGATGAAAATTGAAGAGCTTCAAGCAAAAGGATCAATGACTCCCTGTTCTCTTCTGATCATACAAAATCTATCTTCATTCAATGGTTTTGTGAATATATCAGCCAATTGATAATCAGTACAAATAAATTCTAACAACACATTAGAGTTTTGAACGTGATCTCTTTGAAGTGATGTCTTATTTCAATATGTTTGCTTCTTGAATGTTGTACAGGATTTTTCGTTAAATTGATTGCACTAGTATTATCACATCTTATGGGTGTCTTAGTTAGTTTGATGCCAAAGTCCTCGAGTTGTTGTTTGATCCATAGAATCTGAGCACAACAGCTTCTAGCTGCTATATATTCGGCTTCCGCCATAGATAGAGCAACCGAATTCTGTTTCTTACTGCTCCATGAAATCAAATTAACTCCTAGGAATTGACAAGTTCCACTAGTACTTTTTCGATCAAGTTTACACCCAGCAAAATCATCATCAGAATATGCAATTAATTCATATGATGACTCTCTAGAGTACCAAAGACCAATTTCGATAGACCCGGATAAGTATCTAAATATATGTTTTACAGCTAAGAGATGTGATTCTTTAGGAGCAGACTGAAAACGTGCACACATACAAACACTAAACATTATATCTGGTCTACTGGCAGTTAGATATAGCAATGAACCAATCATGCCTCTATATAATTTTTGGTCTACTGATTTACCACATTCATCTTTGTCTAATTTACATGAAGAGCTCATAGGGGTACCTATTGGTTTGGTAGTCTCCATCCCAAACTTTTTAATATCTTCCTTGTGTACTTGGCTTGGTTAATGGAGATCCCCTCTTTGGTTTGCTTAATTTGGAGTCCGAGGAAGAAGTTGAGTTCTCCCATCATGCTCATCTCGAACTCACTCTGCATTAACTTTGCAAAATCTTGACAAAGACATTCGTTAGTAGCACCAAAAATAATATCATCTACATATATTTGTACTACTAAGAGATCATCATTTTTCTTTTTCAAAAACAATGTATTATCTACATTACCTCTAGAGAAATCATTCTTCATCAAAAATGAACTTAATCTATCATACCAAGCTCTAGGAGCTTGCTTTAAACCATACAATGCTTTATGCAATTTAAAGACATGATTAGGAAATTCATGATTTTCAAAACCAGGAGGTTGTTCAACATAAACCTCCTCTTCAATAAATCCATTTAAAAAGGCACTCTTTACATCATTTGAAATAACTTGAAATCCATAAAACAAGCAAAAGCAAGTAAAAGTCTAATTGCTTCTAGCCTAGCAACAGGAGCAAAGGTTTCATCAAAGTCTATCCCTTCTTCCTGGTTGTAGCCTTTAGCAACAAGTCTAGCTTTGTTCCTAGTTACAATACCATGTTCATCAAGTTTATTTCTAAAAACCCATTTTGTGCCAATTACAGAAACATTAAGGGGTCTTTCAGTTAAAGTCCAAACATTATTTCTTTTAAATTGATTTAGTTCATCTTGCATAGCATTAATCCAGTTACAATCTTTTTCAGCTTCTTCTATTGACTTAGGCTCTATCTGAGATACAAAAGCTAAATAATCACAAACATTTCTAATAGAAGAGCGTGTACTTACCCCCTTTGATGGATCACCAATTATTAGCTCTTTAGGGTATCCGTGTGCATACCTCCATTCTTTAGGTAGAGGTTTTGGTGAAGTTACATTAATCTCTTGAGTTTGATCTTGATTCTCTTGATCATCATCTCCTTTGGGCTCATCTTCATTGATTGTCAATTGTTCAAGCTTCTTTGTACCTGTTTCAACATCAATAGAATCTTCTTTTGTAGAAGATTTTTCGTTAGATTCATCAAACACTACATGAATTGATTCTTCAACCAGAAGAGTTCTTCTGTTGAAGACCCTGTATGCCTTGCTAGAAGTAGAGTATCCTAAGAAGATACCCTCATCTGACTTGGCATCAAATTTACTGATATTATCTTTGCCATTGTTTAATATGAAACAGCGGCAACCAAATACACGAAAATACTTGAGATTAGGTTTTCAATTTTTCCAAAGCTCATATGGTGTTTTCTTCAAAATAGGTCGAATTAAAACACGATTTAAAATGTAACAGGAAGTATTAATGGCTTCTGCCTAAAAATATCTAGGTAAATCGTTTTCGCAAAGCATTGTGCATGCCATTTCTTCAAGAGTCCTGTTCTTTCTTTCTACCACCCCATTTTGTTGAGGTGTCCTAGGTGCAGAAAAATTATGACTAATACCATTTTCATTACAAAAAACTTCAAAATCATGATTGTCAAATTCAGTTCCATGATCACTACGCAAAGAAACAATAGTGAGATCTTTTTCGTTTGAAACCTTTTTATGAAATTTAACAAAAGCTGAAAATGTTTCATCTTTATGAGCTAAAAACATTACCCAAGTAAATCGTGAGTAATCATCTACAATTACTAGCCCATATTTTTTACCTCCCAAACTAGTTATTCTGGTTGGTCCAAAGAGGTCCATATGCAATAATTCAAGGGGTCTAATAGTAGATACTACTCCTTTAGGTTTGAAAGTAGATTTAGTTTGTTTTCCAAATTGACATGCAGCACAAATCTTATCTTTTTCAAATGTGAGTTTTGGCAATTCTTTTACAAGATTCTTTTTGCTTAATTTTGAAATCAACTGCATACTAGCATGCCCTAGCCTACGATGCCAAAGCCAACTAGTTTCACTTGCCTTGGCTTCTTTAGCCACTAGGCATTGACCACTTTCCATGGCTAGATCATCAAGATCAACCATGTAAATGTTTCCATGCCTAAGACCAGTGAACTTGATGCCATCGACATCTAGACTAAATACCATGCACAAAGATGATTCAAAAATTACTTTAAAACCCTTATCACAATACTGACTAATGCTAAAAAGATTATGCTTCAAGCCATCAACAAATAATACATTATCTACATAAGCATTAGGGGTGATATGGATTTTACCAATTCCGACGATTTTGCCTTTTCCATTATCACCAAAAGTAACGTTTCCACCATCAATAGCAGCTAGTGATGAGAATTGCTTCACATCCCCAGTCATGTGCCTTGAGCAACCACTATCCAGATACCACATTCTTCTTTTATTTTTGGTTGCAAGGCACACCTGCAAAAATTGATCAAGTTGAAACTTTAGGTACCCAAGTCATCTTGGGTCCTTTAGGGTTAGTCAAATTGGTTCCTTTTGGAACCCAAATCTTTTTAAAGGTATTTAATTTTCTTTTATTACAAACATATGATTTATGACCTAATTTACCACATGCATAGTAGGTAATATTAGAAGATGCAGGTATGAAAAAGTTCTTGTAAAGTTTTTGCTGATTGTGTAGCTTAAATCCAAGTCCAGATTTGTTAAACACTGCATGTTGACTATTTAAAAGCATATTTAGTTTTTCTAAACTAAAAGTAAACTTTTCTACAAAAGGTTTTACTTTTTCTAACTCTTCCTTGTAATTCTTATTTTGAAGCAATAGTTCTTTATTTTGTTTTTCAATGTTCTCATTAGTTTTAAGACTTCTATTATTTTTCAAAGAATCATTTTCTTTTAAAAGATTATTCTTATCATTTGTCAAAGTCTTTACATGTTCAGTTAATTTCTTGTTTTCTTGAATTAAATTTTCAATTTCAGTTGAAAACTTTTCTGAATTTTTGGTAAGCTCAAAATTTTGCTTTCTTAATTTCTTATTTTTCAATTTTAATTTTTCATATTCCATAACTAAGTCATCAAAAGCATCATGCAATTCATTGAAAGTAAATTCAGTTTCAGGTTCAGAATTTACCTCATTATCTTCATTGGCCATGAAACATAAGTTGGCGACTACCTGCTGCTCTTCTTCACTGCTAGAGTTCTCACTCTTACTCCAGGTAGCCATCATGGCTTTCTTTCTCAACATCCTTCGACTCTTTTTAAGCAAAGGGCAATCCGTTTTGTAATGTCCAGGCTTCTTGCACTCGAAGCAGATGGGTGGATCCCTTTCTTTCTCTTTCTCTTTTTCCTTATTGTGATCACCTTTTTGTGGCCTTTTCTTGTAGAAGCCCTTCTTCTTTCTCATGAATCTTTTGAATTTTCTTGTAATGAGGGCTGTCTCATCATCATCAGCTTCTTCTTCTGATTCATCACTTGACTCTTCTTTTGTAGTGGACTTGAAGGCTATGGCTTTCTTTTTCTTGTCATTGTCCACTGTCTTCTGCTTTAGTGAAAGCTCGTAGGTCATCAGTGATCCAAGAAGCTGCTCGAGAGGTAGAGTATTGACATCCTTGGCTTCTTCTATGGCTGTTACTTTCGCATCCCATGAAGCCGGAAGAGACCTGAGAAGTTTGTTAACCAGTTCACCATTAGATATAATTTTTCCCAAACTCCTCATACCATTTACTATATTGGTAAATCTAGTATACATTTCACTTATACTTTCAGTTGGTTCCATCCTGAATATCTCATACGTGTGAATGAGCATGTTCACCTTTGTGGTCTTCACTTAGTGTGTACCCTCATGGGTAACCTCAAGTGTATCCCAAATTTCTTTGGCAGAAATACAATTTGATATTCTGTTGAATTCACTAGGGTCAAGTGCACAGAATAGCAAATTCATCGCCTTAGCATTTAACTTAGCTTGTTTGATGTCATTGTCATCCCATTCTTTTTCAGATTTTGGGGTGATAATGCCATTAACCAAGTCAGTGGGCTGATGAGGCCCTTTAGTGATTACTCTCCATATATGATAATCTACAGCTTATAAATAAATATGCATACGAGTTTTCCAGTATGTGTAGTTTGTGCCATTAAAGAAAGGAGGGCGATTTGATGCTTGTCCTTCAACTATACCCATTCCAATTGGGGCGGCCATGATCTTTCACTCAAGATCGTTGGACCTACAAGAGAGTACCGGTGCTCTGATACCACTTGTTGCCCAGATAAGGTGCCCAAGAGGGGGGGTGAATTGGGTATTTAAAAAATTAAAGCAATATATGTGCTATCAAGTTTTAAGTGAAGAGTGATAGTGCTCAAATAATTATGCAACGGAAGCAATGAAATAAATTAACAATTAAAGAGCAAAAGAAGAGCAATGCAAACACACAAGAAGTATAGTGGTTCGGTGCACCTAACACCTACATCCACTCCCCAAGCTCCACTCGAGAATTTCCACTATAATCTTTAGATTACAGCCGACTTGTTTTACCAGGCTCACAAGTCAAAACCTTACACACTTGTTTTGGCTTCGGGCTTACAAGCAACCCTAGTTGGTTTTATCAATTGGCTCACTAACAAACCTCACTCACTTGTTTTGGCTTCGGGCTTACAAGCAACCCTAGTTGGTTTTATCAATTGGCTCACCAACAAACCTCACACTAGTTTCAAATTTCCTTGAAACTAGCTAAAGACAAAAGAATATGAATACAATTAATAAAACTAGACAAACTCCTTTTGAGCAATAAGAAATTCGTTGAAGCTCTTGATGGAGACTCTTTAAGCCTTTTCCCTTGGAATCTTTGGACCTCACTAAATGCCAAATACTTGAAAGTTGGATTCCTCAAAGATGGAAAGCTTTTGGCTAAGGAATCTCTTAGTTTTCTCACTCTTTTGGCTTGGAATTGATTGAAAGCTTTGTACTTTGACTCTAAACTTTTTCACTTTGTCTCCTTGTCTTTTTTGAAGTTTGGTGGAGATTAAATACCTCATTCATACTGAAACAACTCCACAAGACCGTTAGAATCAAAAATATGGTCGTTTATGGCCATTAGAAATTAAATCAAAAGTTCAGAAAAACTAGCCATTATGCCATGAGTCGACCTCATGAGTCGACCTCTAGATCAAGTGTCGACCTCATGAGTCGACCTCCAGTTCATTTTAGGCAAAAATCCAGAAAACCATAGTTCTGCCTATTTTGAATTCTCAGGCTATGAGTCGACCTCTGGTGTCGACCTCTGGACAGGTGTTGACCTCTGGTGGTCGACCTCTGGAGCGTGCCACTGAGATTTTGCCGTGCCGGCCAAGCTGAACTTTTCTTCTCTTCATGAGTTGACCTCTGGTGGTCGACCTTTGACAAGGTGTCGACCTCTGGTGGTCGACCTCTGATGTGAAATTTTCTGAAACTCTTAAAGATGTGCGTGCCATGCTTGAGTTTCTTTAAGCCTTTGTTTCTTTTGTTAATTATTTCTTAACAAGAAGGTCCAATATGAGAAATTTGATCTTGTCCAAGGTAGAAGAGCTCTTTTCCAAATCAGGCAAGCTTAGTTTCATCATTGTACTCTTGATACTCTTTTTGAATAACCTAAGTCCTGAAACTTTATCTTGAGATTAAACATTAGTCCAAACATATACTCAACCTTTTGTTAATCATCAAAACTAAGGAGCCAAAGTCAACACTTCCACTTTAATGTCATTCTGGTGAACCAGTGGGGTGGTAGGAGGGGTTTTGGTAGGAGGGATTTAGTTAAGGGAATACTGACTAGTTACTAGGATAGCTGGGGTGGATCGACTAAGGGGTACCTAACCAGTATTTGGGTTCTGACTATGGGCACTGATCCTAGTGGGTTCAAGTGACTACAGGGAAGGGGACTAGTACTGGGCTCATATCTAGGGGTACTAATCCTATGGGATTCAGGTTGATGGCCTATGGGTTCATTCTGCTCATAGGTCATGGGTTCAAATCTATAGGTCATGGGTCTACTGGGCTTATAGGGTGTGGGTGCATAGGATCTATGGTTATGGGATCTAGAGTCATAGGATCTAGGTTCATAGGTTATGGGTTCATAGGACCTAGGTAGTGTGGGTAAAGGTGGCTCAGGTTTGGATCTAGTCTGGGTCCTACAGGTTTTCTCTAGGGTTCCTAGTCGAACATCTACTTGGTCAAATCTATGAGTCAATTGGGCATTCGATTGGGTCATCTGGTCATCCATTTGGTCTAATCGGTATTCAATTGGGCCATCTGGTCACTCAAGATCTTTAGGATAACATAAGGTGGGATTCGATGGGTTCAGTTGGTTGTGGAGGTGGTGGATGATATGAAGCTCCTGATCTAGTGCACATGCAAGACTCAAACAAATCGACTATGGCCTATGGGTACCTAGACTTAGAGCCCAAATAGAATGGGTCGACTCAACTTACACATAATTCAACCCCTAATCCTTCTATTAGCCATGTAAGAGATGAGATGGTGGGAGGCCCATTGCTTAACGTAGGACCCAATTAAAGAACCACCGATCTGCTTAGGTTGTTTGACACTGTACCTCTAGCCTAGACACTAGCTTCTATTAATAGGAGATGAATTGGGTGCACTAGTCTTCCCACAATAGTTGAACCCGACCTGTTGATGTCCCTAGCTCTCTAGAGAAAATTAGGTCTAATCAATTTTAGTTTGGGTTGGGTTCAGATGCAAGGATTATGGTTTTGGGTTAAGGAGAGGTGATCAAGTCCTCCCCCCATCTGACATAGTAAAAGTGCCTATAAGGTAAGTTATGTAGATGATGGCATACATATGAAATACAAATTAGGGTTTTGTAGTTTTGGTATTTTTTGATTTTGAATATATATATATATATATATTATATATATATATATATATATATATATATATATATATATATATATATATTGTCGTTATATTTGTTAGGAAATAAAATATTTTAAAAAGTACCTAATATGCAGGAAATATGCAAAAAATTAAAATATGCCAAAATTATGCAAGAAGAACCCTAAACATACTAAAATTTGTCTTGTTGAAAAATAGAGCAGATTTACTCTCAGGCAGTATTTCGGCGTGCAGAAAATTCACAGATAGAAATAAATTATGATAAAATTTTAAAAATTACTTTCGATTATAAGGAATCTAGAAAAACAAAAATTATAATTTTTGATATTTCTACAGGAAGAAACATAAAAATAACAGACTATATATGAGAATTACAGGATGCAGAATTTAGCCCTAAACTATGCTCTGATACCAAATGATGTGGGATGATTTATGCATGCAAAGTATTTTTTTGTGATTAAGCATGAAGTTAAGGTTTTAGATCCCGAACTTCAAGAAAAAATTCAAAGTAAAAAATTCTAGAGAGTTTTTATAAGTCATGCATGCAGATATAAATCCTAAAAGTTAGAGAAAACATGATCGCCAAGGTTTAGGAAAACCCTGAAACCCTGGTAAGGCTGCTCTTCTACAAGACCACTACTGGGGAGTCAACGGGGTGTACTTGGCAATAATTGAAGCACTTGATGAAGATCGTGCACGAAGAGATCACTCTCGCTCCCAAATGCGGCCTGGAAAAGTGATGCAGAACGAAAGCTCTGATACCAAAATGATGCAGAACGAAAATGTGGAATGCGGAAGCAAATTAAAATTAATGTATTTTTTTTTTATATATATTTTCAGAAGTCAGCTTTGACTCAAAGGAAAGATAAACTAATGTTGAAAGAAACTAAGAAATGACAGAAAGCATAATTAAAAGGAGTGGATTATCAGAGTAACTTAGAAGTAGGATCGCTGGGGATTGAGAAACCCCCAGATCTAGGGTTTACTCCTTTTTCAAGAAACAGACGAAGAGAGAAGAGAAGGTTTTATACCTGACTATGATATCTCTCGTTGCTTCAATTGAAGGACACTCTCGAGCAGATTGTAGGATCCTTGGAGACGGGGTATCTTCGCAATGGATCCTCGGATTGTAGTCCTATGGCAAGGTTGGCCTTCTTCTCGAACTCAGGATCTGGAAGAAGAAGAACAAAAGAATAACTAGAAACTCAAAGAAAGACACTAACCTAAGGACTTAATGAAGATTGTTGGATGTAGAAGTTTCGGAGATCTTGATACTGATCTGACTTTTCTTTGAACTTGCTTTGTAGTTGAAACAGTTGATCTGAACCTGGATGCTGGTGGCCGGCCTCTATGTGGAAGAGAGGGGCCATGGGATATAGATAGAAAATTAGGGTTTGGATGGTGATTGGAGGAAAGATGATGGGCAGCTAGGGTTTGGGAATTGAAATGGCTAACTTAGGGTTTTGGTAAGGTTTGGAGATCTCACACCTCCTCAAGGTTCCTGTGGAACCCAAAATCACTCCCTCATGGAGCTCAACACCTGAATACAAGTGCGGAAGAGAGAAACACAAAGTTTCTCACAAAGAAATTGATTTCATTCATCATTATTTCATAAGATAAGTTCAAGTTACAAAAGGGGTCTAATATATAGACCTATAAGAAAAATCAAAACCATACAAGTTCCTATATGGGACTAATAGGACTAATCTACACTTTAGGCATCAAATTCTCTTCCCTTGGCCAACCAAGACTCCTTCCATGAGTGAGCGGCCCAAAAACTCCAAGAAAACTTGAAAATCAGCTCCAAATGGCAGGTTATGGGGGTGTCTCCTAGTATCTCTCCGTGAATCAAGGATTTTCCTTTCATGGTTTGGCTCTTTTAGACACCTCCTAGTCTTGCTCCACAAGTTTAGGCTTCTTTTTTTCATGGCTTTGGCACTTTAGGAAACTTTTGGGTGCCTCCTTGATTTTCTCCCCAAGACATGCTCTCTTCCCTTTTATAACTTGGATTTTTATGGAACATTGTGGGGCACCTCCTTGATCCTCTCTTTAAGAAAATTATTGCCATCCTGGCTTGGGTTTATCTGGAAAGAAGTTGGCTCCTCCTTGGATTGAGGTATCTTGATGGATTTCTTCCCTAAATGGTGCAAGAAAAAGGGGAACTTACTTCTTATGGTGTGGGGACCAAAGACACTGGATGGAGATGTGGCAGGGAGTGTGGCACCCACTTGTAGCTGAACCATGGAAGAAAAAATTTGGCACCCTATGGCAAAGGGAATGGCGCCAACCTGGACCTGGACTTGGACTGAGTCAACATGACTCAACAAAATTTAAATTACAGGGAAATACAGACTTAAGATTAAAATTGAGTTGACCAAGTCAACCCTTATTACAGACCCTAATCTTCGGGCAAGGTCATTCAGAGATCCAGATGGAACCCTGAAGTCTTCTTCTGATTCTGGTGCCTGCACCAAAAAGTAAGCTCCTGACCCTGCGGATTCGCGGCTTTCTCCTTAGTGATCCGAAGGCTGATTAGAAGGTATCCTCGAATTTGCAGGAACTGAGGTACCTGAAAATCACCATCTATGGATTAGAAAATGGTGTAGGGATGAAGAAATAAATAAAAAAAATAGCAAAGGGAAGAGTGTTTTGTGTTGGGCAGCCAAGGTTAGGAAGGAGGGCGGCTAGGGTTTTGATGTTGGGCATGAAGGCAGGGTGCAGGAACAAGGAGAAAATAATTTGCACACAGCTCGCACACAGCACGCACACAGCTCGCACACAGCAAAGAGAAAAAACTCAGTTTAATTCATCAATTCATCTCCAATTACATGAGGAGGGGAGGCCTTTATATAGGCTTACAAACTTGGGGATTAAGAAAGGGTATACAAGTAATCTCACAGTAAACCCTAACCTATACAAACTCTCCCTCAAGTTCTCTCCACTTTGATTGAGTCTCTCTCTCCCTCTCCTTCTCTTGGTTGGCCAAAGGGTGGTGACCCTAAGGGTGGCCGACCAAGGGGTGGTAACCCTAAGAGTTGGTGCCTTCTTGGTTGCTCTTGGGCCCTGGGAGGCCCATTTCAATGCTGGGTAGGCTTCAGGGCTTCTTCAGCTTTTCTCCTCTCTGGCAGGCTAGATCACATGTCCTCCAGGTCTTCCTTGATGGCTTCATGCTCTTAAATGGCTTAATTTGGTGGATGACTGGAGTGTTATGATGACAGGCTTCAAAATGATTTGAGTCTTATTTTTTTTTACAGGACTAGATTCGACTCAATAAACTAGACTCGCACTTACATAATTTTACATCAAAATTTACATGACTCAAAACTTGACCTAACTTAACTGACTTGACATAACCCAAAATTGATCTCAAATCCTATTAGTATGGATAAAAACCCAAATATAGGACTCAAATATTGAAAGGCTCAAAACTCATATGTACTAACCCACAAAGACTCATATGGACTAACCCACAAAACTCAAATGAACTTACTCAAATTAACTAAACCCTAATTATAAATTGGACTCAAAACCTAAACTCTAATTTGATAACCACAAAGGATTGAGATGTCTTTGCCAAAGTCTGAGACCTTTGATGTCCCCATCAGGTAGCCTTTGATCTGGGTACTAGTGGCTTGGTCATCCAGGATATGCTCAATCTTGTTCCTCTAATAGGCTAATTTGATGGTAGACACTCAGGGTTGGGTTTCCTCTCAAAGAAAGGGTCAGGCTTAATAGGTTCACTGGGTATCATTGCTGGCTCCCTATACTCAACTAAGTGTAAGATATTGAAGGTTAAGCTTAATACCTTATTAGATGGTAACTCAGGCATTAGGTCCAACTTTCTTTATCACTTTGAAGGATCCAGCTAACGGGTATGTAGCCCAATCATCATAAGTTTCCCTAGTGAACTCTTGGACTCTTTTCAGGAATTAACCATGTTTTTATAAAAATCATTGCTTACATTTATCTTATAGCTAATTCCTCATGCAAATCTTTAATCATGCAGTGCACAAACTCATAACACCTAATGCAGACAAATGACCCTTTATCAGGTGGGTGACATGTAGATGAGAATGGTGCATGTACTCCTACTAAATGCCATAGAGTATGCTAGAAATATGATGCAAATCTAACATGTGCAATGAATGTATGCTACATGCTAACTTCTATAAAATGCAATCTAATAGTTAAAGAAACATGAGAAGCTTCAGGAAAGGGTAGAAAATAAGAGGTGGATTCAGGGTTAGCCGGGTAGGGTAGAAAAAAGGGTTTGGGGTTGTTTGGATATAATAGGATACAGGAAGGGGTATCAGGGATTTGTCCTAAACTAATGAGGTTGACCTTATGGGGTTGGGATATATCAATAGGGTTTGCTTGATGGAAGAATGGGTCACTAATCTCAGGACAGAGATCTTCAATTGAGACCAAAGAAGTGACTTCATCCTGAGGGTACTGGGTTAAATAAGCCAAATCCTCAATAAAATCTTCTGGCTCATGAAATTCAGGACTATGCTCTATAATTGGATTCTCTTCTAAAGTCTCCTCGGGTAGGGCTCTAATAGAAGTATCTGGGTTTTCTTCCTCTAACTGTTCTTCCACTACAGCTTGGGTGTGGTCAGGGTCAGCTAACTTTGGGTTGGCTTCAGTTTGGGTATGGTCAGGGTCTGCTAATTCTAGGTTGGCTTCCACTTGGGTATGGTCAGGGTCAACTAAATATAGGTTGGCTTCTACTTGGGTATGGTCAGGGCCAGCTAATACTAGGTCATTTATAGGTATCTCCTATTCTTCTTCACACTGATCCACTAAACTCACATCAGCTTCATATATCTCTTCTATAATGTCTTCCTTGTGAACCAATGTGGTGGTAGGAGGGGGTTGGCTAAGGAAAAATTGACTAGTGTTTGGGGTAGCAAGGGTGTGTCGACAAAGGGGTACCTGACTGATACTTAGCTCATATCTAGGGATATTATTCCTATTGGATTCGGGTTGACTAAGGGAAACTGGACTGGCACTAGGCTAATAGCTAGGGGTACTAATCCTATTGGGCTCATAGGATATGGGCTCAGATCTACAAGTTGTGGATCTATCGGGCTCATAGGATTTGGGTTCAGTTCTATTGGTTATGGGTCTACTAGGCTCATGGGATATGGACTCATAGGATCGGGGTTCATAGGATCTGGATTCATGGTTCTAGGTTCATAGGATCTGGGTAGGTACTTTTATCTAAGTTTGGTTTTCATGGCACTAAAGGTAGTTATGGGTATTTCTCCTTTTAGTCTAGTCATTCTCCTAAACTTATCCCAGTCTACCTTAACCTGGCGAACTAACTTAGCTTCAACAAACTTGAACTGATCTCTTTCAGAATAGAAACCCATATGGCTTTCAAAGTACAGGTCCATATTTCTTTCCCAATTAAGATAATTCGCAAACTCAGGATCACCACCAAATTTTGGTATTATTTCCCAAACATTCCTAATGGGTCTCTTATTTTGGTCTATGCACTTATAATTGGGTCTCCTATGATTGGACTCCCAGATTGGTTCCTGATATGGGGGTCTCCTAGGGTTGGGCTCCAAGTACGGGTCAGGGTATGGGGTCCTCCTGGGGTTGGGCTCCATGTATGGGTCAGGGTGTTGGGCTCTCCTAGGGTTGGTCTCTAAGTGTGGGCCATGGTGTTGGGCTTGATTGGGAACCTATGGACTAGGATGGCATGAAAATGATGAGAGATGCAATGCAAAGAAAATCACCCATAAATCTGATTAAATTGAGACTCATAACAAGCAAGGATGATAGAAAACAACTTAAGGAAGGTATCAACTCATACAACCTCTCATGCTGGACCCTAAAATTAAGTGAGCAGAATAATAGACCCAGGACTCAGAGATTAAGAAATCCCCGATCTAGGACATGCAAACAATTAATAAAACAGATCTTGAGGATAAGGAGGTGAGGTAACATGACACAACAGTAAATAAATATTCTCAAAACACTAGGGTCACTCTTCCTGGGAAGATGCGGCCTAGATGATCAATAATCAGCTGCTCAACAGGTGGCATCGTGCTAAATGTTTGTTGGCAAGGTTCCTTCGGGGGATCGTTACCGGAGAAAGACCCTACAAGGTACAAAACCCAAATCAAAGCAAGAAGAGTACCAGGACATCAAATAAAATGACAATCATAACTCCTGGAGCTCCGTTCAAGGTGGAAGGGATAAATTCGGGTGAACTTGAAATCTTCGATCTTCTGGAGCATGGCGGTGAGGATTATGGATGATGGAATAGATGATAGGGGGGCTTAGACAGCTGGAAAATGGTAGGATAAATAGGGCCTTGCGCCCCTCGACGCCGTGGGTGCAGTGAAGGCAGTCGGAGCCTCACACTCCTCGACGTTGCAACGCAACGAAGGTAGGGTTAGGGCCTCACCCCCCTCAATGTTACAATTGTAACAAAGGCACTAGAGAAAGCACTCCAACAGTATTTCATTTCATCTATCCCTTCTTCTTTTTTTCATACAAGAGAACCATCCCTATTTATAGGCTCAAGAACACCCTCTAGAACCCTCTATATAAAGATTAGTTTAATTTTTAAATGGCTGCAAAATCCGGGGCTGCAGGAATCCGGGGATGTTTTTAAAAAAATCTGCAGGAATCCTGAAGGCCTGGGTTGCTGCACCCAAAATCTGTGGTGGATGCTCTTGCTTTAAAACTCACAAAACTTTTCCTTCCTTGTTGGCTTAAGAAATGTACGACACATGCTTTAAAATTGGGAAAATTCTTCATCATTTGCTAGCTTCTCTTGATGTTTGGCAACAAAAGACTTCATACTTTAAAACCCGAAAATAATTACTGGGTTGCATTTGCTGGATGGTTCAGAGTATGGATCTTCCCTACGAGATCCATAGTGAGTTCTGAAATTTTGTGAAGGTGTCCTCACCAAGGCTCTCCTAGGGTTGGGAGGTGTGGGCAGAGGTGACTCTAGCTTAGGTTTAGTATGGGGCCTATGGGTTCTCTCTATGTTTCCTAATCGATCTCCTACTTGGTCCAACCTATGGGTCATGTGGTCGTTCATCTGGTTCATCTGGGTGGTCAATTGGGCGTTCATCTGGTTCATTTAGGTGTTTAGTTGGGCATTCATATAGGTTAACTATTTAGTAATGGCCCTCAATTGGGCACCAAAATTGTTGTCCATTGTTAAGATGGGTTGGGTTTAGATTGATGGTATTGGACTCCTAACCTAGTGGTCATGCACTCAATCAAACATGAGGTTATGATGCAGTCAAGCACACAAGGGTTAACACGTTCTAGAGTTTGCTAGACCTAGAGCCAAAATTGAATGGGTCAACTCGACTTACACCCAACTCAACAACTAATCCTTGCACTGGCCAAGTAAGAGGTGGGGTGGTGGCAGGCTCCTTCTGCTAGTCATAGGGTCCTAATTACAAACCACCATTCCACTTAGGGAAATTGCCTCTGGATCTCTTGCATTAGACACCAGTTTCCAGTAATAGTTTGGGGATTGAGTGCACTAGTGTACCTACAAAGCTCGGACTCGACCTGTTGGTGTCCCTAAATCAATTAAGTTGCTAGTTAATTTTAAATTAGGCTTAGGTACATATGCAAAGGTGGTTATTTTGGGCCTAGGACAGGTGATGAAATCCTACCTTAATCTGACAGAGAAAATTGCCCTTAAGATTTGGTTAGATGCAGATGGTGCACAATCAATGAAACCCTAATGCAATCTAATAAAAGAAAATAGAGAATAAAATATTTTTTTGTCTTTCTATGAGATGGCAACTTAATTCAAAGTTGGTTAACTGATCAATCAAAATTGGCTTGGGTTGGGTGGGGTTTGGTAGTTGATTAGGTTTAGTCAAGTCAAGTATGCAGAATTAGCAAAAATTAAAGTTTTGGGTTCTGTTTTGATGCTGGGTTTAGCATGGATTTCGGAGAATAAAATTATGAAAAATATATAAATAGAAGGATTAATTGTAAAGTTCATTTCTACCAAATTTCATTGAATGAAAAAATACTTTGATGATGCAAAGACCTAGGGTTTCGAACTAGATGTAGGAATCTCAGAAAAATAGATTTCTAGCTAGGGTTTTTTTATGCCAATTTTCTTATTTTTTTATAATCTGTAAATATCATATAAAATGCCATAAAAATAGAGGACTCTACAGAGATTACGTGATGTAAATCTCAGAGAAAAATAGTATGAAACTGATGGAAAACCAGACCTAAATTCAGACTACTAGTGCCGGTTCAGCATGCAGAAATTTTTGTTAGGGCTGGTTTCTCATGCATCACCCTGTTTTAAGATCAGAAAAATTCTACGAAAATTACAGAAAACAGAGGACTAAACATATATTAATTATTGTGAAAATCAGAAAAATAAAGAAACATTTGATGGGGGAAACAATCCTATGTTTTGACTAGGTATGCATGTTTTAGGATGCAAAAGTCTAAACTATGATGCAAGAACATGCCCTAATCCTACTCTGATACCAAAATTGATAAGGGTCGGGATTCTAAACATGATGCATGTAGATGAATGACATGATAAAGATAAAATTTTAGATTAAAATAAACAATGATTTTTTTAGATTTTAATTGATTTATTCTCGAAAAGAAACTAGACTAGGTTAGGGTTTCATGTGATGGTTAGAATCCTATCCACATGCAAGAAACTATCAAAGAGACAAATTAAATAAAGGATCCTATGACTAAGAAGGCCTAATAGGTGCATGTTCAATCTTAAAAAATTAGACAAAGAGAGAAGGGAATTGGACAGAACTTACCAGGCAATGATGTCTTGATGTCGTAGATGAGATCGTTGCACTTGGATCGGTGCCTAGATGATCGAGTCACTTTCCCGTGGATCCGTTGACTTTTTATCATATCAATTCAGAGGCAAAGAAGACCTCATCTGGTGGGCGTAGCACTAGAGGGATCCTACAAACATCCAAGGTTAGGCTCACAGATGATGAGAAAAATAATAAACAGGAAGAGAGAAGAATAAAGGGATGGAAGGGATCTTCGGGGTGGTTGGAATTTAGTTGAAGAAGGAGGACACCTGGCTTGTAGGCAATTGGGGTGTCCAAGGCTTCAGCTAGGATGGATGTTAGCTAGGGTTTGCACTCAAGAAAAATAAAAAAATGAGTCTCACACCCACTCCACTTCGAGGAAACAATTTAACAAAATAACTTCAAGTTGTATTCATGAAAAAGAGATTGATTACAAGAGGGGGAGGGGTGGGGTATTTA
Source organism: Areca catechu (assembly GCA_021397845.1). Classification (NCBI taxonomy): domain Eukaryota; kingdom Viridiplantae; phylum Streptophyta; class Magnoliopsida; order Arecales; family Arecaceae; genus Areca; species Areca catechu. Next base: position 55,084,258 of record CM038038.1, read on the forward strand.
TAGGTTCACCCAGGACCTCTCCTTGTTAGGATTGGAGTACAAAATTTGAGTAGGAAAAGGATTACAAAATTTGAATAGAAAAAGAATTACTACTCCTTGTTGAACTAGGAAAGCCTCTTCCACTTGGGACTTGGTCTCCTTATGGGCTTGGAGGTTTGACTTTTCCACTCCCTTGTGGGCTTGGACTTGGGGTGCCAACCTTGTTGGACTGGGCTTGGAGGGGCGCCATTGCATGAATGGGCCTTTGGGTTGGGGCACCCAAGGAAGAATATTCTTCTAGGGTGCCAAAGAGGAATCTTCATGTTGGGTGCCATGGGCTTAGGGTGGCATGAAGGGCCCAAGTGTTTGGACTAGGGATCCTGGGGTGCCAATGCTGGTGAACATGACTGGGGGCCTAGGCACATGTGTTGGGGTCTGATGGTTCTCCTCTTGTACTTGATTTGAATGAAAATTACAGGACTCAAAAGGACTCAACATAATGGACTAAGTGAACTCAATTAGACTGAATTGATTCACATTTATTACATAGACTCAGTTAACTCAACTTGACTAGACTGGAATACAAAAGGACTTCACTTGACTTAGTGAACCCAATTGGCTCACTTTATTACAGGACTCAAGTGAGCAAATGGACTCACTGAACTCACTTGACCTAATACAAAAATTGACCAACACATGAATTAGAAATTGGAACCATGAAATCCTGTTCTACACCTGATGTTCCTACATCAAATTTGATCGCTTCTCATAAGGTGGTTAAAAATAAACCTAACTCACTACTATAGTTAGGATAAGTAGAGATCATATCATTAGGGATCAAGGATAATTATTTCTCAAAGAAAGTAATGAAAGATGGATTGTAGAAAGATTAGAATACAAATAATTGATTAAAAAAAGTGATTTTAAATTTATTGATTAAAGAAAATCATAGAAGTAACCTAGGAACCTGAATCCACCATGCAAACAAGTTTTATTTACTTTTCTTTATATTGCAATATCAATAATACTTGCAAATTAAATATTGGTATAATTTATCTCTTGTTAGGTACTGTATTCGTAGATCATGGCATCTCCATTTAGAGTATAAACTATCTAATTTTAATTATAAGATTAGGGGTCTAATCCATCATACTATAAGCTATCTCTTTTAGGCATGTATCATATCTAAAGACCATGGCATGTCGATAGAGGGTATAGGTCGTTTGTATTACATTAAAACCTTAACCAACAAAATAGATCAAAAGATATGAATAATAAAAGCATAATTTTTATTGCATAAAATATAAGTACAAAAAGAAAAATAAATCTTATTACAAGCTTCATCTTCATCCCGAGTTGAAGGAACTTAGTCGCGCATTGCTGCCATGAGCATCTCCTCCATAATTTTCCTTCTTTCCTAAGCCTAATACAAGATCTAAATAAGAGAGCAAGAAAATAAATTAATAAGATTTTTGCTGTAAAACTAATGCCTGAACTATTGCCCAAGGTCCTCTTTTTATAGTTCTCGTTAAGAGCTTTCTCCTAGTCAAATTTGGAGTTAGAGTCAAAATCGGCCATATATCGTGACAAACATTCTAAGCCATCCAATTTATTGCTTGATCGGATGCTGGTGATTGATCATCGATCCTTTTCCTTCTCCCATTCGATCCAAATCCTTTCTTGAAATCTCCTTTTCCTAGTCAAATACCTCCTTTGATAAGTCTTAATTGGCTTCTCTTGATCTTAGACGGACTACAACAATGGGCAGACGGTGGCATGGGAGGCATCAGCAATAATGGTGGCATGGAGGCAGCACATGGTGGATTGGCGTGAGAGTAGAGAGTAGATAGTGGCACGATGGGTGGCAGCTCAGCGGTGTATGGCATAAGATGGTAGATTTGGACATGGAGTTGGCGAAGATTGAAGTACCAGCAACTTGTGGCATTGGCTACGACAACATGAGTGGTGGAGAAACAAGGAGCAGCAACAGCATCTCTGGCTGGGAAGGGGATCTTGGGAGGGAGTGCTGGGTGGCAACGGGCTCTTCGGTGTCTTCTTCAATCAGCGATGGTCTCTCCGCGGCAATGATGGGGAGAAAGAAGAAGAATAGGACTCAGGGAGGAAAATGGTCCACAGAGTAGGGGTGTGGACCAAAGATCAAGACTGCCATGGACCACTCACCCTTTCTATAAATCAAGCGGCCAGAGCATCATGGACTAGCTACTTTAAAATCCATAGTATACTTAATTATTTTGATTATTTTTTTTGATTCTTGGCCTGTTTGAACTTTGATTTGAGTATCATTTGAGTCGTTGGATTTCAAAAGTCAATCTTTTTCTGTCCAAGGACTTCTTTTTTGATAAAAATATCAATTTTTAACAAATATAGATCAATTAATATTTATTTTAATGCTTAAATTAGAATATTTAATAGACTTATTATTTTTCTAGCAGTACCCTTGACTGTAGGTGTTGGTATTGAAGATGCATAGTTTTCTTTGAAGTATAGCTAGAGAAGGATGCTTAAGCAAGATTAGTGGTATGGTAATAGATGTTCATCTTAGCATGGAAGGTATTGAAAATAGTCGGCAACTTAGTTGCGGTGCTACTATCCTCGCTGGCTATGGTATGAGATTGGAAGAGGGTCTCTTATTGCGAGTCGCCTCTTTTGGTCCCCCTTCATTACCTAGTGTCAACAGACACTAGGAGAGAAGAAGAGATAGAGAGTGCTTTTCTGGAGCCTTTGTTATGGGCAGCAAGTAACCGGGGGCCTCAGTGATGGGGACCTCACCAACACGAATCCCGGAGCAAGCACAAATCTTGGATCCGTGCAAATCTCAAAACGTATTCAGAATAAATTTAGGATTTATTTTTATTTGAAATTTGAATTAGGATTTGGTTGGTTAGGATTGAGATATGGATAGGCTTATCTTATCCTATCTTGTGTTTGAATTTGAATCATCTCTATCTTTTTATCCTGTATTCAAATTCAAATGAAGGTTGCCGCTATTGCGTTGATGGAGCCTTCTTTAATTTGGCTTTAATGCAATTGAGAGGCTTCCTTTCTTTCTTCAATGAATGCTTCAATCTTCTAATGGGAGTTGGTGAAGAATGAAGACTGTCTTGAATGCTCACTTATGCTCACAAACTTTTTTTCTTTTTCAATTCTACATTCTCTATTTAATCCTTGATTTTGAATCCCTTTATATTATCTCTTGTACTCATCTTTGACGGATATAGCCATTGCAGTTCGTTGGGATTCGAAAACTAGCTGTTGGAGCATCTTTTTCATTCAAAAAAGAATTCTAGAACTAGCTGTTGTGTACCTGGAAATGATACTCGAGTCAGCTCGGATCCTTTGAGTCAAATGGTCGAGTCGCTACTTCTTCAGTAGGGTCAGCTCGTTCTCTCAGAATCAAAATTCTTCACTCTGGAGGAGTTGGCTCGTTGTAGTTCGGGTCGGCTCACTTTTTCAGGTCTTCAAAATTTATTTTGGCAGAGTCGGCTCATTCTTGTTGGGGTCGACTTGCTTGGCTTGTTCTCAGAGAACTTCATAATTGGACTATGGATGAGTCAGCTCGGACTTATTTGAGTCAGCTCGGATTTCCTTGAGTTGGCTCGGATTGCTGCGTGCCATAAGTCTCAGTGCATGCCATGAAATAGAGTCGGCTCTTCTTCTGGTTGGGTCAGCTCGAGTGACTTCTTCAGGAATTTTATTATTAAACTTAAGAATACTCTCACCAAAACTCTCAAACATTCGATACAAACCAACTCAAATTAAATCTAGAGCACAACACTCATAGAAGTAGCCCATCATCATGATTTTAAAAGGTTTTTCAATGGGTTCTTCTTTACATAACACTCATACAATATTACTTAACACACTCAACAGAATAAAGTAGGAGCGATTGATAATCAATAAGAATCATCATACAAAACTTGTGAAACACTTAAGAGTAGTCAATAATATATGTGCATGCTCCAAAATTTTGTTATCATCAAAATCACTCAAGGGGTCAACACATGGGAGGTTATATCCTAAGCAAGCTATATGGAAGGGGAGTTGAAACCATGCTTGAATGGGGGAGAAAATGGTGGTTGGCCACCTTGAGTTTGAATTCAAACTTGGCCACCCAATGAGTGGGGATGTGACATGCTTAAGTGTTCTCCATGTTGGCTTTGAAGATGACATGGCTTCCAATTAGACTTCATGATGTAGCATCCATCTTGGCATAGTTTGTTGGAGTGATTTGCTGCACTTAATCTTCAAGCCCTCTTGCTTAACTTGAACCCAATTCAAATCCATCTTGGACCCAACTTATAAAATCAACTAATTACAAGGTCAAATTGAACCCAATTTGACTCAAGAGACCAAATTGACATGGACCTAATCCTAATTACAGGACTCAAACTCAACCAAAGAAATAAAATTTTCTATTTACAGGACTCATGTTCAATTAAAGAAATAAAATAGAAACCAAAAGTAGAATTAACTTAATCCATTGAAATCCATAATGAGTCTAGCTTGATTATATTGGATTGAATTCTCTTTCAAGCTATGATGCTCGCACCAATTCTCCCTGGATGGGAAAGACTCAACCCTGTTGAGTATGGGCCAATCTGACTTTGATAGTATTCCAATAAGTTCGGGTTGATTCATTGTAGATCCTCTCAAGTGATCCACGAGTCATTAGATTTCGGTCCATCTTGCCATTGAACCAAATAGCGTTGATAGTCTTTATTCCTGGTAGTGATAGTTTTGTCATCCAGAATTCTCTCAATCCTATCTCGCTACTCTAGTATAGTTGCTGGTGGACACTCAGGGGTAGGATCACTCTCAATGAAAGGTTCAGGCCCAAAAGGCTCACTAGGTATCAATATTTTCTCCTTATACTCTACTAAGTCTGAAACATTGAAGGTTGAGCTGATACCTAAGTCAGATGGTAGTTCCAATACATATGCATTAGGTCCAATTTTCTTTATGATTTTGAATGGCCCTGCACCGCGGGCATGTGATTTTTTCATAGTTCCAGGTGGGAACCATTCGACTTTGAGCCTAACCATCATGTAGTCTCCTTTATAAAATTCTTTGATTTTCTTATGTGAATTAGCCAAACGCTTATAAGTTTCATTGCTCATGTTGATTTTTTTACTTATTTCTTTATGCAAATCCTTAATATGCTATGCATATGACTCAGCAGACTTAAAAACTCGTGCATGTATGGGCAATGGGATGAGATCTATGGGCTTCTTAGGTTTGTAACCATGGACCACCTCAAATGGACTCGTTCTAGTAGATCTATTAACTAAGCTATTATAAGAAAACTCAGCATGAGATAATAAGAGATCCCAATTTCTCATACTATCACCAACTAGACATCTCAGCAGATTTCCTAGACTCTGATTAACGACTTCAGTTTGGCCATCAGTCTGAGGATGGTAGGCAGTAGAGAGTTTCAGTTTGGTTCCTAGCATATGCCAAAGGATTTTCCAAAAGTAGCTAGTGAACCTAATATCTTTATTTAAAACAACGGTTTTGGAAAAACCATGTAGCCTAACCACTTCATCAAGAAAAAGCTTAGCCATTCTTGAAGCATCAAAAGTTTGAGAGCTTGGTATGAAGTGAGCCATCTTAGAGAATTGGTTAACTACAACATAGATGGAATCATGTCTCCTTGAGGTCTTTGGTAGTCCTAGTCGAAGTCCATGCTAAGATCTTGCCAAGGACAATCAGGAACTAGTAGAGGAGTGTACAGACTAGTGTTCTGCTTTTGCTGTTTGGCAACAACACATGTTCAACATTAAGCCACAACTTGGGCTACATTCCTCTTGAGGCTAGGCCAAAAGAATTGGTCTTCTATTGTTAAGATGGTCTTATTCCTACCAAAATGACCTGCTAGGCCTCTAGCATGAACTTCCCAGATCAAAAACTCTCTAATAGAAGTTCGGGGAACATATAACTGGTTTCCTTTGAAAAGGAATCCATCATGAATGGTATAATCATTATGTACACTAGATGGTCCTTGTTAAAGGGATTGATAAATGACACTAAGGTCAGGACAATTAGGGTATTCTTCTTTCAGTCTATCAAACCCTATAACTTCAGTGCTAACTGAGGTCAAAAGCATGGATCATTGGCTCAGTGCATCTACAACCCTATTTTTAGTGCTGGCACTATGTTTCATAACAAAGGTTATGCTTGAATGTACTCTACCCATTTCCCATGCCTTGGGTTCAATTTCTTTTGGGAATTAAGGAATCATAAGGCTTCATGATCGGAATAAATAACGAACTCTTGTGGTAGTAAGTAGTGTCTCCAATATCTCAAAGCTTGAACTACCGCATACAATTCCTTATCATAAGTCGAATATCTCATTCTTGCCTCATTCAGCTTTTTACTAAAGAATGCCACTAGATGACTCTCCTGACTCAAGACTCCTCCGATTCCTACTCTAGAGGCATCACAAGCAACCTCAAATACCTTTGAAAAATTAGGTAATCTTAAAATAGGTGCTTGGGTCATTCTCTCCTTGATCTCTAGGAAGGTTCTATCAGTGACTTTTGTCCATTCAAAGGTTCCCTTCCTAATGCAGTCAGTAATGGGTGCCACTATGGTACTAAATCCTTGAATAAATCTCCTATAGAAGGTGGCTGACCATGGAAACTACGAACATCCTGGACACTTTTGGGTACCGACCACTCAACTATGGACTTGACCTTTTCAGGGTCTGCAGACACTCCTTCAGTGGTGACAATAAATCCTAGAAAGATAACTCTATGGGTCATTAATTCACATTTCTTAAGGTTGGCATAGAGACTATTTTGTCTAAGGGCTTGGCAAACTTGCCTAATATGGTTCCAGTGGTCTTCCTTCATCTATTATAAATAAGAATGTTATCAAAATAGACCACTACGAACTTCCCAATAAATGTCCTTAAAACTTGGGTCATGATTCTCATGAAGGTGCTAGGTGCATTAGACAAACCGAAAGGCATTACTACCCACTCATACAAGCCATCTTTAGTCTTGAAAGTGTTTTCCATTCATCATCAGGTCTAATTCTTACTTGATGATAGCTTTTAAGGTCGATATTGGAGAAAATGTTAGCTCTGGCCATCATATCCAACATGTCATCCAAATAAGGAATATGGAAATGATACTTAATGGTAATCTTATTGATGGCTCGACTATCTACATATATTCTTCATGTCCCATCTTTCTTAGGGATCAGAAGGGCTGGTAGGAGCACATGGGCTCAAGCTTTCTCTAATGAATCCCTTTTGGAGTAGTTCTCCAACTTGTCGTTCTAACTTAGAATGTTCTGTAAGATTCATCCTGTAATGGGGAAGGTTAAATAATGTGGATCCTAGGATCAAATATATGGCATGTTGAATATCTCTTAATGGTGGAAAGTAATTAAGGAGGACTTCTGGAAATACATCTTGAAACTCCTCTAAAAAACTTAACACTTCCTGGGGCTATTGCTTATGGGTTTGATCCTGAACCTTTTTAGTTAACAAAATCCAAATAGGTGAACCACCGTTAACCTCTTGCTCGAATTCCTTAGCACTGATCATGTTTATTCCTTGTTTCTTGTCCCCCAGGTGACTTGATCCTCTCTTAACATTATCCTTAGGTGGTGAGGAATTGATCACAATCTTCTTTCCATTATGAGTGAAAGAACACAAATTAGAACGACCATAAAGTATAGCATCATGATCATACAGCCATGGTAGGCCTAATATGATGCTACTAACCCCCATCAGAAGAACATCGCACCAAACCTTTTCTTGGTATGATTGGATCTAGATTGTAACTTGGCACCTAAATTTGATGGGAATTGAGGTCGAATCTATCTAGGATACCTTATATGGGTTGGGATGAGATACAGTGGGCAATCCTAAGCTTTTGACTGTACTATTTGATATGGCATTGATACAACTTCCACTATCTAAAATGATCTTGCAAACCTTTTCTCTTATGTTAATAAAGGTTTGTAGGATGCTGGTCCTATGCCAATCTTCTTGCTATTTAGCCTGGGTCAAGATACATCTCACAACCCCTAGATACTTCGATGAGTCAATGATCTCTTCATCCCCTTCGTACTCATCAACTAAGTTCACATTTGCCTCATATACTTCTTCTTCCTCATAATCTTCTATGGGCTCTTTCCTTTATCTTCTCTATGAGTTAATGGAGTATCAGGATTGGGTCTATTGGATGGACTTGGGCTTGGACTTGGCCTGCTTTCAAGAGTATTAATCCTAGTGGGTTCGGGTTGGTGAAATATGGGTCTCCTTTGAAAGCTCTCACAGTCCCTAACAACTTGGTAGGCTTGGTCTAGGTCATGGACCTCTCTCAAAAATATTTCTCTCTGAATTTCCTCTATTAGACCTGCTATAAACCTAGACAAGGTCATTACTTCAGACTCAATCACACTACATCTCATGACGAACTTATCAAACTTGGCAATATATTCTGACACCATCTTATTTCCTTGACTTAATCTTTGCCATTAATCCAAGAGTCTTTGCTCATAGGACATGGGTAAATTGGTGCGGACACCAAAGGCACCAGAATAAGGCAGAGGCTTCTCAATCCTCTGTGGATCACTTAAATGACATTCGAGTCCACTGTAATAAAGCTTAGTCCAGCTGAGTTGTTTTCATTTAAGTCCTGTAATTATTTAGCTCATGTTGAGCAAGTCCAGTCCAATGTTAGTCAGCTCATGTCGAGCTAATTTTATTTTTTTGAGTCCTGTTCAACCATATTGAAGACTCAAGACCACAAGTGAAGACCAAGTCCAACCTGGTTGAAGACATGGATGTTGAGCCCGAGTCCAACCTAACTAGAAGACATGAAGATCCCCGAAGGAGAATTAAAACAAGTGCAAACCTGAAGCCTAGAGACCAGCCAGAAGGAAACTGGGCCAGCCCAGGCCCAGGAAGAAATTAGGGCACCCCTCCTTAGAATTACCTTCCCCTTGGTCGGCCACTTATGGTCATCCCCTTGGCCGACCAAGACAAGGAGAGGGAGTCCCATTCCTTTTAAAATTTTCTACCTAGGTTGCCATGTATTCCTAGTTAGAGTTTGTAAGGAAAAAGGAGTCCTATGTAAAGTCTAAAGTACCCTTACTTAGGGCCCAAGGTTAAGGGTCTATTTAAGGGACCCTAGCCTCTTGTATGAAGTTAGAATTTTTAATGAATGAAGACCTTGAGTTCTTCTATTGAGTTGTGTGATACCCTGCTGTGTGCATAAAGGGGTTTGCGAGAGTTTTTCTTCCCAGTGCTGCAATCATCTTCCTGCTGCCAACAAGCATCTCAGATCCCTGGATGCCCACTCCAAAAGAAGCCTTCCCTTACTATTTTTCCTTTGTTTTCTTGTTCCTTTGTGAGTTTTCTAACCCCTGACAGGTCGTATACAGGTCCCCGAGTTCCTACGAATCCAACGACTCCAGCCAAGCCTCAATCGGATCATCGAGCAGAAAGCCAGGTATCCGCGGGTCTTTGGCTCGGTTTTCCAGGCCGCATCCATCGAGGAACAAGAGACCCTTTTGCTGCGATCTTCACAGACGTTGTTAGGTACACCCCCTCTACCTCCAGTAGTTTTATTGTAGGAGAACTTGCCCTAACCGAGGCTTCTCAGCCCCAGCGATCATTCTTTTCTACTTTTCTAGGTCCTAATCTGCATGCTGATCTTCTAAAATTCATATAAAATTCTCTATAACTTATTTTAATCTGAAATTTGGGAATTAATCACTCAACCCCACATATAAAACATACAAAAAAAATTGCATGCATATTAGTCCCCCATCATAAATACTTCTCCTTAAGCTTTACCTTCATAGCTCTCCAAGTGGCTATGGGCATGTCACCTCTCTATCGACTAATGCACTTAACATTACCCCAATACAATCTGGCCTGATGGACCAATCTTAGTTTGGCAAACTTAAATTTTTTATCTTCTGACATCTTGTACCAATCAAAGTATTGATCCATATCACTCTCCCAGTCTATATACACTTTAGGATCTAAGTTTCCATCGAATGTGGGTGCATCTAGATGAATATTTCTAAGGGCTTTCTCATCCTAGTCAACATAATCATGGTGTGGTTTTCCTTTGATATGGATTAGGGGTAAGTTCCTGGTGTTGGGCTCTAGGATGGATGGGTGCCAATCTAGGTGATTGTGGCTCAATAAGGGTCATACGGGTCTCTTCAAGAGTTCCTATTCTCTCTTCCATTTGATCAAACCTATTATTCAATTGCTTGAATTGCTCAGTCATAGTTCTTATTAGAGCTTCTAGATTGGGATCCATGGTAGAACCTGGTTGGTTTTGTGAATGGTGGTATGGAGTTCCTGATCTAGTGGTCATTCAATACAAAGACTCCTTCTAGGGTTTACTAGACCTAGAAGTTCAATGTAGTATGAATCAACTAAGTATAGATCAAGACTACAAATACTCTTTCAACAAGCCAGGTAAGAGGTGGGATTGCAGGAGGCTCCCCTTGTTCTCGTAGGGTCCTAATTAAAAACTGCAGATCCACTTAAGGCATTTGCCGTTGGACCTTTAGCCTCAGACACCAATCTCCAGAAGTAAATGAAGAATTAACTTACACCAGCCTCAACACACTAATTGAGCTTGACATGTCAGTGTCCCTAGTTCTAATTAGGTTGCTACTCAATTTTATTAAAGGCTGGGGTTCGATGCAAAATGTGGTTGGTTGTTTTTGGGCCAAGGAAAGGTAATGACTTTTTTCCCTTATGATATTACCGCCCTTAAGTGTTTTAGAATGAATGCAACATTACAATATCAACAAAACTAATCAAGTAGAATGTAAATTTCTAATTTGAAATTTCAATTTCAAATTTTAAATTTAAATCTTTTTTTTCAAAATTTAAATTTTAAATTTTAAATTTCAAACTCCTGGTGGAAAACCTAAGTTTGAACTATGCCAGAAATTTTGGAGTGTTCAATGTGCTAAACAAAAGAAAATCATGCACTTCACACACTCACTTTGACAAATCATGCAAATCACACAACAAACAAGCAAATAGCACATTAAACCTTCAACATAAAGACTTCACGTCAGACCATAGCTCATTACTCCCATGGACAGATAGTATACTTGCATATACCCAGTTCAGGAGGTGAGAAACTCTATATTAAAGATGCAAACAATGCTGAAATTAAACTAACCTATATGCACTAGTTTACCAGGCTTTGATACCAAATTGATGCAGAATGCAAAGGATGATTTCTAAATTAGAAGATTAACAAGTTTGGTTGAGCAATGATCCCTACTTACATAAACAAAATTCATTCATAAGATAAGCATAAGAATCATATGAAGGAAAGCTAAATAATGGATTTAAGGTAACCCAAACTATATCTCTTGTTTAATCCATGAAGATTGGACCTAATGGTTGGAAAACCATTCTATCTTGGACATAACCATTCAAATATTTAAACCTAAGAGTAAAAGAAGGTTTACTTACCAATATTGAATTCTCATACTTTTAGTGGTGAATCAATTTCAACACTCTATGGATTGATGATGGAACTTGAAACTATCACACCATGGGAAGAAGATCTCTAGCTTAGATAATTCCAATGGCAAGATTAACCTCCTCTTCAGCTCGCAATCTTGGAGGATCCTAGAAAGTAGGGGAATTATGATGCAGAACAAATAAGGGATGCGATGCGGAAGTAAATTAAGATTAACTAATTTTTTTTTTGTTGTTTTTATATATTTGTAGAAGTTGGCTTCAAATCAAAGAAAAGTTAACCTAACATTGAAAGATACTAATATGATAATTGAAAGCACAGTTTTAAGGAAACTAAATTATCAGAGTAGTTCAGAAGCAACGGGTCACTGGGGGCTGAGAAACTCCCAGAACTAGGGTTTCACTCCGAACTTTCAACAGAACAGAAATAAAGAGAAGAGATGGTTTATCTAACTAGACAATGATCTTCACAGATTTTGGTGGAAGAACTCTCCCGAGCAGATTGTTGGATCCTCGGATTCAGATATCTTCGTAATGGATCCTCCAATACTGGTCCTTTGGCGGGTTGGCTTCTCCTGAACTCAAGATCTGGAAGAGAAGAAAAATAATTGATGGAATCAGAGAGTCAAGGGGAAGATTTACCAGGTTGATGAACTTGAAGATTGAAATTGCTGAAAACTGGATTCTCCTGGATGTTGATGTGATTTTCCTTAGAACTTGCTCTGCATCTGAAGTAGCCGGACTGGATCTGGATGAAGGTGGATGGCCTGGACTTGTAGAGAGAGAGAGGCCATGGGAGATGGATGGAGCTAGGTTTGATGGATTGAAAATAATGAAGGGCAGCTAGGGTTTTGGAATTTCAAGTGGCTAACCTAGGGTTTTGGATAAAGATGGAGATCTCTCACCTCCTCAAGGCTCCAATGGAACCCGGATTACCCCCTCACGGAGCTCAACACTTAGAATAGTGCTGAAGAAGAGAAACCTAGGTTACTCAACACAAGAGAATAGCAAAATAATTTTTCTTCATTGATTTCTTAAAGTTACAAAGAGGGGTCTATTATAGACCAAAATTTTCTCCAAGCTTGTACAAATTCCCATGTGGGACTAAACTCCTCCAACCTCTAGATTAGGTAGAAAATCTCCTATCTTGGCCGACCAAGAGTTCAAAAAAATTTGGGACGGCCATAAAGGAATTTTTTTTGGAATTTTTATGGCACCTTTTTTGGAGTTGGATTTGGATTTGGAGTCCTCTTCTTCTTATGGCATTTCTTCTTTTCTTCCACTCCAAGTTAAGCTCTTTGATTTTGATTTGAACTTCAATTAGATGTCCTTTTTGATTTTTTCTCCAAGAGAAGTCTTTTTCCTTCTTTGCTTAGACAAAATTGGCAGGTATGGGCGCCTCCTTTAAATTAGCTTCCAATTTGATTTTTTTCTTCTTTGGATGTGAGGACCATGACACTGGGATGCCTCTGTGGCGCCTCCTGGACTCTGGCGTGTGCTCGGAGTGTGGCTGGGAGTGTGGCTTGGAGTGTGGCCTCCACTTCTTGAACCTTGATTTGATTGGAAGACAAATGTGGCACCATTTTGGACCAAATTGAAACCACATCGGGACTTGCACCGAGTCAACATGACTCAACAAAATTTAAATGGTGACTCAAGAAATAAATAAAAATAAATAAACTGGTTGACCAGGTCAACCTTTATTACAAACCCTAATTTCTCGGGCAATGTCAATCAGAGATCCAAATGGAGCTCTGAAGTCTTCTTCTGAGTCTGGTGCCCGCACCATTTCTCCCAGGGTGGGAGGAACTCGACCCTGTCGAGTAAGGCTCAAGTTGGCTCTGGTATCTCTCCAAGAGGTCTGGGTCCAATTCTTGTAATTCTTCTCGGGAGATCCAAGAGTCATCAGAATCTGGCCTTCCTTGCCAGCGGACCAGGTACCTTTGGTATCCTCGATTACGAGTAGAGATAACCTGATCATCCAGGATCTTTTCAATCTGCTCTTTCCTCACAGGCCAGTTTGTTGGTGGACACACAGGGTCGGGATCACTCTCAATGATAGGGTTAGGCTCAAAAGGCTCACTAGGAATCACAGCTGGCTCCCTGTACTCTACTAAGTCTGTAATATTGAAAGTAGAGCTAATGCCTAGTTCTGGAGGCAACTCGAGCACATAGGCATTGGATCCTACTCTCTTTACCACTCTAAATGGTCCAGCTCCCCTAGCATGTAACTTTCTAACGGTTCCAGGAGGAAACCGTTCAGGCCTTAACCTAATCATCACATAGTCTACCTCAACAAAAGATTTGACTCGCCTTTGAGTATCAGCCAACTTCTTATAAGTTTCGTTACTTAAATTTATTTTGGCATGAATTTCTTTATGCAAGTCTTTTACATGCTGTGCAAAATTCTCAGCAGACTCGGAGACTCGAGTGTGGACAGGTAAAGGGACTAGGTCAAGAGGTGTGTGAGGTTTGTACCCATGTACAATTTCAAATGGACTCTTACCCATAGACCTATTGACCGAGTCATTGTACGCAAATTCTGCCCTTGGTAGATATAAATCCCAATTTCTGGTGTTTTCACCAACAAGACATCTCAGCAGATTTCCTAGGCTACGGTTCACTACTTCAGTTTGGCCATCAGTTTGGGGATGATAGGCAGTTGAAAACTTAAGTTTTGTCCCTAACTTATGCCAAAGGGTCTTCCAAAAGTAACTGGTGAACCGGACATCCCTATCTGAAACGATTGTCTTAGGTAGGTCATGGAGTCTAACTATCTCATTGAAGAAAGTGTGGCTACCTTAGATGCATCAAAGGTTTGGGAACAAGGCAAGAAGTGGGCCATTTTAGAGAATCGGTCGACTATGACACAGATAGAATCATATCTCCTCTGGGTCTTAGGTAAACCTAACACAAAATCCATACTCACATCTTGCCAAGGACGATCTGGGATAGGGAGTGGGGTATAAAGGCCAGTGTTTGTTTTCGCTGTTTGGCAACAGCGCAGGTTCGACATCTAGCTACAATATTAGCTACATCCCTTTTCAAGCTAGGCCAGAAAAAGTGGTCTTCAATAGCTAGAATGGTCTTGTCTTTTCCAAAATGGCCGGCTAAACCTCCAGCATGGATTTCCCAAATCAAAAATTCCCTAAGAGAAGTTCTAGGGATGCAAAGCCTATTTTTGAAGAACAAAAAACCATCTACAAGGGTATAATCCTGGTGATTACTAGATGGTCCTTGATGCAGAACAAATAAAGGGATGCGATGCGGAAGTAAATTAAGATTAACTAATTTTTTTGTTGTTTTTATATGTTTGTAGAAGTTGGCTTCAAATCAAAGAAAAGTTAACCTAACATTGAAAGATACTAATATGATAATTGAAGCACAATTTTAAGGAAACTAAATTATCAGAGTAGTTCAGAAGCAACGGATCGCTGGGGGTTGAGAAACTCCCAGACCTAGGGTTTCGCTCCGAACTTTCAACATAACAGAAATAAAGAGAAGAGATGGTTTATCTAACCAGACAATGATCTTCACAGATTTTGGTGGAAGAACTCTCCCGAGCAGATTGTTGGATCCTCGGATTCAGATATCTTCGTAATGGATCCTCCAATAATGGTCCTTTGGCGGGTTGGCTTCTCCTGAACTCAAGATCTGGAAGAGAAGAAAAACAATTGATGGAATCAGAGAGTCAAGGGGAAGATTTACCAGGTTGATGAACTTGAAGATTGAAATTGCTGAAAACTGGATTCTCCTGGATGTTGATGTGATTTTCCTTGGAACTTGCTCTGGATCTGAAGTAGCCGGACTGGATCTGGATGAAGGTGGATGGCCTGGACTTGTAGAGAGAGAGAGGCCGTGGGAGATGGATGGAGCTAGGGTTTGATGGATTGAAAATAATGAAGGGCGGCTAGGTTTTGGAATTTCAAGTGGCTAACCTAGGGTTTTGGATAAAGATGGAGATCTCTCACCTCCAAAAGGCTCCAATGGAACCCGGATTACCCCCTCATGGAGCTCAACACTTAGAATAGTGCAGAAGAAGAGAAACCTAGGTCACTCAACACAAGAGAATAGCAAAAATAATTTTTCTTCATTGATTTCTTAAAGTTACAAAGAGGGGTCTATTATATAGACCTAAAATTTTCTCCAAGCTTGTACAAATTCCCATGTGGGACTAAACTCCTCCAACCTCTAGATTAGGTAGAAAATCTCCTCTCTTGGCCGACCAAGAGTTCAAAAAAATTGGGACGGCCATAAAGGAATTTTTTTTGGAATTTTTATGGCGCCTCCTTTGGAGTTGGATTTGGATTTGGAGTCCTCTTCTTCTTATGGCATTTCTTCTTTTCTTCCACTCCAAGTTAAGCTCTTTGATTTTGATTTGAACTTCAATTGGATGTCCTTCTTTGATTTTTTCTCCAAGAGAAGTCTTTTTCCTTCTTTGCTTAGACAAAATTGGCAGGTATGGGCGCCTCCTTTAAATTAGCTTCCAATTTGATTTTTTTTTCTTTGGATGTGGGGACCATGACACTGGGATGCCTCTGTGGCGCCTCCTGGACTCTGGCGTGTGCTCGGAGTGTGGCTGGGCGTGTGGCTTGGAGTGTGGCCTCCACTTGCTTGAACCTTGATTTGATTGGAAGACAAATGTGGCACCATTTTGGACCAAATTGAAACCACATCGGGACTTGCACCGAGTCAACATGACTCAACAAAATTTAAATGGCGACTCAAGAAATAAATAAAAATAAATAAACTGGTTGACCAGGTCAACCTTTATTACAAACCCTAATTTCTCGGGCAATGTCAATCAGAGATCCAAATGGAGCTCTGAAGTCTTCGTCTGAGTCTGGTGCCCGCACCAATTCTCCCAGGGTGGGAGGAACTCGACCCTATCGAGTAAGGCTCAAGTTGGCTCTGGTATCTCTCCAAGAGGTCTGGGTCCAATTCTTGTAATTCTTCTCGGGAGATCCAAGAGTCATCAGAATCTAGCCTTCCTTGCCAGCGGACCAGGTACCTTTGGTATCCTCGATTACGAGTAGAGATAACCTGATCATCCAGGATCTTTTCAATCTGCTCTTTCCTCACAGGCCAGTTTGTTGGTGGACACACAGGGTCGGGATCACTCTCAATGATAGGGTTAGGCTCAAAAGGCTCACTAGGAATCACAGCTGGCTCCCTGTACTCTACTAAGTCTGTAATGTTGAAAGTAGAGCTAATGCCTAGTTCTGGAGGTAACTCGAGCACATAGGCATTGGATCCTACTCTCTTTACCACTCTAAATGGTCCAGCTCCCCTAGCATGTAACTTTCTAACGGTTCCAGGAGGAAACCGTTCAGGCCTTAACCTAATCATCACATAGTCTCCCTCAACAAAAGATTTGACTCGCCTTTGAGTATCAGCCAACTTCTTATAAGTTTCATTACTTAAATTTATTTTGGCATGAATTTCTTTATGCAAGTCTTTTACATGCTGTGCAAAATTCTCAGCAGATTCGGAGACTCGAGTGTGGACAGGTAAAAGGGACTAGGTCAAGAGGTGTGTGAGGTTTGTACCCATGTACAATTTCAAATGGACTCTTACCCGTAGACCTATTGACCGAGTCATTGTACGCAAATTCTGCCCTTGGTAGGTATAAATCCCAATTTCTGGTGTTTTCACCAATAAGACATCTCAGCAGATTTCCTAGGCTACGGTTCACTACTTCAGTTTGGCCATCAGTTTGGGGATGATAGGCAGTTGAAAACTTAAGTTTTGTCCCTAACTTATGCCAAAGGGTCTTCCAAAAGTAACTGGTGAACCGGACATCCCTATCTGAAACGATTATCTTAGGTAGGCCATGGAGTCTAACTATCTCATTGAAGAAAGTGTGGCTACCTTAGACGCATCAAAGGTTTGGGAACAAGGCAAGAAGTGGGCCATTTTAGAGAATCCGTCGACTACGACACAGATAGAATCATGTCTCCTCTGGTCTTAGGTAAACCTAACACAAATCCATACTCACATCTTGCCAAGGACGATCTGGGACAGGGAGTGGGGTATAAAGGCAGTGTTTTGTTTTCGCTGTTTGGCAACAGCGCAGGTTCGACATCTAGCTACAATATTAGCTACATCCCTTTCAAGCTAGGCCAGAAAAAGTGGTCTTCAATAGCTAGAATGGTCTTGTCTTTTCCAAAATGGCGGCTAAACCTCCAGCATGGATTTCCCAAATCAAAAATTCCCTAAGAGAAGTTCTAGGGATGCAAAGCCTATTTTTGAAGAACAAAAAACCATCTACAAGGGTATAATCCTGGTGATTACTAGATGGTCCTTGAACTAGATCCTGATACACAGTTGTGAAATCCGGACAAGACTCATATTCCTCTTTGATTTGCTCAAACCCTATGACCTCAGTTCTAACAGAAGTTAATAACGGAGATCGGCGACTAAGGGCATCAGCTACCTTATTCTCACTCCAGCCTTATGTTTCAGGACAAAGTATAGGACTGGATATATTCTACCCACTTAGCATGCCTAGGGTTAAGCTTCTTTGAGAGTTCAGAATCTAAGAGCCTCATGGTCCGAAAATAGTACAAATTCCTGCGGTAGCAAATAATGGCTCCAGTAACGCAAAGCTTGCACCACCGCATAAAATTCCTTATCATAGGTAGAATACCTAAGCTTAGCATCATTAAGTTTTTCACTAAAGAATGCTATGGGATGATTCTCTTGGCTTAGGACTCCACCTATTCCTACACCTGAAGCATCACAGGCAACCTCAAATACTTTAGAAAAATCGGGTAATCTCAGAATGGGTGCCTGGGTCATTTTATCCTTAAGATCTAGGAAGGCTTTATGGGCTGACTTAGTCCAATGAAATTCTCCCTTCCTAATACAATCAGTGATAGGAGCAGCTAAAGTACTAAACTCCTTGATGAATTGCCTATAGAAGGTAGCCAGCCATGGAAACTTCTAACTTCATGCACATTGGTTGGCTCTGGCCAGTCTACTATGGACCTAATCTTCTCAGGATCGGCCGCCACGCCGTCAGGCGTTACTACAAAACCAAGAAAGATAACTCTACTAGTCATGAATTCACACTTCTTAAGATTACTGTAGAGTCTCTCATTCCTCAAAACTTGGCAGACTGCTCTAAGGTGGCCTAGGTGATCTGCTGGGGTCTTACTATAGATCAGGATGTCATCAAAATAGACCACCACAAATTTTCCTATGAAAGCTCTAAGTACCTGGGTCATAATTCTCATGAAGGTACTAGGGGCATTTGACAACCCAAAAGGCATAACAACCCATTCATAAAGACCATCCTTAGTTTTGAAAGCTTTTCCATTCATCCCCGGGTCTAATCCTAACCTGATGATAGCCGCTTTTGAGATCAATCTTAGAAAAAAACCATTGCACCAGCCATCATATCAAGCATGTCATCTAGTCTAGAGATGGGAAACCTATATTTGATTGTAATTTTATTGATGGCATGACTGTCAACACACATCCTCCACGTGCTATCTTTCTTTGGGTCAGTAAGGCTGGGACTGCACAAGGGCTAAGACATTCTCTAATAAACCCTTTCCTCAATAATTCTCCAACCTGCTTTTGCAGTTCTTCATGCTCAGATGGATTCATCCTGTAATGGGGCAAGTTGGGCAAAGTCGCTCCTAGGATTAGATCTATGGCATGCTGGATATCCCTAAGAGGTGGAAGGTGGTCTGGCAAATCCTCGGGAAAGACATCCTCAAACTCTTTTAACACAAGTTTAACTTCTTGAGGAAACTCTGAGTGTTCCGAAGATCTAAG
Organism: Areca catechu; assembly: GCA_021397845.1. Classification (NCBI taxonomy): domain Eukaryota; kingdom Viridiplantae; phylum Streptophyta; class Magnoliopsida; order Arecales; family Arecaceae; genus Areca; species Areca catechu. The sequence continues at coordinate 55,103,528 of CM038038.1, forward strand.
TTCCTTAGCAGTCAACATCCAGATGGGTGAACCACTATGAATTTCTTGTTCTAGATCCTTAGCACTGATTAGGTTCACTCCAGTTTTCATCTCCTTACCTTACCGGCTCCTTTAGTTACCTTGTCCTTAGGGGGAACGGAATGGATCGTAATCTTCTTCCCATTGAAACTAAAGACACAGGTATTGGATTTTCCTAAGAGGGTGGCATCATGATCATAAAACCAAGGTCTTCCGAGAATTATACTGCTCACCCCCATGGGTAAAACATCGCACCAAATCTTTTCGTGATAAGATTGCATTTGGATTTGGACTTGACATCTAGACTGGATGGGTATGGAGGTAGAATCTACCCAAGAACCTTATAGGGGTTGGGATGGGGAACTGGGATTAAGCCTAACATCTTGACAGTGCTAGTAGAGATGGCATTTACACAGCTCCCACTATCTATGATGATCTTACATACCTTATCCCCTAATTTAAGAAAAGTCTGTAGGATGTTAGTCCTACGCCAATCCTCTTGAACTAGATTCTGGGATAGGATGCATCTTACAACTCCTAATTGGTCAGATCATTGGGTTCCTCCTCTCCTTCATACTCCTCAACCAAATTCATTCCGGCCTCATAAACTTCTTCTTCAAATTCCTCACTGGGCTCGGAATTATCATTCTCTCCCTCTTCTATGTAAATGGATCTCCGTGGGCACTGGCTAGCAACATGACCTACCTTATGATACTTGAAACAGGCTATGGCAGTACACTGACTGGAAATGTGACCTGGTTTCTGACACTTAAAACAGGTGATATTTGAACTAGTGGTTCTCTGGGTGTCAGGTGCCTTACCTTTGTCCATGGGCCTAGGGGTAGAAGTACCCTGAAAAGGTTTACTAGGGATAACTTGGCTAGGTCCATTCCTTGGGATTGGGGCACTAACCCTAGAAGGTATAGGTCCTCTCTGAAATTTCTCAGTGTTCAGTGCAATCTGGTAGGCTTGGTATAGATCAGTAACCTCTCTCAGAAATAGTTCTCTCTTGATATCTTCCCTCAGTCCAGCCCTAAATCTAGACAAAGTGACTTCGTGGGCTTCACTCACATCACATCTCATTAGGTATTCACCACCAAAGTAGCTATGTATTCTGAGACAGATCGGTTTCCTTGTTTCAGGTTTTGCCATTGGTCTAACAGGTTTTGCTGGTATTAAATGGGTAGGTATTTATCTCTTAGTTTTTCTTTCATAACCTGCCAAGTGGTTAGGGCTCAACATTCCGTCTCCTAGTGGTTAGCTCAATGTTCCCCCAGTATAACCTAGCTTGATGCACTAATTTCATCACGGCAAACTTGTATTTCCTCTCCTCAGACATAGCATACCACTCAAAGTATTGGTCCATCTCACCCTCCCAATCAGAATACACCTTAGGGTTCAGACTACCATCAAAAGTGGGTTCATCTAATTTGATGTTCCTGATGAACCTATCATCTCTATCTTCGGCTCTGGGTGAGGCCTCCTATGATTAGGTTCAGGATCTCTATATAAAGGCCTTCTAGGCTCCTGATGTGGGTGAGGTTGAGGCACATTAAAAACGGGGTCAGGAGTCCAATTCCGATGTCTAGGTTCTTCAAGTACTTGGACTCGGTCCCTAAGTTGGGTAAGATCCTCATGAATTTGTGTGCTAAACTGGGCCACAGTGTTTGTCATATCCTGATTCATTTTAGCCATACTTTCAGTAAGAGTTCTGATCATGGCCTCTAAATCAGGTTGGGTTTGACCAGGTTGATATGGCACTCCGTTTCTGGTAGACATGATGATTCAAGCAAGCACACAAAATGAGACTAGACTAAATCGACTACTGGATCACTAGACCTAGAAACTAGATGCCCAATCAGAGTGGCAAGCTAGCCTGTAGTAACTCAGGACTCAGCCAGGCAGGTGTAAGGGGAGTGTTAGGTCCCTGATTGCCAATCCTAGACACCAATCAGTGATTGGCCAGGTAGGCGGACCAGCATACAAGCCCTTCGGGAATGGATCCCTGAACCACCGTTCTAGACACTGAGTGCTAAGCACACACAGAATAACTCGGCAAACTGACTCAACACTAGCCTAGACCCGACCAATTGGTGTCCCTAGCCCACTAGGGCAAATTAGGTCTAACTGATTTTAAATTAGGTCTAGGTTCGAATGATTGGATGTTGGTTTTGGGCTAAAGAGAGGTAATCAACTCATCCCCTTATCTTAGATGCTCAATTGCCCTTAAGTAAATTATGAGATGATCACTCCAAAAAGATTGAATTGCAGAACACAAAAAACAGAGTTGCTATATTTTAATGTTCAGAATTTTTACCGAAACCAATAAATCAAAAGAATTATGGAAAATAGGATCAATTATACTGGTTTCAACGAAGCAAAAATCATGCAATTCGGAGTTTTATGCAGGGAGAAATAATTCAGAAAACAGGGCAATTACGGGCTGCAACTAGATTGTCTTCCCCGTTTATAATCCCTGCTACGAAGTTATAACCCAATGGATCCCCTACACACCCTAGGAACACCCCGTGGAATGGGAGGAGGAGGCTTGCACCTCGCTTAGTTCCTAGGACCGGACGTCCTGGGGAGTCTACTTCGAGCAGACAAAATAAAAAGAGAAAAACAATCAAAACAAGCAAGCAAGCAAATCAGAAACCCTAGACTGGGCTCTGATACCAAAAATGATGCAGAACAAATAAAGGGATGCGATGCGAAAGTAAATTAAGATTAACTAATTTTTTTGTTGTTTTTATATGTTTGTAGAAGTTGGCTTCAAATCAAAGAAAAGTTAACCTAACATTGAAAGATACTAATATGATAATTGAAAGCACAATTTTAAGGAAACTAAATTATCATAGTAGTTCAGAAGCAACGGATCGCTGGGGGTTGAGAAACTCCCAGACCTAAGGTTTCGCTCCGAACTTTCAACAGAACAGAAATAAAGAGAAGAGATGGTTTATCTAACCAGACAATGATCTTCACAGATTTTGGTGGAAGAACTCTCCCGAGCAGATTGTTGGATCCTCGGATTCAGATATCTTCGTAATGGATCCTCCAATACTGGTCCTTTGGTGGGTTGGCTTCTCCTGAACTCAAGATCTGGAAGAGAAGAAAAACAATTGATGGAATCAGAGAGTCAAGGGGAAGATTTACCAGGTTGATGAACTTGAAGATTGAAATTGCTGAAAACTGGATTCTCCTGGATGTTGATGTGATTTTCCTTGGAACTTGCTCTGGATCTGAAGTAGCCGGACTGGATCTGGATGAAGGTGGACGGCCTGGACTTGTAGAGAGAGAGAGGCCATGGGAGATGGATGGAGCTAGGGTTTGATGGATTGAAAATAATGAAGGGCGGCTAGGGTTTTGGAATTTCAAGTGGGTAACCTAGGGTTTTGGATAAAGATGGAGATCTCTCACCTCCTCAAGGCTCCAATGGAACCCGGATTACCCCCTCACGGAGCTCAACACTTAGAATAGTACGGAAGAAGAGAAACCTAGGTCACTCAACACAAGAGAATAGCAAAAATAATTTTTCTTCATTGATTTCTTAAAGTTACAAAGAGGGGTCTATTATATAGACCTAAAATTTTCTCCAAGCTTGTACAAATTCCCATGTGGGACTAAACTCCTCCAACCTCTAGATTAGGTAGAAAATCTCCTCTCTTGGCTGACCAAGAGTTCAAAAAAATTTGGGACGGCCATAAAGCAATTTTTTTTTGGAATTTCTATGGCACCTCCTTTGGAGTTGGATTTGGATTTGGAGTCCTCTTCTTCTTATGGCATTTCTTCTTTTCTTCCACTCCAAGTTAAGCTCTTTGATTTTGATTTGAACTTCAATTGGATGCCCTTCTTGATTTTTTCTCCAAGAGAAGTCTTTTTCCTTCTTTGCTTAGATAAAATGGCAGGTATGGGCGCCTCCTGTAAATTAGCTTCCAATTTGATTTTTTCTTCTTTGGATGTGGGGACCATGACACTGGGATGCCTCTGTGGCACCTCCTGGACTCTGGCGTGTGCTCGGAGTGTGGCTGGGCATGTGGCTTGGAGTGTGGCCTCCACTTGCTTGAACCTTGATTTGATTGGAAGACAAATGTGGCACCATTTTGGACCAAATTGAAACCACATCTGGACTTGCACCGAGTCAACATGACTCAACAAAATTTAAATGGTGACTCAAAAAATAATATAAATAATAAACTGGTTGACCAGGTCAACCTTTATTACAAACCCTAATTTCTCGGGTAATGTCAATCAGAGATCCAAATGGAGCTCTGAAGTCTTCTTCTAAGTCTGGTGCCTGCACCAGTCCTTGAACTAGATCCTGATACACAGTTGTGAAATCCGGACAAGACTCATATTCCTCTTTGATTTGCTCAAACCCTATGACCTCAGTTCTAACAGAAGTTAATAACAGAGATCGGCGACTAAGGGCATCAGCTACCTTATTCTCAACTCCAGCCTTATGTTTCAGGACAAAGTATAGGACTGTATATATTCAACCCACTTAGCATGCCTAGGGTTAAGCTTCTTTTGGGAGTTCAGAAATCTAAGAGCCTCATGGTCCGAAAATAGTACAAATTCCTGCGGTAGCAAATAATGTCTCCAGTAACGCAAAGCTTGCACCACCGCATAAAATTCCTTATCATAGGTAGAATACCTAAGCTTAGCATCATTAAGTTTTTCACTAAAGAATGCTATGGGATGATTCTCTTGGCTTAGGACTCCACCTATTCCTACACCTGAAGCATCACAGGCAACCTCAAATACTTTAGAAAAATCGGGTAATCTCAGAATGGGTGCCTGGGTCATTTTATCCTTAAGATCTAGGAAGGCTTTATGGGCTGACTTAGTCCAATGAAATTCTCCCTTCCTAATACAATCAGTGATAGGAGCAGCTAAAGTACTAAACCCCTTGATGAATCGCCTATAGAAGGTAGCCAAGCCGTGGAAACTTCTAACTTCATGCACATTGGTTGGCTCTGGCCAGTCTACTATGGACCTAATTTTCTCAGGATCGGCCGCCACGCCGTCAGGGGTTACTACAAAACCAAGAAAGATAACTCTACTAGTCATGAATTCACACTTCTTAAGATTACCGTAGAGTCTCTCATTCCTCAAAACTTGGCACACTGCTCTAAGGTGGCCTAGGTGATCTGCTGGGGTCTTACTATAGATCAGGATGTCATCAAAATAGACCACCACAAATTTTTCAATGAAAGCTCTAAGTACCTGGGTCATAATTCTCATGAAAGTACTAGGGGCATTGGACAACCCAAAAGGCATAACAACCCATTCATAAAGACCATCCTTAGTTTTGAAAGCAATTTTCCATTCATCCCCGGGTCTAATCCTAACCTGATGATAGCCGCTTTTGAGATCAATCTTAGAAAAAAACCATTGCACCAGCCATCATATCAAGCATGTCATCTAGTCTAGGGATGGGAAACCTATATTTGATTGTAATTTTATTGATGGCACGACTGTCAACACACATCCTCCACGTGCCATCTTTTTTTGGGGTCAGTAAGGCTGGGACTGCACAAGGGCTAAGACTTTCTCTAATAAACCCCTTCCTCAATAATCTCCAACCTGCTTTTGCAGTTCTTCATGCTCAGATGGATTCATCCTGTAATGGGGCAAGTTGGGCAAAGTCGCTCCTGGGATTAGATCTATGGCATGCTGGATATCCCTAAGAGGTGGAAGGTGGTCTAGCAAATCCTCGGGAAAGATATCCTCAAATTCTTTTAACACAGGTTTAACTTCTTGAGGAGGCTCTGAGGGTTCGAAGTTCTAAGTTCCTTAGCAGTCAACATCCAGATGGGTGAACCACTATGAATTTCTTGTTCTAGATCCTTAGCACTGATTAGGTTCACTCCAGTTTTCATCTCCTTAACCTTACCGGCTCCTTTAGTTACCTTGTCCTTAGGGGGAACTGAATGGATCATAATCTTCTTCCCATTGAAACTAAAGACACAGGTATTGGATTTTCCTAAGAGGGTGGCATCATGATCATACAACCAAGGTCTTCCGAGAATTATACTGCTCACCCCCATGGGTAAGACATCGCACCAAATCTTTTCATGATAAGATTGCATTTGGATTTGGACTTGACATCTAGACTGGATGGGTATGGAGGTAGAATCTACCCAAGAAACCTTATAGGGGTTGGGATGGGGAACTGGGATTAAGCCTAACATCTTGACAGTGCTAGTAGAGATGGCATTTACACAGCTCCCACTATCTATGATGATCTTACATACCTTATCCCCTAATTTAAGAAAAGTCTGTAGGATGTTAGTCCTACGCCAATCCTCTTGAACTAGATTCTGGGATAGGATGCATCTTACAACTCCTAATTGGTCAGATTCATTGGGTTCCTCTTCTCCTTCATACTCCTCAACCAAATTCATTCCGGCCTCATAAACTTCTTCTTCAAATTCCTCACTGGGCTCGGAATTATCATTCTCTCCCTCTTCTATGTAAAGGGATCTCCGTGGGCACTGGCTAGCAACATGACCTACCTTATGACACTTGAAACAGGCTATGGCAGTACACTGACTGGAAATGTGACCTGGTTTCTGACACTTAAAACAGGTGATATTTGAACTAGGGGTTCTCTGGTGTCAGGTGCCTTACCTTTGTCAATGGGCCTAGGGGTAGAAGTACCCTGAAAAGGTTTACTAGGGATAACTTGGCTAGGTCCATTCCTTGGGATTGGGGCACTAACCCTAGAAGGTATAGGTCCTCTCTGAAATTTCTCAGTGTTCAGTGCAATCTGGTAGGCTTGTCTAGATCAGTAACCTCTCTCAGAAATAGTTCTCTCTTGATATCTTCCCTCAGTCCAGCCCTAAATCTAGACAAAGTGACTTCGTGGGCTTCACTCACATCACATCTCATTAGGTATTCATCAAAAGTAGCTATGTAGTCTGAGACAGATCGGTTTCCTTGTTTCAGGTTTTGCCATTGGTCTAACAGGTTTTGCTGGTATGAAATGGGTAGGTATTTATCTCTCAATTTTTCTTTCATACCCTGCCAAGTGGTTATGGGCTCAACATTCTGTCTCCTAGTGGTTAGCTCAATGTTCCCCCAGTATAACCTAGCTTGACGCACTAATTTCATCTTGGCAAACTTGTATTTCCTCTCCTCAGACATAGCATACCACTCAAAGTATTGGTCCATCTCACCCTCCCAATCAGAATACACCTTAGGGTTCAGACTACCATCAAAAGTGGGTGCATCTAATTTGATGTTCCTGATGAACCTATCATCTCTATCTTCAGGCTCTGGGTCAGGCCTCCTATGATTAGGTTCAGGATCTCTATATAAAGGCCTTCTAGGCTCCTGATGTGGGTGAGGTTGAGGCACATTAAAATCGGGGTTAGGAGTCCAATTCCGATGTCTAGGTTCTTCAAGTACTTGGACTCGGTCCCTAAGTTGGGTAAGATCCTCATGAATTTGTGCGCTAAACTGGGCCACAGTGTTTGTCATATCCTGATTCATTTTAGCCATACTTTCAGTAAGAGTTCTGATCATGGCCTCTAAATCAGGTTGGGTTTGACCAGGTTGATATGGCACTCCGTTTCTGGTAGACATGATGATTCAAGCAAGCACACAAAATGAGACTAGACTAAATCGACTACTGGATCACTAGAACTAGAGTCCAAACTAGATGCCCAATCAGAGTGGCAAGCTAGCCTGTAGTAACTCAGGACTCAGCCAGGCAGGTGTAAGGGAGTGTTAGGTCCCTGATTGCCAATCCTAGACACCAATCAGTGATTGGCCAGGTAGGCGAACCAGCACACAAGCCCTTCGAGAATGGATCCCTGAACCACCGTTCTAGACACTGAGTGCTAAGCACACACAGAATAACTCGGCAAACTGACTCAACACTAGCCTAAACCGACGAATTGGTGTCCCTAGCCCACTAGGGCAAATTAGGTCTAACTGATTTTAAATTAGGTCTAGGTTCGAATGATTGGATGGTGGTTTTGGGCTAAGGAGAGGTAATCAACTCCTCCCCTTATCTTAGATGCTCAATTGCCCTTAAGTAAATTATGAGATGATCACTCCAAAAAGAATTGAATTGCAGAACACAAAAAAAATAGAGTTGTTGTATTTTAATGCTCAGAATTTTTACGAAAACCAATAAATTACAAACAAATTATGGAAAATAGGATCAATTATACTGGTTTCAACGAAGCAAAAATCATGTAATTTAGAGTTTTATGCAGGGAGAAATAATTCAGAAAACATGGCAATTACAGGCTGCAACTAGATTGTCTTCCCCGTTTATAATCCCTGCTACGAAGTTATAACCCAATGGATCCCCTACACGCCCTAGGAACACCCCGTGGAATGGGAGGAGGAGGCTTGCGCCTCGCTTAGTTCCTAGGACCGGACGTCCTGGGGAGTCTACTTCGAGCAGACAAAATAAAAAGAGAACGATCAAAACAAGCAAGCAAGCAAATCAGAAATCCTAGACTGGGCTCTGATACCAAAAATGATGCAGAACAAATAAAGGGATGCGATGCGGAAGTAAATTAAGATTAACTATTTTTTTTTTTGTTGTTTTTATATATTTGTAGAAGTTGGCTTCAAATCAAAGAAAAGTTAACCTAACATTGAAAGATACTAATATGATAATTGAAAGCACAGTTTTAAGGAAACTAAATTATCAGAGTAGTTCAGAAGCAACGGATCGCTGGGGGTTGAGAAACTCCCAGACCTAGGGTTTCGCTCCGAACTTTCAATAGAACAGAAATAAAGAGAAGAGATGGTTATCTAACCAGACAATGATCTTCACAGATTTTGGTGGAAGAACTCTCCCGAGCAGATTGTTGGATCCTCGGATTCAGATATCTTCGTATGGATCCTCCAATACTGGTCCTTTGGCGGGTTGGCTTCTCCTGAACTCAAGATCTGGAAGAGAAGAAAAACAACTGATGGAATCAGAGAGTCAAGGGGAAGATTTACCAGGTTGATGAACTTGAAGATTGAAATTGCTGAAAACTGGATTCTCCTGGATGTTGATGTGATTTTCCTTGGAACTTAATCTGGATCTGAAGTAGCCGGACTGGATCTGGATGAAGGTGGACGGCCTGGACTTGTAGAGAGAGAGAGGCCGTGGGAGATGGATGGAGCTAGGGTTTGATGGATTGAAAATAATGAAGGGCGGCTAGGGTTTTGGAATTTCAAGTGGCTAACCTAGGGTTTTGGATAAAGATGGAGATCTCTCACCTCCTCAAGGCTCCAATGGAACCCGGATTACCCCCTCACGGAGCTCAACACTTAGAATAGTGCGGAAGAAGAGAAACCTAGGTTACTCAACACAAGAGAATAGCAAAATAATTTTTCTTCATTGATTTCTTAAAGTTACAAAGAGGGGTCTATTATATAGACCTAAATTTTTCTCCAAGCTTGTACAAATTCCCATGTGGGACTAAACTCCTCCAACCTCTAGATTAGGTAGAAAATCTCCTCTCTTGGCCGACCAAGAGTTCAAAAAATTTGGGACGGCCATAAAGGAATTTTTTTGGAATTTTTATGGCGCCTCCTTTGGAGTTGGATTTGGATTTGGAGTCCTCTTCTTCTTATGGGATTTCTTCTTTTCTTCCACTCCAAGTTAAGCTCTTTGATTTTGATTTGAACTTCAATTGGATGTCCTTCTTTGATTTTTTCTCCAAGAGAAGTCTTTTTCCTTCTTTGCTTAGACAAATTGGCAGGTATGGGCGCCTCCTTTAAATTAGCTTCCAATTTGATTTTTTTCTTCTTTGGATGTGGGGACCATGACACTGGGATGCCTCTGTGGCGCCTCCTGGACTCTGGCGTGTGCTCGGAGTGTGGCTTGGAGTGTGGCCTCCACTTGCTTGAACCTTGATTTGATTAGAAGACAAATGTGGCACCATTTTGGACCAAATTGAAACCACATCGGGACTTGCACCGAGTCAACATGACTCAACAAAATTTAAATGGTGACTCAAGAAATAAAAAAAAATAAATAAACTGGTTGACCAGGTCAACCTTTATTACAAACCCTAATTTCTCGGGCAATGTCAATCAGAGATCCAAATGGAGCTCTGAAGTCTTCTTCTGAGTCTGGTGCCCGCACCAAATTAGTGACTTGGAATGGTAGGAAGAAGGGAATGTAAAAGGTTTAAAGAAGGAATGAATGGCAGGAAGAAGGAAATGTAAAAGGTTTAAAGAAGGAATGAATGATGGTGGATTGGTTGAAGTTGTAGGAGATCATGATGAATGATTTGGCACCTTGAATGTTGGTGGATTGGTTGAAGTTGTAGGAGATCAAGATGAATGATTTGGCACCTTGAATGTGTGCTGATTGGAACCCCTTGGCTGAAATCAGGTTGGCATCTCTTGACGGAAGAAGATTGGCACTCCGAAGTATTGTAGAATGGCTTCCTTGGAGAGTGGTGTTCGTAGCCTTGAAGCTTGAAGAAGATGGCTACTTTGGTTGGTGGATGGGAAGGACTCCTTTGGTTGATGGAAGGGGCAGCACCTTGATGGAATGTAGTGGATTTAGGAGGTGGCTAGGTTGGCTAATGGAAATACTTATGGGCCTCTCACGCTCTCCCTCTCGAAGAACACTTGCACAACACAAATAGAAGTAGAGCCTTTAAAATTTTCATTCATGAATAATCCTTTCATGAGGGGTTTGTAGTGGTATTTATAAGTCTCCAATTCATTTTGAAAATTTGAATTACAAGGAGTAAATCATGGAAGGTTATATCCTAAGCAAGCTATATGGAAGGGGAGTTGAAACCATGCTTGAATGGGGGAGAAAATGGTGGTCGGCCACCTTGAGTTTGAATTCAAACTTAGCCGCCCAATGAGTAGTGATGTGGCATGCTTAGGTATTCTCCATGTTGGCTTTGAAGATGACATGGCTTCCAATTAGACTTGATGATCTAGCGTCCACCTTGGCATGGTTTGTTGGAGTGATTTGGTGCACTTAATCTTCAAGCCCTCTTGCTAAACTTGAACCCAATTCAAACCCATCTTGGACCCAACTTATAAAATCAACTAATTACAAGGTCAGATTGAACCCAATTTGACTCAAGAGACCAAATTGACATGGACCTAATCCTAATTACAGGACTCAAACTCAACCAAAGAAATAAATTTCTCTATTTGTAAGACTCATGTTCAATTAAAGAAATAAAATTGAAACCAAAAATAGAATTAACTTAATCCATTGAAATCCATAATGAGTCTGGCTTGATTAGATTGGATTGAATTCTCTTTCGAGCTGTGTTGCCCGCACCAGTTGGTGGATGAACTACATCACATCCTCCGAGCTTATCAGACTAACAAAGGACCTTGATGGGTGAAACTTTCTTTAATCTTTCCTTTGCTACTAAAGCTATCATCCCTTTGGAGGTTGAGCTCCCATCCCTAAGGGTAAAGAATTTTGAAGAAAGTAGCAATCCTGAATGACTTCGGGTGAACCTGGACTTAATAAAGGAAGTATAAGAGCATGCTGCTATAAGAATGGCCACCTATCAAAGCGAGGTCGCTCGTTACCACAATACCTGGGTATGAGGTAAATTTCTTAAGGTAGGGGATTTAGTCTTGAGGCAAGCCAAAGTATCTCAGCCGACTCACCAAGAAAAGCTCTCTCCTAACTTGAAGGAGTCGTTTCAAGTGAAAGAGGTTATCCATCCCAGTGCTTTAATATAACTAGATGGCATGCCCTACCCAGACCACAGAACTCAGAAAACCTATGGACATATTATCAATAATACATGTACTATATCCTTTTAAAATTTATGTAAAATTACATTTTTGAAAACAAGAAATCTTAAAAGCTAGAAAAATCACTAAACCAAAAATGTCGATGGAGAGATGGCATTTTTACTGAGTATTCTCCAGCCCAAGGCATAAATCTTTGATTAAAGGAAGGGTAGCCATAAGCACGAGGTTCAACAACTATGAATACACAACACCATGTGTGAGAAACATAGAAAGTAATTTTGTCTCATCAAAAAAATTTTGAGATGCATACAGTCCTGCTTCAGCTAAGTTATATTTTTCTTGTAAGTACTTTATGAAACATAGGTGGGACACAAAAAGTTATCAAGAAGGCCATTATAAAGAGGTACACCATGTAGATGGACTAAACTGGTGGACAACGTGTCCAGACCCTCTCCTTATGGTGTTGGTGCAATGCAAAGGCCCCCTCCAATCTACAAATAGTTGGAGAAGAAGGAACCTGTATGGGCCAAAAGCTCCCACCTGTTATAAGGAGGAAATGGAGAAGAAAATCCTGAGTGATGGGGGACAGGGGTAGCATCGTTGGTGAGCCTAGAAGTCACCTAAATTAGGATACTATTTTTTTTTGATATTTTTTTCTTTAGGGGTGGCGAAGGAATAGGGTGGTGAAGGAATAGTGGGGATGTAGGATAGGGATCTGGATCTCATGGACTTTGGGACTCACCCTAACGAAGAGACCTCTCACCTCTAGGGCATTACACCATTCTCGATACTTGGAGGCACTAGGATGGATCTCAAAGGTCACGAGGGGATAAAAAAGATGGAATGGGAAGGGGAATAACTAGGGCATCATGCCCATGCCCAAAGGCGAAGGCAAGAAGAATCACTCTTCTAAAAAATTCAAATTTTAAAACTTTCTTTTTATAAAGAACTGAGGGTGGTATTTATAGATATTTCCGACCCTCATTTGAATTTGAATACAAGATAAAAAGATAAGGATGACTTAATTCAAATACAAGATAGGATAAGATAAGCCTATCCATATTTCAATCCTAACAAACCAATCCTAATTCAAGTTTCAAACAAAAGATAAATCCTAAATAAATATTCTTCAAATTTAAATTTATTTGCTGCTCTGGAATTCGTGCTACTCCGGATTCGTGCAGGCCAATGTCCCCATCATTCTCCTGAGGTTGGAAAAACTCGAGTCTGTTGAGTCAGGATCAGGAAGACATTGGTGAAACCGAATCCAATCAATCACTGAGATCTGTTCGACTCCGAGAACCGTGTAGCACTAAAAATCATGCAACTCTGAAAACTATCCCAAATTATATATATATTTTTTGCCATACTTTTTTCTCATATTTTCTTTTTTTTTTCTCTAATTTTCTTTTCTTTCCCCTTTTTGTTTATTTCATGCATTTATTCCAAAGTCTGCAAAGGATAAACCGGCTATGCTTTAAGAGACGTGCAGAATACTCTGCACTTGAAATCAGCTACGAATGCAGGTTTTGCATTCACGTTCATGCCAATGCCACTCCTTCCCTACGGACGATGCTGCAAAACAGAGGATGGACTTCGGAAGGGGGGTTCACTGGCTACAGCACCGGGATGCCAACGGTGACACGGGGAGAGAGCGACCGGCGGGCGTGACATAGGGGTCGGAGAGGAAAGGGGGGAGAGGAAGAGAGGAACTGAGGGAGAAGAGAGGAGTCGTGGTGCCTCGTTGGTGGCCGTGAGGTAGCGAGCAGTGGCTGAGGGGCAAGTCGGGGGGAATGTTGCTCTGGGACTCTCCGGTGACTGTGGAGATGGCGAAGGGGCATCGCCGTTTGAGTTGGCTGGCCGGGAATGGTGGGTGGCGGCGATCGGAGTGAGTGAGAGATGGCGAAGGCACGGTGGCTGTCTTGGCATCGCGGACGTCGTCATGGTCGCCCTTGAGGACATGGTGGAGGCGGGCCTCGTTGCGGCGGATCTGGTTGGGGTCGTCGATCGGGGAGACGGAATCATCGTCCTGGATGAAGATGAGGGTGGCGATCCGGCCATTGTGGGTCTAGACCTTGGCCTCGACGATGGCGCAGCAGAGGTCGGCGAGGATGGTGAAGGCCTCGGAGAGGATGCCCGGGCGGTCAGTGTCGGTGAGGCCGTCGAGGGTGGCAGTGGCAGAGTGGGAAGTGGAGGATGAGGGGCTTGTCCTTCTTATTGAAGCGGAGGGTGAAGCCCTGCTTCTTGTCCGGGATGGGCTGCCAGGAGAAGGTCCGGCCTTGGCATCGGTTGACGACGTGCTCCCAGGTGGTGGTGGCACCGTGGAAAGTGTCGACGAAGTGGTCATTGTTGGAGAGATCGAAGGTGAAGGCAGAGGAGTTGATGGCGCGGGTGAGGCTGAGGCAGTGGGGTAGTAGGGAGGTGACGGTGGCAGTGGGCAGTGGATCACAGGAGAGGAAAGACATTGGTTGGGAGATTTTTATTATTATTGTTATTATTATTATTATTATTATTGGATCTGCGAGGTGCAAGGATGAATGATAAAGGGATTCTGGGATGATATGCATGTACTCTAATTTTTTGGGCTATGATACCAAAATTGATGGGGGACAGGGATAGGATCGTTGGTGAGCCTAGAAGTCACCTAAATTAGGGTACTGATTTTTTTTGATATTTTTTTCTCTAGGGTTGGCGAAGGAAAAGGATGGCGAAGGAATAGTGGGGATGTAGGATAGGGATCTGGATCTCATGGACTTTGGGACTCACCCTAATGAAGAGACCTCTCATCTCTAGAGCATTACACCCTCCTCGATACTTGGAGGCGTTAGGATGGATCTCAAAGGTCATGAGGGGATAAAGAAGATGGAATGGGAAGGGGAATAACTAGGGCATCATGCCCATGCCCGAAGGCGAAGGCAAGAAGAATCACTCTTCTAAAAAATTCAATTTTTTTTCTCCAAAAACTTTTTTTTTACAAAGAACTGAGGGTGGTATTTATAGACATTTCCAACCCTCATTTGAATTTGAATACAAGATAAAAAGATAGGGATGACTTAAATTCAAATACAAGATAGGATAAGATAAGCCTATCCATATCTCAATCCTAACCAACCAAATCCTAATTCAAATTTCAAACAAAAGATAAATCCTAAATAAATATTCTTCAAATTTAAATTTATTTGTTGCTCTAGAATTCATGCTGCTCCAGGATTCGTGCAGGCCGATGTCCCCTTCAGACTTCTTGAGGCCTCCCTAGATCGTTCTCTTGGTATTTTCTCACTCTTTCGACTTACCTTTCTGCCCGTTTTTACCGTCCCTTTTATACCATCGAGCTGCCCTCAGCCCACGTTAATTCCAGGAGGCTCCCTGAGACCTCTGGACCTTCTCCTCCCCCTTCTTCTTTGAGTCCGGGAGCTAAGTGGCCGGACCACCTCGTCCACCGTGTGTCACGAAAGGGGGAAGACTGGTGAGGCTTTGGGCCGAGCATGAGAGCTCTCCTTTTGAGGCATTGATGGTGGGCTTCCAGCCATTTCAGGCCCCTACCCGTAAGGATTCCATTCCTCGATTGCGGGGCCCTGTCTGACTAGTGTAAACGAGGATTTGTGTGTCACTGCAGGCCATACTGGCTCACCCTACGGGGCGCGGTGCGCGACGGCTCTAGTGGCGACCTTACAACCCGTGTCCTTGCTTCCCCGAGGCTTTGCAGAGTAGGGCTGAGCTCAGCCGAGGTGGACCCATCAGGGGGCACCACCTGGCGGTGGAGCAGGGGCTGCCAGCTTCGGCCGACGTGGGCCCCTCCTGGATGGACACCTGGTGGAGCGGCAGAGAGAGGCTCGAATTCGGCCGAGATGGACCCATCTTCGGGTGCCACCTGGTGAAGGAGCAGGAGGGCTCGGCTCGACCTTGATAGGGGTGGACCCATCTTGGGATGCCACCTAGCGAGGGAGCGAGGGGCCGCCAACTTTGGCCGAGGTGGACCCCTCCTGGGTGGACACCTGGAGGAGTGGCAGGGAGGTGCTCGAGTTCGACCGAGGTTGACCCATCTTCGGGTGTCACCTGGCGATGGAGTAGGAGGGCCCGGCTCGACCTCGGCCGAGGCGGACCCATCTTGGGGTGCCACCTGGTGAGGGAGCGAGGGGCCGCCAGCTTTGGCCGAGATGGACCCCTCCTGGGTGGACACCTGGCGGAGTGGCAGAGAGAGGCTCGACTTTGACCGAGGTGGACCCATCTTCGGGTGCCACCTAGCGAAGGAGCAGGAGGGCCCATCTCGACCTCGACATAGGTGGACCTATCTTGGGGTGCCACCTGGCGAGGGAGCGAGGGGCCGCCTGCTTCGGCTGAGGTGGACCCCTCCTGGGTGGACACCTAGTGGAGTGGCAAAGAGAGGCTCAACTTCGACCGAGGTGGTCCCGTCTTTGGGTGCCACCTGGCGAAGGAGCAGGACGGCCCGGCTCGACCTCGACCGAGGTGGACCCATCTTCGGGTACCACATGGCGAGGGAGCGAGGGGCCGCCAGCTTTGACCGAGGTGGATCCCTCCTGGGTGGACACCTGGCGGAGTGGCAGAGAGAGGCTCGACTTTGGCTGAGGTGGACCCGTCTTTGGGTGCCACTTGGCAAAGGAGCAGGAGGACTCGGCTCGACCTCGACTGAGGTGGACCCATCTTGGGGTGCCACCTGAAGAGGGAGCGAGCGGCCGCCAGCTTCGACCGAGGTGGATCCCTCCTAGGTGGACACCTGGCAGAGTGGTAGAGAGAGGCTCGACTTTGGCCAAGGTGGACCCATCTACGGGTGCCACCTGGGGAAGGAGCAGGAGGGCCCGGCTCGACCTCGACAGAGGTGGACACGTCTTGGGGTGCCACCTGGCGGGGGAGCTATGGGGGCCGTCAGCTTCGGTCGAGGTAGACCCCTCTTGGGTGGACACCTGCGGTGTGGCAGGGAGGTGCTCGACTTTTGTCGAGGTGGACACGTATTAGGGTGCCACCTGGCGAAGGAGCAGGAGGGCCCGGCTCGATCTCGGTAGAGGTGGACCCATCTTGGGGTGCCACCTGGCGATGGAGAGAGGGGACGCTAGCTTCGGCCGAGGTGGACCCATCTTGGGTGGACACCTGGCGGAGTGGCATAGAGAGGCTCGACTTCGGTCGAGGTGGACCCATCTTCGGGTGCCACCTTGTGAAGGAGCAGGAGGGCCCGGCTCGACGTCGGCCGAGGTGGACCCATCTTTAGGTGCCACCTGGTGAGGGAGCGAGGGGCCACCAGCTTCGGTCGAGGTGGACCCTTACTAGGTGGACACCTAGCGGAGTGGCAGAGAGAGGCTCGACTTCGGTCAAGGTGGACCCATCTTCGGGTACCACCTAGCGAGGAGCAGGAGGGCCCGGCTCGACCTCGATCGAGGTGGACCCGTCTTCGGGTGCCACTTGGCGAGGGATCGAGGGGCTGCCAGCTTCGGTCGAGGTGGACCCCTCCTAGGTGGACACCTGGCGGAGTGGCAGAGAGAGGCTCGACTTTGGCCGAGGTGGACCCATCTTCAGGTGCCACCTGGTGAAGGAGCGGGAGGGCCCGGCTCGACCACCCATCTTTGGGTGCCACCTGGTGAGGGAGCGAGGGGCTGCCAGCTTCAGTCGATGTGGACCCCTCCTGGGTGGATACTTGTTGGAGTGGCAGGGAGGTGCTCGACTTCGATCGAGGTGGACCCGTCTTTGGGTGCCACTTGGCGAAGGAGCAGGAGGGCCCAGCTCGACCTCGGACGAGGTGGACCCATCTTGGGGTGCCACCTGGCGAAGGAGCAGGAGCACTTCTTCCCGAACGGGGGATCTTTTGAAAGAAAAAATCCACGTGGTACTGACCATGTCCAGCTGGACCTGACACGCGCCCCACGTCAGTGATGTAGCCTTATCAATAACCAAATAGGTTCTTGGTGATCCTGTGTTAAAATCAGGAGTTGGATTTCTTTGGTGATCTTGTTTTAAAACCAAAGGGATTTGGGTTTCTTTGGTGATCCTATTTTAAAACCAAAGGGATTTGGATTCTAGGTGATCCTGTTTAAAACTTAGTGTAGGTTTGGATTATGAGCCTGTAAAACAATTCTATTGTATTCGGGTGTGAATATAGTAGAAATCCCCAGTGGTATCTTGGATAGTTGACATAGGTGTAGGTTTGCTCCGAACCACTATAATCTTTGGTGTTTGTATTGCTGCTTCTCTCCTTTCTTTTAGTTTATTCTTTACATTCATAATCACAGCACCTTTCACTAAAAGAAATTGATTTCTAAAAGCACATATTTGCAGCAGTAATTAATTTTTTAAAATCCCAATTCACCCTCCCTCTTAGGTATCCACCCGGGCAACAACTGGTATCAGAGCAGAGTCTCTGAATACATTAGTGTAAAGATTAATGGCTCATCCAATTAGTACGTCCTTGGTCGAAGGCCAATCAACCAATAGACCTCCACTCTTCACTGGCACCAATTATGCATACTGGAAAGCTAGGATGAAAATTCATATTCAAGCAGTTAATTTTCAGTTGTGGAAGGTCATTCTGAAGGGTTCACATTCCCTATGGTTAAAATTGATGGAGTGGACATTCCAAAACCTGAAGAGGATTGGGATGAACATGACATGAAAATGGGTGAGTTAAATGCCAAAGTAATGAATTTGTTATATTGTGTTTTGGATAGTAATGAGTTTAATCAAATTTCCATTTGCTCTTCTGCAAAGAAAATTTGGGATAAACTTGAGGTGACCCACGAAGGAACTTTCCAAGTGAAGTCCTTAATAATTAATCTTCTTGTACATAGTTATGAATTATTTAAAATGGATCCTAATGAAACAATCTTTGCATTGTTTTCATGCTTCACTGATATTATTAATGGCTTAAAAAGTCTTAGCAGGGTATATTCCAATGCTGACCTTGTACAAAAGATTTTAAGATCTCTTCTAGACCAATGGGATCCAAAAGTGACCGCCATCCAGGAAGCGAAAGATCTGATTACTTTACTGCTGGATGAACTACTAGGATCTCTCATCACTCACAAATTGACCATGCAGCACAGAACTGAAGATGATCAAAAGAAGAGAAAAACTATTGCCTTCAAAGCTACAGTGGATTCAAGAAAGGATGATGATGAATCGGAAGAAGAATGTTACTCCACTAAAAAGAACATGGAAGATGAAGATGTTGCTATAGTCGTTAGGAGGATCAAAAGGTTCTTGGAAAGAAGGAAAGGAAGAAACTATAGAAAATTCCATATGAACAAAGAATATAGCAAGGAAAGGGACAAAGAAAAAGAGAAGGAAAAGAAGTGCCCATATGCTACGAATGCAAGAAACCAGGGCACAGTCGACCAGACTATCCTTTGCTGAAAAAGAGCATCAAGAAAAAGAAAAAGAGAGCTATGGTAGTGATGTGGAGCGATAGCGAAGCATCCACATCTACTGAAGAAGAAGAGATCACAAAAACCACAAACTTCTGTTTAATGGGTCTTGAAAATGAGGTATCATCTCCTGAGCTTCAAGCTCAATTTATTTACGATGAATTAAATACTGCTTTTGATGATTTGCTTGTCGAATTCAAGAAAACCGGGGTAAAAATTAAATCCTTGAAGAAACAAAATGATTTATTGCTAAAAGACAAGAATGAAATTTCAAAAAAGAGTAATATTTTGCAAAAAGAGCTAAATGCTTTCTCTAATAATGTCATAGCTTTGAAAACTTAAAAGGATGTTTTAATTGAGACAAACAAAGCTTTAGTTGCCGAAAATAATGATTTGAAAAAAAAGGTTGAAAAGCTTAAGCCTCTCATAGAAAAAGCTTAAGCCTCTCATAGAAAAACTTACTTTGAGTTCTAATAAGCTTAAGCTAATTTTGATAGAATAAAGAGATTCAAAAAGTAAAGCTGGAATTGGATTTAATGCTTTAAATGCCAAAGGAACTTCAGCAACAAAATTTGTATCTTCAAAAGCTTCAGCTTCAAACACTAAATCTCAAAATGCTTTTGGTTCATTTCCTTCAAATTCTGTTTCAAAAGGCTTAAAGTACATTCCTAAGATTTTTGTTCAAAAATCTTTCAAGCCAAACATATATCCATTTATACATCTGTTAAAGCTTCAAAGCATGCATCATTCAAAAATGACAAAATTGTTTGCTATGCATGTCATAGATTTGGGCATAAATTTCATCAATGCAACTCTTTGAAAAATTCTAAGATTGGTGCAATGAAATTCAGAACTGTTTGGGTTCCTAAAGCAACAAATTTTGCTAACCTGAAAGGACCCAAGTTAGCTTGGATACCTAAAACCACTCCTTGATTGTTTTGTAGGATTGTCTTGCAGCGCTGAATGCTAAGAAACGATGGTATCTAGACAACGGCTGTTCAAGGCATATGACTGGTGATAAGGACCAGTTTATCACCTTACAAATGAAAGAAGGAGGATCGGTTACTTTCGATGATAATGGCAAGGGAAAAATAATTGGAATCAGTAAGATCAAGATAACCCCCTATACTTTTATTGAAGATGTATTGCTAGTAGACAAATAGAAGCATAATCTGTTAAGTATTAGTCAACTTTGTGATAAAGGCTTCAAGGTTATCTTTGAATTATCTATATGTATTGTAACAAACTCTTTTGATTCTAGCAAAAAATTCATTGGCCATAGACTTTGAAATATCTATGTGGTAGATCTAAATGATTTAGCCATGACTACTAGTTCCACTCTAGTAGCAATGAATGCTAAGATCAAGGAGCCTTGTTTACTTTGGCATAGATGATTAGGTCATGCTAGTATGCATACAATTGCTAAATTAATTTCAAAGAATCTAGTTAGAGGTTTGTCACATTTTAAAGTTAATTTCGATTATGTATGTGATGCATGTCAATTAGGTAAACAAACTAGGGGGAGTTTTAATTGAAAAATGTAATTTCAACTAAATGGATTGGAATCTTGAGAGCTGAATTTGGAAGGTTAAGGGAATCTGTAGAGGCAATTGCAAATGAACAAGCATCTGAATTTGTCCAACTGCACAAAGAATTGAAGAAATTGGATGAAGAAGTTGACTCTGTACAATTCAAGATAGACTAGCTGTCAAACAGAGTGATTATCGCATTTGCAGTTCCATAATCAACTCCTAGGCCTCAACCTTCACCCTTTGCTAGTCAGTCTGCCCATCCCAGATAGCCAGCTCCACACCTTAGGCCTCAGGGATATAATTCTACTCCTACACCTTTTGATGTATTAGATCTAGACCCTATAGCTTCTATGCCTCCTAGCATTCAAATTCCTAGTCGTTCCATTAGCGCTAGAGTAGATCTAGATAGTGATTGAATGTATTTTTCTTTTCTTCATATTTTGCACCTTGTATTGAAAATTCCCAAATGAAATGAAAACTCTTTTGGTGTTTACTAGCCTTGTCATGAATTCTTTTATGCTTATGCAATATTTTCAATACATCTGTGATGAATTTTAATTAGAATATCCAAATGAATTTGAGAAAGTAAAATTATCTCAAATAAATATTAAACACTTTCTCATTCTATTTCAAAAATGAGCTTTATTGGCTTCACCTTTTTGATTTATGACAAAAAGGTAGAGAAATTTATGTACTTACATGAAAAGTACTTGCATGAAAAGGATAAAATCTATATGCTTATGCTCTGATTTATTAAAGATATGCTCTGATACATGAAAATTTCCTTAGTATATATGCTCTGATACATAAAGTTTTCTTAGCTCTGATATATAAAGTCTTCTTAGAAACCTTGATACATGAGCTCTGATGCATGAAAATTTCTTTGAAAAACTTGAGAAATATATTTTATGAGCTATGTTCTATTATATTGTCTTGCATGGAAAGTTTGTTAAAGCATGGAGTATTTTATTAAGGGGGAGATTATTTCTCATCGCACTGATTCTTTATCTCTCTCGTTACCACTAACATGCTTTGACATTAATGATAGTTTAGCATGTCATAAAAATGTATTATTAAAATTAAAGTCAATTCTTCTATACTTGTTTATATCTTCTTGCAAATACAATCATACAAGTAAATTTAAAGTTTTATCTTATTTTTCATGCCCGGTATTTTGTCATCATCAAAAATGGGGAGTTGTTGATCCCTTGAGTGATTTTGATGATAACAAAATATTGGAGCATGCACATATATTACTAACTACTCTCAAGTGTTTCACAAGTTTTGTAGGATGATTCTTATTGATTATCAATTACTCCTACTTTATTCTGTTGAGTGTGTTAAGTAATATTGTATGAGTGTTATGTAAAGAAGAACCCATTGAAAAACCTTTTGAAATCATAATGATGGGCTACTTCTATGAGTGTTGTGCTCTATATTTAATTTAAGTTGGTTTGTATCGAATGTTTGAGAGTTTTGGTGAGAGTGTTCTTAAGTTTAATTGTAAAATTCCTGAAGAAGTCACTCAAGCTGACCCAACCAGAAGAAGAGCTGACTCTATCTCATTGCACGCACTGAGGATTCTAGCACATAGCAATCCAAGTTGACTCGAGAAAATTCGAGCCGACTCGAATAAATTCGAGCCGACATAACTAAGTCTGAGCCGACTCGTCCATAGTCCAATTATGAAGTTTTCTGAGAACAAGCCAGGCAAGTTGACCCCAATAAGAATGAGCCAACTCTGCCAGAACAAATTTTTAAGACTTGAGAAAGCGAGTCGACCCGAACTACAACTAGCTGACTCCTCCAGAGTGAAGAATTTTGATTTTGAGAGATTGAGCTGACCCTGCTGAAGAAGTGGCGACTCAACCATTCGACTCGAAGGATCCGAGCTGACTCGAGTATTGTTTCCGGGTACACAATGGCTAGTTCCAGAATTCTTTTTTGAATGAAAAAAGATGCTCCAATGGCAAGTTTTCGATTCCAAACGAACTGCAATGGATATATCTGTCAGAGAAGAGTACAAGAGACTATATAAAGGGATTCAAAATCAGTGATTAAATAGAGAATGTAGAATTGAAAAAGAAAAAGAAGTTTGTGAGCACAAGTGAGCATTCAAGACAGTCTTCATTCTTCACCAACTCCCATCAGAAGATTGAAGCATTCATTGAAGAAAGAAAGGAAGCCTTTCAAGTGCATTAAAGCCAAATTAAAGAAGGCGCCATCAATGCAATAGCGGCAACTATCCGACAACAAGAGTTTGTCATTTATTGTTGCATTTTCTTTCAACTACTTTGTGAGTTGCTTGGGTTATTGGTGAGCCCAATTTATAACCAGAAAGGTTCTTGGTGATCCTGTGTTAAAACTAAGAGTTGGGTTTCTTTGGTGATCCCATTTTAAAACCAAAGGGATTTTGGTTTCTTTGGTGATCCCATTTTGAAACCAAAGGGATTTGGGTTCGAGGTGATCCTATTTAAAACCTAGTATAGGTTTGGATTGTGAGCCTGTAAAACAATCCTACTATATTCGGGTATGAATATAGTGGAAATCCCAAGTGGTATCTTAGGTAGTGGACGTAGGAGCGGGTTTTCTCCGAACTACTATAATCTTTGGTGTTTGTTTTGCTGCTTCTCTCCTTTTTAGTTTATGCTTTACATTCATAACCACAGCATCTTTCAATAAAAGAAATTAATTTCTAAAAGTACATATCTGCAGTAGTAATTTATTTTTTAAAATCTCAATTTACCCTCCCTCTTGGGTAGCCACCTAGGCAACACCATGATTTACTCCTTGTAATTCGAATTTTCAAAATGAATTGGAGGCTTATAAAAAATCCTCCAAACCCCTCTTGTAAGGATTATTCATGAATGAAAATTTTAAAGGTTCTACTTCTATTTATGTTGTGCAAGTGTCCTCCGAGAGGGAGAGGGTGAGAGGCCCCTAAGTATTTTCATTAGCCTACCTAGCCACCTTTTAAATACATTGCATTTCATCAAGGTGCTGCACTTTCCATCAGCCACACCCCAGTTGAAGAAGCCCTAGGCATCTCAATGCAAGAGGCCTTCTTCAACCTTCAGCCGCCAGCAACAAAAAACCTGATTCTCTTTCTTCTTACCATCCTAGTTTTTTTATTGTTTCATTATTCATTGACTAACCCTGACACTTGCAGGATCCCCGAGGTGCTTCACCTCTAAGGAGGAGGCCTTTTTGCCTTCAGGATTGATCCAGATTGCCTTCAGATTGAGGGAACAAAGGCTTGTCTTCTAGGCACCATCCAGAGTACTGAGAGAACTCTTCATCAAAGGATCTTCAATCGCTGCATGGTACAAACCTTCCCTCTCTTATGTTCTGACCTACTTGAAGGTATGCTATCCTAAATCGGGGGTTTTATCAATTCTCGGGGTCCTATCTTTTATTATTCTGCATGTGTCTTTTTTGTGGGCATGATAGTTTCTTTCATTACATGTTTACCTGCAATTCTTTACTTGTTTTCAGGTTATTAGCCTACAAACTAAATTCTAAGAAAATACAAAAAAATTAGTTTTTTATTTTTCTTGCAGTCATGGTAGCATTAGGATCATCCTGCATCAGTTTGGTATCAGAGCTAGTTTAGGATAGCTTGCATCTTCATCAGATACCCTAGAACATTCATTGCTATTTTTTTTGCATCCGATCATCTGCAGTAGGTCTCTATGTTTTGGTCCAATTCATCCTCCCAGAAATTTTATTTTCTATTGAAATTTGCATGATAGAGTCTCTATTTAGTCCTGATAATCATGATAAATTTTAATTAATTTATAGACACTAAAAAGTCCTAAAATTTGGCATCTTAGAAACCCTAACTAAAATCCTAAGATTTCTGCATCAGTCCGAAAACCCTAAAATTTTCATTATCATTTGATTTTAGTTTTGCATGAAATTTGGTAAGATCATCAGTATTGTTATTCATCTATCTTCAAATTTTTTTGAATGTTTTCTGCAACAGATACTATGTCAAATTCTGCAGTGAACCAAACCCTAAATTTATTTTATGCATACTTGTTAAAACCAAACCTAATTAACTACCGAACCTCTCAAATCCCAAGCCCAATTTTGATTGCTAACCTAATCGACCTAAACCTAACTTGCCATCTCATAAAATATCCAAAATATTTTTATTTTTTTGATTGTTATTAGTTTGCATTAGGGCTCATTGAATGTGCATCATCTGATTAATCTAATCCTAGGATAATTTACTAACTCAAATCAGGGCAGGATTTCATCACCTGTCCTGGGCCCAAAACAATCCCCATCATCCTAACCTAAGCCTTAATTAAAATTAATTAGACTTAATTTTCCCTAGTGGGCTAGGTGACACCAACAGGTCGGGTTCGAATTTTGTGGGCCAACTAGTGCATCCACTTCTCCAACTATTACTAGAATCTGGTGTCTAAGATTGGGAGTCCAGAGTCAAATGACCTAAGTGGTGTTGTGGTTTTTAATGGGTCCCTGCAAAAGCAGGGGGGCCTCCCACACTTCCACCCCCTACCTGGCTAGAGGAAGGATTAGTTGTTGAGTTGGGTGTAAGTTGAGTCGACCCACTCAGTTTTGGCTCTAGGTCTAGCAAACCCTAGAACTACTGATTCTTGCATGCTTGGCTGCACCATATCACCTTGATTGATTGATTGATTACATGACCACCAGGTCAAGAGTCGAATATAGTCAGTGTAAGCCCAAATCTAATTCAACCATGGAGCTTAATTTTGAAACTCTCGTGAAAGCTATGACTAATCAGTTTGCTCAGATGAACACCCAAACCCAAGCCCAGTTTGCCTAGATGAACACCCAAACCCAAGCCCAGTTTGTCCAGATGAACATCCAATCTCAAAATCAGTTTGCACAACTAACCACCCAAATCAACCAGGTAACCCAATCAAATAACCAAGCAACCAATAGGATTGATCAGTTAACCAGTAAGTTGGACCAAGTAGAAAACTGAATAGGAACCATAGAAAGAATCTAGGAGTCCAATACCAAACTTGACCCTGATTCACCCCTTTCTACTTCTCATAACCCTAGGAGAGTCCAAACCCATGACCCATTTGTAGAACCCAACCCTAGGAGAACCCAAAACCATGATCCATTTATAGAACCCAACCCTAGGAGAGCCTAGAACCATGACCCATTTGTAGAGCCCAATCCTAAGAGAGCCCAATGCCAGGAACCCTATCAGGATCCTAGGAGATCCAATTATGATGACCAGGACCATGATGACAGAATCCTTAAGAGCATCAGAGTAGATCCATCCCTCTTTGTTGGAACATTAGATCCCAAGGTCTACATAGATTGGGAAGGAGGCATGGTTAGATACTTCTAGTGGTATATCCTAAGTGAAGATAGGAAGTGTCAGATTGCCAAGCTTAGGCTATCTGACCAAGCTAGGTTATACTGGGAACAAGTAAAGCACCTATGTAGGCAAAGAAATCATCCACCCATTATCACCTGGGAAGCTATGAAACTAAAACTTAAGGAAACGTATGTTCCTCCCTACTACCAACAGTGCCTTCTAGACCAGTGACAAAGACTTAGACAGGGAACCAAGACTGTTAGAGAATTCATAACCCAGTTTGATGAGTGTGCCCTTAGGTGTGGCCTAGATGAACCTGAGTCAGTTACCCTATCTAGGTTTAGAGCTGGCCATAGAGAAGATATCCAAAGGGAGTTGTACCTTAGGGGAGTTGAATGCATAGA
The DNA here is from genome assembly GCA_021397845.1 of Areca catechu. NCBI lineage: Eukaryota > Viridiplantae > Streptophyta > Magnoliopsida > Arecales > Arecaceae > Areca > Areca catechu. The sequence continues at coordinate 55,129,884 of CM038038.1, forward strand.
CCAAGCCTATCAAGTAGCCGAAAACTTTGAGAGGTTCCAGAGAGTACTTGTAGTTAGAAGACCTGAACCCATTAAGGCCAACACTCCTAGCTTTAAGCCCAACCAGAACCAGGCTTACCCAATGAAAGGGATTTGCCCTACAAGCCAATCTATGTTGTCTCTCTCAAACCATTGTAATTGACAATATTCTAATAAAGGCATTATTTTTCATCATACGCTGTGTTTATTATCATATGATGAACCCCATAGATTAGGACTATGATTTTAGGGTTATGATGAGATCATACCAGTGAGACCTAAAGTCTTAAAACCTTAATCTAAAATATTCCTAGTCAAAGGAACCCTGAGTAGGGGATCAGGGTTTTTCCGGTAAGACTAGCATATCCCATGTATACTGAAGAGGGAGACTGCTCTCACAGTCACTTGTGTATGACACTAATACTAGGATGTGGGTGCTCATTAGAGAATGAGTTCACTGATATGATCCAACTTGAGAACATCTAATGGAGTCTTAGCTACATATCAATAGAAGGTTCTCATAGTGGGAGTGGTACAAGTAATCCTTTGACCTGAGACTGCCATAAGTACCTTATGTACATGAACCCATGCTTTGGTTCAATCTTAATCATGACACTGAGTCATGCACAGGATTGATACTGGGAATGGTGAATTGGATATAAAAGTAATGAGTAGGTCAACAAGGAATCGATCACTCTTAGTAAGAGGAGATTGCATCTAGCTAGTTATCAATCGGATGATGATTCATGGAATCTTTGATCAAAGTAAAGATATTAGAGATGGTTTCTAATATCAAGATAATTGAATCATCAATATAAGATTGATCTAGAAATAGATATAATATTGGATTTTACATATATCCATATCTATAATTATATTTTGGGTGAAGGCTGATCGAACGATTTAATTGTACGGTAACTTTCTACTGAAGGGTAGTTTTGGTATTTCACCAGAATTTCCATATCTTCTGGGTAGACATGACACGTTGCTAGACATCAATCTTGTCTTGTGGGTTGATTAAATTGAATGATCACTTATTAGGAAGAGTCCTAATTGATCATAATCGAGTAAGCCCGATTTGACCTAAATCGATTAGAAAGAGTTCTAATCAAATTAGGTCAACTTGGATTCGAACCCACTACTGGCTAGATGTGGAACCCAATGGGTCACACACTTAAGAGAATTGATCAAAGGTTTAATTTTATAATTAAATCATCTTTGCATGATGACACTCTAGCAGGTGTTGCAAATCCTAGCTTCTATTCGAATTAGATTTGAATTAGGGTTCCGGATTGGTTCAATTTGGGTTCTAATTGGATCTAATTAGACCCTAATTAAGGTTATAGGGATTATGGCTAATCGTATTGGCTAACCAGGTATCTAGGCTAGCCCCCACCCGCTCCTTAGCCCTTGCACGCCAAAATGCCAAGAGTCCATGCGCTAATGGACTCTTGGCGCGCCAAATGAAGGAGTCCATGGGCTCATGGACTCTTGGCGCACCCACTTAATTCTCCGATGAATTAAGATGGGGCGGCATTTCTTCTCTCTTATTAGCACCTCAGATGCCCCCCTTGGATTGGAATCCAAGGGTTGATGTTTTTTGAGAAAGGCAGAAAACATCCGTTGCTTCCTGGTTGCGCGAAATAACATCTCTTCGGAGATTAAAAGTCGCGACTCCTTTCTTTCAAAAACATCATAATTTATCATTTAAGAAAAGCTGTGGGATTTATCCGGAGGGCCGTGAGAAGGAAGGATGGGGAACGAGAAAATGAGAAAGGGCGTGAGAAGTTTTTTACGGAGAGTTGTGTGGGCACCTCTTTGAAATCTATTTAAGGGGTCAGGAAAATCAGAACTCGGGGATTGTAATTTTTTCTTATTCCTCTCTTAAAGACTCTTTCTCTCTTTTCTTGTTCTTGCACTGTTTCCTTTATAGAGTACATCACTGTCGAAACTCTGCTACTGAACAAGAATAAGAGCGAAAGTCTCCGACGGTAAAGGAAAGAAAGAGTTCTGATTTTGTTCCTTCTTTCTTACATTAAGACATTCTTGTCTTAGTTTCTCCTCCAATTTAAGACAAGCCTAAATCCTCTTAGGACAAAGTCTTATCTTCAAGACAAGAGTGTCTTAGAGGGTCAAGGTCTTAGTGGAAGGAGGAGAAGAGATAAAAGAAAGGAAGGCAACCTCTTGTATGGAAGAATTCCAGCCATAATCCGAAGAATTGAGTTCTAGAAAGAAGAACTCAATAGGAGGAACCATTGGACAAGAAGATAGGGTTCTTGATCATTGCTCTGTGTGGATCACCATCGGAGGGCGGACACTTGGATGCCTGGTGAATTCAAATAGCCCGTCGATCTTCAAGTTTTAAGTCTTCGTAAATTGGAATTAGCGATTACAGGTTAGTATTCTAATTCAACTTGCATAGAAATGTTTGTATTCATACATTCTAGTCTTATTAAGGAGTTCCTGTTTTAGGATTTTTTGTGCATATTAATTTTAGTTTTTGAAATTACCCTTCCGCTGCGTTGCACCGGAACCCAACAGTTGTATCAGAGCCACCTTAATTAGGACTATAATCTATGATAGTTCGTATGTCACATCTTAGGGTTTTTTAAATCCTAATATGTTACTACACTTAGCATATCTTTGATTGCATATATGTTTTGATGTATGCCACTAGTTAGGGTTTTTCACTCAAACCCTAATTATTATAGAGATATGTTTAGTTTTGAAGTCATCATACTGAAATAAGGTTGCCCTGGCATAATGGTGGATCCATTATATGGTAAATGGTTGTCCTAGTATGATGACACACTTAGTACATATTTGTTTATTTATAAGAGTGATATGTTGATTGTGATACATTCTATAAAATGTGTTGGCAATTTATAAATCCCTTCTCTTAAAAATTATATTAAGTCTTAGTATATTTAACTAATAAGCATCACTAGTCATGATGTACAATTGATCATTCAGTGTCTAGAAAGGTGGTTCTAGGAAGGTAAAAAGAATTGTGGTTTTTAATTGGTTCCGTTGACTGACCTGGCCAATTTTTATTGGTGTCTAGGAAAGCAACGCGGGGACTCCCACATCTTTTTCACTTGCCTGGCCGATTTGATTAAATTTAAATCTTGACTAAAATGCTTAGTGTTAAAAATACTATATATTGGCCTTCCTTCATGCTGGATCATTATTGTGTTATGAACCACATTAGGTTTGTTGTGTTATCTGCAAGACCTAATATTGTGATTGACATAATACTAGTCTAGTGCATAGATATGCTTACAGTATATTCAGTATAATGCTTTGTTGTGTTATCTGCAAGGGCATTATATTTGAGTATTAACTGTATAGAAATGAAAGGGTCTTGACTTAACTAGAACATTATGGTTTGTTGTGTTTTCTGCAAGACTAATAATGTTCTAGAGGCAAAGTTACTTCTTGAGAATTATATGAGATATAATTGGAATAGTTTCCTACCTTTGAGCTTATAAAAGATTTGTTATGTTTTCTGTAAGATATTTTATAAGTTATTAGGATCTCAATCTCACTAAGAAAAATCGATCAGGGTTCTTCTCGATTATCATAGTGAGGGCTATGATTTTTGATAAAATAGTGGGAGACATAATTCAATTGAAGACCTAATTTAATTATGTAAGTCATTTCATGGTTGTTTGCTTATGTATTGTTCTTTATTAAATATAGATAAATGGCATCTTCATTATCACTGTGAAGTATCTTAGATACCAACAAACTGACTGGTCCGAACTATGTGGACTGGTTGAGAAATTTAAAGATTGTGCTGAGTTCAGAAAAACTTTCTTATATTTTTGATACCCCTAGTCTTAATCCACTAGGGGATGATGCCATAGAGGAAGATATGGCCACATACAAATGTGGCAGAATGACTCCCTTACTGTCAAGTGTATCATACTAGCCTCTATGACCAATGAATTACAGAGACAGCATGAAAGCATGGATACTCAATCCATAATGCTCAATTTAAAAGAGCTTTATGGAGAACATAACAGAAATGCTAGATATGAAATATCTAAGTAGTTATTCCATGCTAGGATGACAGAGGGAACATCCGTTCAGGATCATGTTCTGATGGTAATTGACTTAATCACCAGATTGGGTCAATTAGGTTTTATCATGGATGGGGAGTTGAATCAGGATTTAATCCTGCAATCACTCCCGGAGTCATTTTCTTAGTTTGTCTTGAATTATCACATGAACAAACTGAACACTTCCTTGCCTGAGCTGTTAAATATGTTAAAAACAGCGGAGAACCACATAAAAAGAAAAGGCTCCACTTCTTCTTGTTGATAAGACCAATAAGAAGAAATCAGGCAAAAAGTGTTTTAATAGGAGGCTAAACCGTAAGAGTGGCACCAATAAGAATAAGAAAGGAAAGAAGGCCTCCAAACAGTCGACCTGTTTCTTTTGCGGCAAAGCGGGACATTGGAAAAGGAATTGCAAGGCTTATCTTGCAACTGTGAAGCCTGGTGCATCAGATGCACCCAAAGGTATGTATGAGATACATGCTATATTGACATTAAGTTCATCTATATCAAATACTTGGGTATTGTATACCGCTTATGGTTACCATATATGCAAATCTTTGCAGGACCTCCACAAACTTAAAGTATTGAAGGAAGGTGACTTCAATCTCTACGATGCTAGTGGTGAGATCATCCAAGCAGAAGCTGTAGGGACTTATATTCTGAAGTTGTCTTCAGGGAAGATCTTGGAGTTAGAAAATTCTTATTGTATGCTTAAGATTATTAGGAACATTATATCTATTCCCTTGTTATTAAAACAAGGATATGTAATGGATGTAACGAGCATTGGTTGCTCGATAATGTTATCTAATGAATTTGTTTGTTCTGGCATATTTAGCAATGGGCTCTTTACAATTTCTTCCAATGATAGTGTTTTTCATGTCAATAATAAAAGAAAAAGAGAAGACTTTAATGATACTTTACTTTGGCATCATCGACTTGGTCATGTTAATGAGTCTAGGATAAGCAAGTTATACAAGGAAAAATTCCTTGATCCTTATGAGTATGAATCATTAGGAACTTGCGAATCATGTCTCATGGGTAAGATGACCAAGACTCCATTTACTAGACATGGATAAAGGTCAACTGAGTTATTAGGACTTATACATACTGATGTATGTGGTCCAATGACAACTCAGGCTAGAGGTGGATACTCATATTTTATCACTTTTACAGATGATTTATCTTGGTTCGGATATGTGTATCTGATGAAACATAAATCTGAAGCCTTTGATAAATTTGCAGAGTATCAAAGTATGGTCGAAAAACAAACCGGGAAAAGTATTAAAGTTCTTCGGTCTGATCGAGGAGGAGAATACTTATCCACGGAGTTTTTAGACTATCTTAAAGTTATTGGAATTCTTTCTGAATGGACCCCTCCATATACACCATAGCTAAATGGTGTAGCTGAAAGGAGGAATCATACCTTATTAGATATGGTACCATCCTTGATGTGCTTCACAAATTTATCCATTTTCTTCTGGGGTCATGCCCTAGAAACTGCTGTTTACATTCTGAACAAAGTACCTTCTAAATCCGTTGTTAGTACTCCATATGAAATTTGGAGTGGAAAGAAACCGTATCTTAAATATTTTAAGGTATGGGGATGTCCAGCTTATGTTAAAAGAAATTTTGGACATAAGTTAGAACCTAGAGCGGACAATGTCTATTTGTAGGATATCCTAGAGAGGGTAGAGGATATCTATTTTACCATCCAACTGAACAAAAGATTTTTGTCAGCAGACAAGCCACTTTTCTAGAAAAAGAGTTTATTTTAAAAAGGGCAATGGTAGAACTATTGAACTTGGAGAAGTACAAGAAACACAGATAGACAATTCTCAATCAATAGAACATATAGTTAGGACAGAACCAGAACACAAAATTCCCCCCCATAGGTCTGATAGAGTGCCACGGCACCTGAGAGGTATGGGTTTATTATTGAAAATAATGAAGCCTAAGTCATTCAAAATGATGAACCTCTGACCTATACGGAAGCTATCTTGAGTACTGATTCAGATAGATGGCAAGAAGCCATGGAATTCGAGATAGACTCTATGTATGTCAACCAAGTATGGTCTTTGGGTGATGCACCAGAAGGTGTTAATCCTATTGGGTGCAAATGGGTCTATAAGAAAAAGATTGGGGCTGATGGCCAAGTTGAAACCTATAAAGCCAGATTAGTGACAAAAGGTTTTAGACAAAAACAGGGAATTGATTATGATGAAACATTCTCACCTGTTGCCATGCTCAAATCAATTCGGATTTTACTTGCTATAGCAGCATACCACGATTATGAGATCTGGCAGATGGATGTGAAGACTGCATTCCTCAATGGTTTCCTTGAGGAAGAAGTCTACATGTCACAGCCAGAAGGTTTTATTTCAAAGAATAAACCTAATCAAGTATGCAAGCTAAAGAAATCTATTTATTATTAAAGCAAGCTTCAAGGAGTTGGAACATCCGCTTTGATGAAACTATTAAAAGGTTTAGTTTTATCAAAAATGTGGATGAACCCTGTATTTATAAGAAGACTAGTGGGAGTGCCATAGTCTTCTTGGTTCTGTATGTAGATGACATACTCCTCATTGGGAATGATATCCCAATGTTACAATCAGTCAAGGTTTGGCTATCAAACCAATTTTTCATGAAAGATTTGGGAGAAGCATCCTATATACTAGGTATTAAGATCTATAGAGATAGATCTAAGAGGATGCTAGGTTTATCCCAATCTAGGTATATTGACTTAGTGCTGAAAAGATTCATCATGGATGGAAGTAAAAGAGGTTATCTTCCTATGAGTCAAGGCATACATCTTTCTAAAAGGATGTCTCCTAAGACACCTGAAGAAAGAAATAGAATGAATTCTATACTTTATGCTTCGGCAATAGGGTCCATAATATATGCCATGTTATGTACCAGGCCTGATGTGGCATATGCTTTAGGCATTGTCAGTAGATTTCAGGCTGATCCAGGAGAGGATCATTGGAAAGCAGTTAAAAATATTCTTAAGTACCTAAGAAGGACTAAGGATATTTTTCTAGTTTATGGTGGTTCTGATATTAAACTAGAAGCTTATTCTGATTCTAGTTATCAATCAGACCCTGATGACAGAAAATCCATTTTGGGATATGTTTTTACCCTAAAGGGTGGAGCAGTGAGTTGGAAGAGTACCAAGCAGCAGACTATAGCTGACTCAACCACAGAGGCAGAATACATAAGTGTCAGTGAAGCCGCCAAGGAAGCAGTCTAGATGAAGAAGTTCATCACAGAGTTGGGTCTTGTTCCTGAGATTGAAAACCCAGTGCCACTTTACTGTAACAACACTGGAGCTGTTGCTCAAGCTAAGGAACCAAGAGCTCATCATAAGCCCAAGCACATTCTGAGACGCTTCCATCTCATGCGAGAAATAGTAGAAAGACAAGATGTCTACATAAATAGATTTGATACAAAGAACAATGTAGCAGACCCGTTAACTAAGGCTCTACCACAGTGAGAGTTTGATCGCCACCTCGAGTGTATGGGATTAAGATTTAAAGGCGATTGGCTTTAGTGCAAGTGGGAGATTGAAAGGGATATGCCCTACAAGCCAATCTATGTTGTATCTCCCAAATCATTGTAATTGACAATATTCTAATAATGGCATTATTTTTCATCATACGCTGTGTTTATTATTATATGATGAACCCCATAGATTAGGGCTATGATTTTAGGGTTATGATGAGATCATACCAGTGAGACCTAAAGTTTTAAAACCTTAATCTAAAATATTCCTAGTCAAAGGAACCCTGAGTAGGGGATCAGGGTTTTTCCGGTAAGACTAGCACATCCCATGTATACTGAAGAGGGTGACTGCTCTCACAGTCACTTGTGTATGACACTAATACTAGGATGTGGGTGCTCATTAGAGAATGAATTCACTGATATGATCCAACTTGAGAACTTCTAATGGAGTCTTAGCTACATGTCAATAGAAGGTTCTCATAGTAGGAGTGGTACAAGTAATCCTTTGGCCTGAGACTGCCATAAGTACCTTATGTACATGAACCCATGCTTTGGTTCAATATTAATCACGACACTGAGTCATGCAAAGGATTGATACTGGGAATGGTGAATTGGATATGAAGGTAATGAGTAGGTTAACAAGGAATCGATAACTCTTAGTAAGAGGAGATTGCATCCAGCTGGTTATCAATCGGATAATGATTCAGGGAATCTTTGATCAAAGTAAAGATATTAGAGATGGTTTCTAATATCAAGATAATTGAGTCATCAATATAAGATTGATCTAGAAATAGATATAATATTGGATTTGACATATATCTATATCCATAATTATATTTGGGTGCAGGCTGATCGAAGGATTTAATTATACGGTAACTTTCTACTGAAGGGTAGTTTTGGTATTTCACCAGAATTTCCATATCTTCTGGGTAGACATGACACGTTGCTAGATGTCAATCTTGTCTTATGGGTTGATTAAATTGAATGATCACTTATTAGGAAGAGTCCTAATTGATCATAATCGGGTAAGCCCGATTTGACCTAAATCGATTAGAAAGAGTTCAAATCAAATTAGGTCAACTTGTATTCGAACCCACTGCTGGCTAGATGTGGAACCCAATGGGTCACACACTTAAAAGAATTGATCAATGGTTTAATTTTATAATTAAATCATCTTTGCATGACGACACTCTAGCAGGTGTTGCAAATCCTAGCTTCTACTCGAATTAGATTCGAATTAGGGTTCCGGATTGGTTCAATTTGGGTTCTAATTGGATCTAATTAGACCCTAATTGATGTTATAGGGATTATGGCTAACCCTATTGGCTAACTAGGTATCTATGCTAGCCCCCCACCCGCTCCTTAGCCCTTGCACGCCAAAATGCCAAGAGTCCATGCGCTAATGGACTCTTGGCGCGCCAATGAGGAGTCCATGGGCGCATGGACTCTTGGCGCGCCCACTTAATTCTCCGATGAATTAAGATTGGGCGGCATTTCTTCTCTCTTATTAGCACCTCAGATGTCCCCCCCTGGATTGGAATCCAAGGGTTTGTTTTTTGAGAAAGGCAGAAAGCATCCGTTGCTTCCCGGTTGCGTGAAATAACATCTCTTCGGAGATTAAAAGTCGCGACTCCTTTCTTTTAAAAACATCATGATTTTTCATTTAAGAAAAGCCATGGGATTTATCCGGAGGGCCGTGAGAAGGATGGATGGGGTGTGAGAAAATGCAAAAGGGCGTGAGAAGTCTTTCACGAAGAGTTGTGTGGGTGCCTCTCTGAATCTATTTAAGGGGTCAGGAAAATCAGAACTCGAGGATTGTAATTTTTTCTTTTCCTCTCTTAAAGACTCTTTCTCTCTTTTCTTGTTCTTGCACTGTTTCCTTTACAGAGTACATCTCTGTCGAAACTCTGCTACTGAACAAGAATAAGAGCGAAAGTCTCCGACGGTAAAGGAAAGAAAAGAGTTCTGATTTTATTCCTTCTTTCTTACATTAAGACATTCTTGTCTTGTTTCTCATCCAATTTAAGACAAGCCTAAATCCCCTTAGGACAAAGTCTTATCTTCAAGACAAGAGTGTCTTAGAGGGTCGGGTCTTAGTGGAAGGAGGAGAAGAGATAAAGAAAGAAGGCAACCTCTTGTGTGGAAGAATTCTAGCCATAATCCGAAGAATTGAGTTCTAGAAAGAAGAACTCAATAGGAGGAACCATTGGACAAGAAGATAGTGTTCTTGATCATTGCTCTGTGTAGATCACCATCGGAGGGTGGACAATTGGATGCCTGGTGAATTCAGATAGCCCGTCGATCTTCAAGTTTTAAGTCTTCGTAAATTGGAATTAGCGATTACAGGTTAGTATTCTAATTCAATTTGCATAAAAATGTTTGTATTCATACATTCTAGTCTTATTAAGGAGTTCCTGTTTTAGGGTTTTTTGTACATATTAATTTCAATTTTTGAAATTATCCTTCCGCTGCATTGCACCGGAACCCAACAGTGGTCAGAGCCACCTTAATTAGGATATATCTATGATAGTTTGTATGTCACATCTTAGGGTTTTTTAATCCTAATATGTTACTACACTTAGCATATCTTTGATTGCATATATGTTTTGATGATGCCACTAGTTAGGTTTTTCACTCAAACCCTAATTATTATACAGATATGTTTAGTTTTGAAGTCATCATACTGAAATAAGGTTGCCCTGGCACAATGGTGGATCCATTATGTGGTAATGGTTGTCCTAGTATGATGACACACTTAGCACATATTTGTTTTTATTTTAGGAGTGATATGTTGATTGTGATACGTTCTATAAGAATGTGCTGGCAATTTATAAATCCCTCCTCTCTTAAATTATATTAAGTCTTAGTATATTTAACTAATAAGCATCACTAGTCATGATGTACAATTGATCATTCAGTGTCTAGAAAGGTGGTTCTGGGAAGGTAAAGAGAATTGTGGTTTTTAATTGGTTCCGTTGACTGACCTGGCCAATTTTTATTGGTGTCTAGGAAAGCAACGGGGGACTCCCACATCTTTTCCACTTGCCTGGCCGATTTGATTAAATTTAAATCTTGACTAAAATGCTTGGTGTTAAAAATACTATATATTGGCCTTCCTTCATGCTGGATCATTAATGTATTATGAACCACATTAGGTTGTTGTGTTATGCAAGACCTAATATGGTGATGACATAATACTAGTCTAGTGCATAGATGCTTACAGTATATTCAGTATAATGCTTTGTTGTGTTATCTGCAAGGGCATTATATTTGAGTATTAACTGTATAGAAATGAAAGGGTCTTGACTTAACTAGAACATTATGGTTGTTATGTTTTCTGCAAGACTAATATGTTCTAGAGGCCAAGTTACTTCTTGAGAATTATATGAGATATAATTGGAAGAGTTTCCTACCTTTGAGCTTATAAAATTTTGTTATATTTTCTGTAAGATCTTTTATAAGTTATTAGGATCTCAATCTCACTAAGAAAACCGATCAGGGTTCTTCTCGATTATCATAGTGAGGGCTATGATTTTTGATAAATAGTGGAGACATAATTCAATTGAAGACCTAATTTAATATGTAAGTCATTTCATGGTTGTTTGCTTATGTATTGTTCTTTATTAAATGTAGATAAATGGCATCTTCATTATCATAGTGAAGTATCTTAGATACCAACAAACTGACTGGTCCGAACTATGTGGACTGGTTGAGAAATTTAAAGATTATGCTGAGTTCAGAAAAACTTTCTTATATTCTTGATACCCCTAGTCTTAATCCAGTAGGGGATGATGCCATAGAGGAAGATATGGCCACATACAAAATGTGGCAGAATGACTCTTTTACTGTCAAGTGTATCATACTAGCCTCTATGACCAATGAGTTACAGAGACAGCATGAAAGCATGGATACTCAATCCATATGCTCAATTTAAAAGAGCTTATGGAGAACATAGCAGAACTGCTAGATATGAAATATCTAAGCAGTTATTCCATGCTAGGATGACAGAGGGAACATCCGTTCAGGATCTTGTTCTGAAGGTAATTGACTTAATCACCAGATTGGGTCAATTAGGTTTTATCATGGATGGGGAGTTGAATTAGGATTTAATCCTGCAATCACTCCCGGAGTCATTTTCTCAGTTTGTCTTGAATTATCACATGAACAAACTGAGCACTTCCTTGCATGAGCTATTAATATGTTAAAGCAGCGGAGAACCATGTTAAGAAGAAAATGCTCCACTTCTTCTTGTTGATAAGACCAATAAGAAGAAATCAGGCAAAAAGGATTTTAATAGGAGGCTAACCCTAAGACTGGCATCAATAAAAAGAAAAGAAAGAAGGCCTCCAAACAGTCGACCTGTTTCTTTTGCGGCAAAGCGGGACTTTGAAAAAGGAATTGCAAGGCTTACCTTGCAACTGTGAAGCTTGGTGCATCAGATGCTCCCAAAGGTATGTATGAGATACATGCTATATTGACATTAATTCATCTATCTCATATCAAATACTTGGGTATGGAAACCGCTTGTGGTTACCATATATACAAATCTTTGCAGGACCTCCACAAGCTTAAAGTATTGAAGGAAGGTGACTTCAATCTCTACGGTGCTAGTGGAGATATCATCCAAGCAGAAGCTATAGGGACCTATATTCTGAAGTTGCCTACAGGGAAGATCTTGGAGTTAGAAAATTGTTATTATATGCTAAGATTATTATGAACATTATATCTACTCTCTTGTTATTAAAACAAGGATATGTAATGGATGTAACGAGCACTGGTTGCTCGATAATATTATCTAATGAATTTGTTTGTTCTTGCATATTTAGTAATGGGCTCTTAACTATTTCTTCCAATGATAGTGTTTTTTCATGTCAATAATAAAAGAAAAAAGAGAAGACTTTAATGATACTTTACTTTGGCATCATCGACTTGGTCATGTTAATAAGTCTAGGATAAGCAAGTTATAAGGAAAAATCCTTGATCCTTATGAGTATGAATCATTAGGAACTTGCGAATCATGTCTCATGGATAAGATGACCAAGACTCCATTTACTGGACATGGAGAAAGGTCAACTGAGTTATTAGGACTTATACATACTGATGTATGTGGTCCAATGATAACTCAGGCCAGAGGTGGATACTCATATTTTATCACTTTTACAGATGATTTATCTAGGTTTGGATATGTGTATCTTATGAAACATAAATCTGAAGCCTTTGATAAATTTAAGGAGTATCAAAGTATGGTCGAAAAACAAACCGGGAAAAGTATTAAAGTTCTTCGGTCTGATCGAGGAGGAGAATACTTATCCACGGAGTTTTTAGACTATCTTAAAGTTAATGGAATTCTTTCTGAATGGACCCTTCCATATACACCATAGCTAAATGGTGTAGATGAAAGGAGGAATCGTACCTTATTAGATATGGTATGATCCATGATGTGCTTCACAAATTTATCCATTTCCTTCGGGGTCATGTCCTAGAAACTGCTTTTACATTCTGAACAAAGTACCTTCTAAATCCATATTATTACTCCATATGAAATTTGGAGTGGAAAGAAACGGTATCTTAAATATTTAAGGTATGGGGATGTCCAGCTTATGTAAAAAAAATTTTGGACATAAGTTGGATCCTAGAGCGAACAAATGTCTACTTGTAGGATATCCTAGAGAGGGTAGAGGATATCGATTTTACCATCCAACTGAACAAACATTTTTGTCAGCAGACATGCCACTTTTCTAGAAAAAGAGTTTATTTTAAAAAAGGGCAATGGTAGAACTATTGAACTTGGAGAAGTACAAGAAACACAGATAGACAATTCTCATCAATAGAACATATTTAGGACAGAACTAAAACACAAAACTCCTCCTCGTAGGTCTGATAGAGTGTCATGGGCACCTGAGAGGTATGGGTTTATTATTGAAAATAGTGAAGCCCAAGTCACTCAAAATGATGAACCTCTGATCTATACGGAAGCTATCTTGAGTACTGATTCAGATAGATGGCAAGAAGCCATGGAATCCGAGATAGAGTCTATGTATGTCAACCAAGTATGGTCTTTGGGCGATGCACCAGAAGGTGTTAATCCTATTGGTGCAAATGGGTCTATAAGAAAAAGATTGGGCTGATGGCCAAGTTAAAACCTATAAAGCCAGATTAGTGGCAGAAGGTTTTAGACAAAAACAGGGAATTTATTATGATGAAACATTCTAGCCTGTTGCCATGCTCAAATCAATTCGGATTTTACTTGCTATAGTAGCATACCACGATTATGAGATCTGGCAGATGGATGTGAAGACTGCATTCCTCAATGGTTTCCTTGAGGAAGTCTACATGTCATAGCCAAGGTTTATTTCAAAGAATAAACCTAATCAAGTATGCAAGCTAAAGAAATCCATTTATGGATTAAAGCAAGCTTCAAGGAGTTGGAACATCTGCTTTGATGAAACTATTAAAAGGTTTGGTTTAATCAAAATGTGGATGAACCCTGTGTTTATAAGAAGACTAGTGGGAGTGCCATAGTCTTCTTGTTCTGTATGTAGATGACATACTCCTCATTGGGAATGATATCCCAATGTTACAATCAGTCAAGGTTTGGCTATTAAACCAGTTTTCCATGAAAGATTGGGAAAGCATCCTATATACTAGGTCTTAAGATCTATAAGATAGATCTAAGAGGATGCTAGGTTTATCCCAATCTAGGTACATTGACTTAGTGCTGAAAAGATTCAGCATGGATGGAAGTAAAAGAGGTTATCTTCCTATGAGTCAAGGCATACATCTTTCTAAAAGGATGTCTCCCAAGACACCTGAAGAAAGAAATAGAATGAATTCTATACGTTATGCTTCGGCAATAGGGTCCATAATGTATGCCATGTTATATACCTGCCTGATGTGGCATATGCTTTAGGCATTGTCAGTAGGTTTCAGGCTGATCCAGGAGAGGATCATTGGAAAGTAGTTAAAAATATTCTTAAGTACCGGAGAAGGACTAAGGATATTTTTCTGGTTTATGGTGGTTCTGATATTAAATTAGAAGCTTATTCTGATTCTAGTTTTCAATCAGACCCTGATGATAGAAATTCATTTCGGGATATGTTTTTACCCTAAATGGTGGAGTAGTGAGTTGGAAGAGTACCAAGCAGCAGACTGTAGCTGACTCAACCACAGAGGCAGAATACATAGCTGTCAGTGAAGCCGCCAAGGAAGCAGTCTGGATGAAGAAGTTCATCACAGAGTTGGGTGTTGTTCCTGAGATTGAAAACCCAGTGCCACTTTACTGTGACAACACTGGAGCTGTTGCTCAAGCTAAGGAACCAAGAGCACATCATAAGTCTAAGCACATTCTGAGACGCTTCAATCTCGTGCGAGAAATAGTAGAAAGACAAGATGTCTACATAAATAGATTTGATACAAAGAACAATGTAGCAGACCCGTTCACTAAGGCTCTACCATAGTGAGAGTTTGATCGCCACCTCGAGTGTATGGGATTAAGATTAAAGGCGATTGGCTTTAGTGCAAGTGGGAGATTGAAAGGGATATGCCCTACAAGCCAATCTATGTTGTATCTCCCTAAACATTGTAATTGACAATATTCTAATAAAGGCATTATTTTTCATCATATGCTGTGTTTATTATTATATGATGAACCCCATAGATTAGGGCTAAGATTTTAGGGTTATGATGAGATCATACCAGTGAGACCTAAAGTCTTAAAATCTTAATCTAAAATATTCTAGTCAAAGGAACCCTGAGTAGGTGATCAGGATTTTTCCGGTAAGACTAGCACATCCCATGTATACTGAAGAGGGTGACTTCTCTCACAGTCACTTGTGTATGACACTAATACTAGGATGTGGGTGCTCATTTGACAATGAATTCACTGATATGATCCAACTTGAGAACTTCTAATGGAGTCTTAGATACATGTCAATAGAAGGTTCTCATAGTGGGAGTGGTACAAGTAATCCTTTGACCTGAGACTGCCATAAGTACCTTATGTACATGAACCCATGCTTTGGTTCAATCTTAATCATGACACTGAGTCATGCACAGGATTGATACTGGGAATGGTGAATTGGATATGAAGGTAATGAGTAGGTCAACAAGAAATCGATCACTCTTAGTAAGAGGAGATTGCATCCAGCTAGTTATCAATCGGATGATGATTCAAGGAATCTTTGATCAAAGTAAAGATATTAGAGATGGTTTCTAATATCAAGATAATTGAATCATCAATATAAGATTGAGCTAGAAATAGATATAATATTGGATTTGACATATATCCATATCCATAATTATATTTTGGGTGTAGGCTGATCGAAGGATTTAATTATACGGTAACTTTCTACTGAAGGGTAGTTTTGGTATTTCACCAGAATTTCCATATCTTCTGGAGAGACATGACACGTTGCTAGACGGCAATCTTGTCTTGTGGGTTGATTAAATTGAATGATCACTTATTAGGAAGAGTCCTAATTTATCATAATCGGGTAAGCCAGATTTGACCTAAATCGATTAGAAAGAGTTCTAATCAAATTAGGTCAACTTGTATTCAAACCCATTGCTGGCTAGATGTGGAACCCAATGGGTCACACACTTAAGAGAATTGATCAAGGGTTTAATTTTATAATTAAATCATCTTTGCATGATGACACTCTAGTAGGTGTTGCAAATCCTAGCTTCTATTCGAATTAGATTCGAATTAGGGTCCGGATTGGTTCAATTTGGATACTAATTGGATATAATTAGATCCTAATTGAGGTTATAGGGATTATGGCTAACCCTATTGGCTAACAAGGTATCTAGGCTAGCCCCCCACCCACCCGCTCCTTAGCCCTTGCACGCCAAAATGCCAAGAGTCCATGCGCTAATGGACTCTTGGCGTGCCAATGAAGGAGTCCATGGGCGCATGGACTCTTGGCACGCCCACTTAATTCTCCGATGAATTAATATGGGGTGGCATTTCTTCTCTCTTATTAGTGCCTCAGATGTCCCCCCTTGGATTAGAATCTAAGGGTTGATGTTTTTTGAGAAAGGCAGAAAGCATCCGTTGCTTCCCGGTTGTGCGATATTACATCTCTTCGGAGATTAAAGTCGCGACTCCTTTCTTTTAAACATCGTGATTTTGCATTTAGAAAAAGCCATGGAATTTATCTGGAGGGCCGTGAGAAGGAAGGATGGGGCTGAGAAAATGAGAAAGGGCGTGAGAAGTTTTTCACAGAGAGTTGTGTGGGCGCCTCTCTGAAATCTATTTAAGGGGTCAGGAAAATCAGAACTCGGGGATTGTAATTTTTTCTTCTTCCTCTCTTAAAGACTCTTTCTCTCTTTTCTTGTTCTTGCACTGTTTCCTTTACAGAGTACATCTCTGTCAAAACTCTGCTACTGAACAAGATAAGAGCGAAAGTCTCCGACGGTAAAGGAAGAAAGAGTTCTAATTATTCCTTCTTTCTTACATTAAGACATTCTTGTCTTAGTTTCTCCTCCAATTAAGACAAGCCTAAATCCTCTTAGGACAAAGTCTTATCTTCAAGACAAGAGTGTCTTAGAGGGTCAAGGTCTTAGTGGAAGGAGGAGAAGAGATAAAAGAAAGGAAGGCAACCTCTTGTGTGGAAGATTCCAGCCATAATCCGAAGAATTGAGTTCTAGAAAGAAGACTCAATAGGAGGAACCATTAGACAAGAAAATAGTGTTCTTGATCATTGCTCTGTGTGGATCACTCGGAGGGTGGACGCTTGGATGCCTGGTGAATTCAAATAGCCCGTCGATCTTCAAGTTTTATGTCTTCGTAAATTGGAATTAGCGATTATATGTTAGTATTTTAATTCAATTTGCATAGAAATGTGTATTCATACATACATTCTAGTCTTATTAAAGAGTTCCTGTTTTAGGATTTTTTGTGCATATTAATTTTAATTTTTGAAGTTACCCTTCCGCTGCGTTGCACCGGAACCCTACATCCAACCGACCCAGCTTTAACCAAGCCTGTCCTAACCTAAACCCAAGTCAGCCAAACCTGAACCTAGGTTGACCTAATCTTAACCCAACCCATCCCAACCCTAACCCACCTCGTCCTAACCTGAGTCAGAGTCAGGCTAGCTCTAGTAACTCAGCCTCTTTAAGAATGATAAGGATAAGGCACCAGCTTTTCAGAAAAAACCCAGCCCTAGCCCCAATGCATGCTTTAGGTGCAATAAGGTAGGTCATTTTTTCTAGCCAGTGTCCCACCAGATCCTTGCACATAGGGGAGCTTAAGGAAGAAGAGCCTGAACCCAATGAGAACTAAGAAAGAAAAGGTTTATGAAGCTGAGGTAGACTTAATAGAGGAGTATGAAGGAGATGAGGATGATTTGATCAGTCTGACCTCATAGGGGTAGTAAGATGCTTCCTATCCCCAACCAAAATCTAGGAAGATTGGCGTAAGACTAACATCCTACAAACCTTTGTGAAGATTGAGGATAAGGTCTGCAAGGTAATATAGATAGTAGGAGTTGTGTGAATGCCATCTCACATAAAGCTATCAAAACCAAGGCTTGAACCCAGTTCCCCACCTTAACCCCTATAAGGTATCCTGGATAGACTCCACATCTATACCCATTAGTCTAGATGCCAAGTCCAAATCCAACTTCGGTCATACCAAGATAGAGTGTGGTGTGATGTTGTGCCCATGGGGGTAAGCAGTATAATCTTAAGACAGCCATGGCTTTATGATCATGATGCCCCCTTTATGGCCAATCTAATGCTTGTATGTTTACTTATCATGGGAAGAAGATCACCATAAACCCCACCCCACCACAAGAAACATCAAGAGAGATCTAGCTCACTTAAGGAGAAGAAGTCTAGAGTCAATCTCATTACTATAAAAAAGCTAAAGATAGATATCCGAGGGAACTACTATTTGGATGTTAGCTGTGAAAGAAGTATCTAATCAATCTGATAAAGAGTACTCCTCAGGAGGTCAAGGGAATCTTAAGTGAATTCAATGACATATTTTCCTGATGATTTACCTGACCAATTATCACCATTAAGGGCATCCAACATGCTATAGATCAGTCCCAGGAGCTACCCTACCCAACCTGCCCCACTATAGAATAAACCCCTGACATCAAGCTCATCAAGGCAGGTAGGTGACCCTTAGAAAAGGGTTTATTAGGAGAGCTTAAGTCCTTATACTATCCCAGCCCTATTAACCCCTAAGAAGATGGCACATGGAGAATGTGTGTTGACATTAGTGCCATAAATAAAATTACTATGAAATATAGGTTTCCCATCCGCTGCTTGTGTAGGGTTCCGTGCAACGCAGCGGAAGGGTAATTTCAAAATTGAAACTAAATTCACACCAAAAACTCTAAACCAGGACTCCTTAAATAAAACTAGAACATATGACAAGCATATCTATGCAAATTAGGATTAGGGTACCAACCGGTAATCGCTTATTCCAACAAACTTAAAGTTGAAGGGGCTAACTGAATTCACCAGGAGTCCAGGTGTCCGCCCTCCGATGGTGATCCACACAGAGCAATGATCAAGAACACTATCTTCTTTTTCAAAGGTTCCTCCTATTGAGTTCTTCTTTCTAGAACTCAATTCTTCGGATTATGGCTGGAATTCTTTCACACAAGAGGTTGCCTCCCTTTCTTTGATCTCTTCTCCTCCTTCCACTAAGACCTTGACCCTCTAAGACACCTTGTCTTGAAGATAAGACCTTGTCCTAAAGGATTTAGGCTTGTCTTAAATTGGAGGAGAAATTAAGACAAGAATGTCTTAATGTAAGAAAGAAAGGAAAGAATAAAATCAGAACTCTTCTTTCCTTTACCGTCGGAGACCTTCTCTTTTATTTTTGTTCAGCAACAGAGTTTCAATAGAGGAGTCCTCTGTAAAGGAAACAATGTAAAACAAGAAAAGAGGGAAGGAGTCTTTTGGAGAGGAAGAAGAAAAATAAAAGCATTACCCGGTTCTGATTTTTCCTAACCCCTTAAATAGATTTCAGATAGGCGCCCACACATCTCTCTGTAAACTCCTTCTCACGCCCTTCTCATTTTCTCATGCCCCTTCCCTCCTCACGGCCTTCCAGATTAAATCCCATGGCCTTTCTTAAAGGAAAAGTCGCGATGTTTTTAAAAGAAAGGAGTCGTGAATTTAAATCTCCGAAGAGATGTTATTTCGCGCAACTGGGAAGCAACAAGTGCTTTCTTCCTTTCTTAAAAACCCATCAACCGTTGGATTCCATCCAAGGGGCACATCTGAGGCACTAAAGGAGTGAAAGAATGCCACCCATATAAAAACACCGGAGAATTATATGGAGCGCACCAAGAGTCCATGCGCCATGGACTCTTCCAATGGCATGCCAAGAGTCCATTAGCACATGGACTCTTGGCATTCTGGCATGAAAACTCAAAGGAGCGGGTGGAGGGGCTAGCCTAGATACTTGGTTAGCCAATAGGGTTAGCCATAATCCCTATAAACTCAATTAGGGTCTAATTAGACCTAATTAGAATACAAATTGAATCAATCTGGAACCCTAATTCGAATCCAATTCGAATAGAAGCTAGGATTTGCAACACCTGCTAGAGTGTTATCATGCAAAGATGGTTTAATTACAATTTAAACTCTTAATCAATTCTCTTAAGTGTGTGACCCATTGGGTTCCACATCTAGCCAGTAGTGGGTTAGAATACAAGTTGACCTAATTTGATTAGAACTCTTTTTAATCGATTTAGGTCAAACCGGGCTTACTCGATTATGATCAATTAGGACTCTTCCTAATAAGTGATCATTCAATTTAATCAACCACAAGACAAGATTGACGTCTAGCAACGTGTCATGTCTACCCGGAAGATATGGAAAATTCTGGTGAAATACCAAAAATACCCTTCAGTAGAAAGTTACCGTATAATTAAATCCTTCGATCAGCCTGCACCCAGAATATAATTATGGATATGGATATACGTCAACTCCAATATTATATTCATTTCTAGCTTAATCTTATATTGATGATTCAATTATCTTGATATTAGAAATCATCTCTAATTCTTTACTTTGATCAAAGATTCCCTGAATCATCATCCGATTGATAACTAGCTGGATGCAATCTCCTCTTACTAAGAATGATCGATTCCTTATTGACCTACTCATTACCTTCATATCCAATTCATCATTCCCAGTATCAATCCTGTGCATGACTCAGTGTCATGATTAGAATTGAACCAAAGCATGGTTTCATGTACATAAGGTACTTATGGCAGTCTTAGGTCAAAGGATTACTTGTACCACTCCCACTATGAGAACCTTCTATGACATGTAGCTAAGACTCCATTAGATGTTCTCAAGGTGGATCATATCAGTGAACTCATTCTCTAATGAGCACCCACATCCTAGTATTAGTGTCATACACAAGTGACTGTGAGAGCAGTCACCCTATTCAGTATACATAGGATGTGCTAGTCTTATCGAAAAAAATCCTGATCCCCTACGTCAAGGTTCCTTTGACTAGGAATATTTTAGATTAAGATTTTAAGACTTTAGGTCCCACTGGTATGATCTCATCATAACTCTAAAATCATAGCCCTAATCTATGGGGTTCATCATATAATAATAAACATAGTGTATGATGAAAAATAATGCCTTTATTAGAATATTGTCAATTACAATGGTTTAGGAGATACAACATAGATTGCTTGTAGGGCATATCCCTTTCAGGTTGGACGATATGTTGGATATGATGGCTAGTGCCATAGTCTTTCCAAAGATAGACCTTAAGAGTTACTATCATCAGGTGAGAATTAGACTTGGGGATGAATGGAAAACTACTTTTAAAACTAAAGATGGTCTATATGAGTGGTTGTAATGCCATTTGGGTTATCCAATACCCCTAGCACTTTTATGAGAATTATGACCCAAGTCCTTAGGATGTTTATAGAAAATTTGTGGTAGTATATTTTGATGACATCCTGATTTATAGCAAAACTAAGGAAGACCATCTAAAAAATCTGAAACAAGTTTGCTTGACCTTTAGGAAAGAGAACCTCTATGCTAATTTGAAGAAGTGTGATTTCATGACCCATAGAGTTATCTTCATAGAATTTGTGGTGACCTTTGAAGGAGTAGCAGCTGACCCTGAAAAGGTCAAATCCATAGTAGAGTGGCCAGTACCCACTAATGTCCATGAAGTTCAAAGTTTTCATGATTTAGCCACTTTCTATAGGAGGTTTATTAGAGGATTCAGCACCATAGTAGCACCAATTACTAATTGTATTAGGAATGGTAATTTTGAGTGGACCAAAGCTACAGATGAGCCTTCCTAGAGATCAAGACCAAGATGATACAAGCACTATTTTGAGATAATTTTGAGTGGACCAAAGCTACAGATAGAGCCTTCCTATAGATCAAGACCAAGATGATACAAGCACCTATTTTGAGGTACTTGATTTCACAAAGTCTTTGAGGTAGCTTGTGATGCTTCGGGAGTAGGCATAGGAGGAGTTATGAGTCAAGAAAATCACCCAGTAACCTTCTTCAGTAAGAAACTTAATGAGGCTAAACTTAAGTACTCAACCTATGACAAGGAGTTTTATATGGTTATACAAGCCCTTAGATACTAGAGACATTATTTACTACCCCAGGAGTTTGTCATTACTCTGATCATGAGGCACTCTGATTTCTGATCTCTTAGAAGAAATAAATCCTAGGCATACTAAGTGGATAGAATTCATAGAAGCCTATACCTTTGTACTGTAACACCAAGCTAGAACTGAAAATAAGGTAGCAGATGCCCTTAGCAGATGAGCCTTACTGTTGAAAACTATTTGCATTGAAGTCATTGGATTTGATAGGATAAAAGAACTATATGAAACCTATCTAGACTTTAGTGAGGTTTTCCAAACCCTTGCCCAAGGACCATCAAGTACCCATAGAGAATACAGCCTTCAAGATGGTTATTTATTCAAGAATAATAGACTGTGTATTCCTAGGGCATCACTTAAAATATTCTTTGTCTAGGAAATCCATGCAGGAGGCCTTGCTGGTCACTTTGGTAAAAACAAGACTATCTTAGCTATAGAAGACCAGTTATTTTTCCTAGTTTGAACAAGGATGTTGCCAACATTGTGTCTCGGTATCGAAATTATGCTGTTGCAAAGTAGCAGAAGCAAAACACTGGATTATATACCCCTTTGCTGGTAGCAGATTGTCCATGGCAGGACCTAAGCATGGACTTTGTGTTAGGCCTACCTAAGACCCTAAGGAAACATGATTTCATATGTGTAGTGGTTGATATGTTTTCTAAAATGGCCCATTTTATACCGTGCTCTCAAACCTTTGATGCATCTAGAGGCACCAGACTTTTCCTCGATCATGTGGTAAGATTACATGGCCTTCCTAAAACCATAGTGTCAGATAGGGATGTTCGTTTCACCAGTTATTTTTGAAAAATCCTTTGGCACTTATTAGGAACCAAGTTTAAGTTTTCTACAGCTTACCACCCACAGACCGATGGCCAAACTGAGGTAGTGAATCATAGTTTAGGAAATCTACTTAGATGCCTCGTAGGTGAATACACTGGAAATTAGGACCTTCTTTTATTCCGAGCTGAATTTGCTTATAACAGTTCTATTAATAGGTCCATAGGGAAATGTCCATTGAGGTTGTGCATGGTTACAAACCCAATAGACCTCTTGATTTGATCCCCTTACCCTCACATGCATGAGTTTCTGAGTCAACTGAGTCTTTTGCACAGCATGTTAGGGATTTGCATAAAGAGATTAGCCAAAAGATAAACCTAAGTAATAAACTTTATAAGAACCTAGCTAATGCTTGAAAAAGAGCTAAAGAATTTTCTGCAGGAGATTTTGTAATGATCAGGCTTAGCCTTGAGCAGTTTCCTCCAGGGACCGTCAAGAAATTGCATGCTTGCAGAGTAGGACCATTTAGAATAATAAAGAGAGTTGGATCCAATGCCTATGTGCTTGAGTTACCACCCGATCTAGGTATTAGTTCCACCTTCAGTATTTAGACCTTGTGGAATACCGGGAGCCAGCAGCGATACCTAGCGAGCTATTTGGACCTATCCCTGCCCTTGAGAGTGAACCCATCCTAGAGTATCCACCAACAAATTAGCCTATAAGTGAGGAACGGATTGAGTGAATCCTGGATGATCAAGCCATCAGTACCCGAAACAAAGGCTATCAGAGGTATTTGGTCAGATGGCAAGGTCGGCCAGAATCTGAGGACTCGTGGATCACTCGTGAGGATCTGCAGTGCCTCAACCCAAACCTTTTGAGTAGCATGAGAGCCAAGTTGACCCTTACTCAATGGGGTCGAGTTCCTCCCATCCCAAGAGAATTGGTGGGGGCACTAGGATTAGACACAGAGATTACTGGACCCTATCCGGTTTACTTTATCATGTGTCATAATTTTGTAATCAAGTAGATTGAGTCCTGTAATAAGTTGAGGCTAGTTGATTTGTCTCAACCCCACTCCAATTATTGAGTCCTATACTTCAGTATTAGTCCCATACTAGTCCAATTTTTGTACAAGAGAGGAGGATACCCTATTTTAAAGTTCCACCAAGCCTCATCCAGGAGTCCGAGTCTTTCACATCAGCTTATTGGGCCTTGTTTGCCACCCTAGGGTCCAAGATTCCTTCCAAATGCCTAGATGCCCTCCAAATGCCTTCCAAATGCCTTGATACCCCCCAGATGCCAGAGTATATTCTAGATGCCAAGCACCCAATGATCCTAAGGGTATAACTGTGCCCCAGCCCAAGAGAACTCAAGCCCAGGCGCCAGGCCCAAGCAATTAGAACCAAGATTTCGGGAATATTTTGAAACCAGGGCATCCCAGTCTCCAGGGACCTAAAGCCCATGCGCCCTTCACATTTTGGCCAGCCACTTGCTGTGGCTTGAAGCCCATATGCCAATAAGAGGAGGCATCCAAGAGTTTGACCAAGTCCAAGGAGGAGAAGGAGTTCCACTTAATTAAGAAGAGCTAGTTTTATTTTATTTCAAATTGTATTCTCCTTAGCAAACTTGTATTCCCTTTCCCTCTCTACTTTGTATTCCTATCCTAACTTGGAGAGGACTTGGGGAACATTTATAAAAAACCCACCCCTCCCCTCCTTGTAAGTAACTTTATTCATAAAATCAAACCTTGCTTAAATTTCGAGTGATATTGTTCTTGTGTTGGTGGTGTTTGAGTTGTTTGTGTGAGTGTTCTTGTGCTTGGCCGACCCTATTCCTTTGCTTTCTTCCACACCCTAGCAACCTTCCACACCCTATTCCTTTGCCATGCCCCACTTGAAGAAGCCCTGGCATCCCAAAGCAAGAGGCCTTCTTCAACCTTCAGCCGCCAGCAACAAAAAACCTGATTCCCTTTCTTCTTACCATCCTAGTTTCTTTTATCGTTTCATTATTCATTGACTGACCTTGATGCTTGCAGGATCCCCGAGGTGCTTCACCTCCAAGGAGGAGGCCTTATTTGTTTTCAGGACCGATCCAGATTGCCTTCAGATTCAAGGAACAAAGGCTTGTCTTCCAAGCCCCATCCATAGTGCTGAGAGAACTCTTCATCAAAGGATCTTCAATCTCTGCCTGGTACAAACCTTCCCTCTCCTATGTTCTAACCTACTTGAAGGTACGCTATCCTAAACTAGGGATTTCTCAATTCCCGGGGTCCTATCTTTTATTATTCTGCATGTGTCTTTTTACGGGCATGATAGTTTCTTTCATTACATGTTTACCTGTAACTCTTTACTTGTTTCGGGTTATTAAACTACAAATTAAATTCTAAAAAAATACAAAAAAATTTAGTTTCTATTTTTCCTGCAGTCATGGTAGCATTAGGATCATCCCGCATCACTTATCTTATGAATGAATTTTGTTATATAAGTAGGGATCATTGCTCAACCAAACTTGTTAATCTTCTAATTTAGAAATCATCATTTGCATTCTGCATCACCTACCATCTTTTTACAAGATCCAGGCATGTCTTTAGCCCTTGTAAAAGAATTTGGTTAGCAACTTTGACCTCTCTATTAGCTTGGAGATGGCTGATAGTAGTAAAACATTGAGTCATGCCCAAGCCTTGACAGAATTAGATAAGCTTGAATCTACTAAATTACTGACCATTATTGGTAATCATGGTTCAGGGTTGTCTAAAGTGACAAATGATGGACTTCTAGATGAAGTCCTTTATTTTGGCTTCGATGATCTTGGTAAGTGGTTTGGCTTCTATCCACTTAGTGAAATAATCAATCACCACCAGCAAGAACTTTTATCCTCTGGTGGCTAGAGGGAAAGGTCCCAATATATCCTTGCCCTATTGAGCGAAGGGATGTGGCATGCTTAAGGGGGGAGCAAAGTGCTGGTATTTGTTGTATGTTAGAGTGTCATTGACATTGATCACATCTCTGGACTTTGTCCTTTACATCTTGTTCCATAGTAGGCCAATAATACCCCTACCATAAAATTTTAAGAGACAAAGTTCACCCCCCAGGTGATTGCCACAAATTCTTTCATGTACCTCTTAGAGGGCATACTTTGCTTCAAAGGGGTGTAGGCACTTCAGTAAAGGTTGGGAGAACCTCTCTTATAGAGCTTTTCTTCATGGAGGACAAATTTGGAAGCTTTGTTTCGCATCTTTGGCTTCCTCCCTATTTGCGGGAAGACTCACATCACAGAGATACTAGACAAGTAGGTACATCTAGTAAGGTTCAACAACTATCTAAAGTACCAATGTTAGCTTGTTGATGCTAGGTTCCTCCAAAACTTCCAAAGACTTGTGCACACAAGTCATTGAGCATAGATGTGGTGAGCTTAGACAAGGTGCCGGCCCAAACATTCTCCTCTCTAGGGATCAGTTGAATGTCAAAACTATAAAATGCCGAGATTAGATTCTTGGTCTTTTGGAGATACTGCTTCATGTTCTCTTCTTAGGCCTTGTACTTGTTCATGACATGGCTTATTATAAGACATGAGTCACTATGGACTTTGGGATGCTGTACTCCATCTCCTTGGTAATAGTGAGGTCGGCAATCAAGGCCTCGTATTTGGCTTCATTATTAATGGAGGAGAATCTGAATCGGAGGGTATACTAGATGTCCCACCCTTCCAGGCTTATAAGTACGAGCCCTACTTTGGAGCCATTAGTATTTGAGGCTCCATCTACACATAGCATCCCTCAATTCTTGGGGACTTCAAGCATCAGGTCTTTTTCTTCAGGTTCTCCTTCGGGACTAGTATATTCAATGAGAAAATTTTCCAGTACTTGCTCCTTGATGGAAGGTCTTAGGTAGAATTCCAAATTGAACTCCAAAAGTTCAAGAGCCCATTTAGCCATTCTAATTGAGGTGTTAGGTTGGTGCAAAATCATCTGAAAGGGTTGGTCCATGAAAACTATGATCATATATGCTTGAAATATGGCCAAAGCTTTCTGGCCGATATTACAAGGGTGAAGATGAGCTTTTCTAGCTAGGTGTACCTAGTCTCTGCATTTCATAGGACCCGGCTGACATAATACACCAATTTTTGTATCCGATCTTCTTCTCGAACAAGGATGGAGAGGATGTCAGCAAGAGAGACTGCTAGGTTAGATATAGCTCCTTTCCTCTTTTGGCTTGCTAAGAAGTGTACCAAGGTATTCAGTATTCCTCAGTCCATTCAAAATCCTTTAGCTTTTTTAGGATTTGAATAAAAGGCAAACATCATTCGAATCAATTTGAAGACAAATTGGCTAAGGAAGGAGATTTGCCCAGTAAGTTTTTGGACATATTTTATAGTCTTTGGTGTGGCCATTTGTGATAGGGCTAGGATTTTCTTTGGATTGGCCTTAATCCTTGGCTAGATTCCATGAACCCAAGGAACTTCCCAGAGGTAACTTCAAATATGCATTTGGTGGGGTTCAGTTTCATTCGATACTATTATATTATGGTGAAGGTTTCCTCAAGATCTTTTACATGAGTCCATGAGTTGCAGCTTTTGACTAGCATGCCATCAACATAGACTTTATAACCGATCTGGTCCTTGAAAATCTTGTTCACCAATCATTGGTAGGTTGCTCCTATATTTTTTAAGATGAGCACATCATCTTGTAATAAAATGGACCTTGGTTAGTGATAAAAGAAGTTTTTCTCCTCATTTTCGGGTGCCATCTGGATCTGATTGTATCTTGAAAATACATCCATGAATATTAGGAGCTCAAGGCTAGCTATTGCATCCACTAATTGATCGATATAGGGAAGAGGGTAGCTATCCTTCAGGCAAGCCCTATTTAGATCAATGAAGTCTATGCATATTTGCCACTTCTTGATGGCCTTTTTTAAACACTACTGATATGGCGACATCCGCTGATGTGGAGCCTGCAGACTGATATGGCAACATCCATGGATGTGGAGCCTGTAGACGGCCACAACGATGAGAGACCTGCCACCTGGGCAAGGCTACATGATGAAGAACCGAGGCGGACCACCTGGTCGAGGTCAGCTCCCAACGAGGTACGGCTCATTAGGCAGGCCCCCCGTTTGAGGTCAGCTCCCGGTCGAGGTCGAGTCTATCCCTCCAAGGTGAGCCCCTCGGCTAAGGATAGCTCCCGATTGGGGTCGAGCTCATGCTTCCAGAATGGACCACTCTACCGAGGTTAGCTCCCAGTCAAGGCAAGGCTCATTGGGTGGGCCCCCGTTTGAGGTTAACTCCCAATCGAGGTCGAGTCCACCCCTCTGAAGCGAACCCTCCTACAAGCAGGAGCATGGATTCCGCCAAAAGAGTAAAGAGGCCAGAATTAAAATGAAGACGAGGGAGTACCTGATCATGCAGAGCCTCCGAGAGGTGGTGCATGCCCTGCCATGGGTGTAAGCCCCCTACGGTGCACCGTGCACACAATCTGCACGATCCGAACGACCCCAGGCTTCCAGCCTGCGGTGTGCCGACATGTCGATGACCACATGACTGGGAGACTAAAACTTTCATAATAGGGTGCCTAGATCCTAGGCACAGCGGTGCCCTGGTGGCCTCCTTCGAAATGGCAACATCTGTTATGGCTCGAGCCTCAGGTGCAGAATCGGACCGACAGAGACGACAGCAGGCAGTGGAAAGCCATCTTCAAAGGAGGGAACCTGGAAGCCAACAAAGGCCACTCACCTTTATAAGACCCATACAAAAAGGTAAGTAAAGGTAAGGAGTAGGAAGCCAAGCTCTTTGCTACAGAGACTCTTTTGTTTTATGCATTATCTTTTCTCTTATCCCCCTTGATGTGGAGAGTCCCCAAGCTCTCCACTATAGAGGTATATGTTCCCCTCGATCGTTCCACTGACTTGATCGTTGGAGTGTCTTCGTTGGAATCCCTAGCCTAAGGTTTTTCTCTATCTTGTCGGACCTCCAAAGCGAGTGAGCGAGCCGATTGTGAGATGGGGAGCTGAGCATCCAGCGGGAACTCAATGTGTCAGAGCTACGGGCCATGACGATATTGGTGGCAACAACTACATTTGCTAGCCATTTAGGCTAATTAACTTTCCAGATGAAACCTGCAATGGTGAGCTTTTGTACTCTTTCTCTATGTCTTTTTGACATTCTAGTACAAAATTCCTCTTTTTTTGTTTCACAAGATGATGATTCAAGTCCACCTTTAAGTGATGCATCATCACTTCACCATTAATCCCTAGCATATCAACAAGGATCTAGGCGAAGACATCGCCTTTTTTTTAGGAAGACTATCAATATTTGCTTCATGCATTCATCCATACTTGAGCTAATTTGAACAACATGCCGAGGGTCACCATCTTTCAAAGAGAGAGATACAAGGTCTTCCATAGGTTCCCTCTTTCTTTGATTAATTCATCCTTGGTGTTCAATCCTTCGATTGGAAGGTCCTCTAGAAGCTTGATTTGCTCAACCTAGTAGGCCAAGGTAGCATTATCTTGCAAGAGCTTTGTTTCAGTATATTCTCCTACTCCTCATAATGTGTAGAATCTTATCAATTGATAATAAGTCAATACTATTGCTCGTAAAGTGTTTAATCCTAGTTGGTCGAATATGACATTATAGGCTAAAGAGGTCTACACAACTATAAAACTAAGATGCACTTGGGATCATCGGGGAGCACTCCCTGCTATCACCGGTAATACCATAATGCCCTCAATAGGGATCGATTCTATCGAGAACCCTATTATTGGTGCATCTACCTTTCTCAGCCATTTAAGGACAGTGTTCATCTTCAAGAAAGTATTATAAAATAAAATGTCAGCCAAACTTTCACTATCAACAAGTACATGATGGATGTTATAATATTGATATTAAAGATTATGGCCACAAGATCAAGATACTGGACTCCCCTTGTGTCGACTCAAGTAAAGGTTATAACTTCATCAAGGCTTTCCTCCTAGCTACCAACTCCAATATCTTCTTCCAGTCCCCCCGTGATGGTGTGGACATCATCCGTAGTGGGTCGATTGGCGAGTTCTTCCACCCTCGAGGATTTCTCTAGTAGGCATGAAATTGGAGCACCACATCTCTCCCCTTGATTTTGAAGGAACCCTTTCATCTTGCCATGGTGAATGAGCTTCTCGATCTCGTCGCAAAGTTTTTTGCATTCTTTGGTATTATGTTCATGATCCTGATGGTATAAGCAGTATTTGTTCTAGTTCTTTCTTTTGAACTTTGCCTACATCTTTCTGGCTTTGGGTAGTTACTCCCATACCTACATTAGGACATGAGCACATGAGATGTTGAAAGGAGTATATTGATTGAACTTTCATAGTGGTAGGATGCTTGACTGATCAAGGCTTTGAAAATGCCAAATCTAGGGGTGACCTTTGGTGTTGTGATGGCAACTGGCTTCTTGACCTCGTTTCCCAGTCTTCTTTTCTCAAGCAAAATTCTAAGGTCGAGGGTTGTTCCTTTGGTGTCAGGATAGATGGAGAAAGAGAAGATGGGATGAGGACTAGGTAGGTGGGATAGTGGGAGGAACTTGAGCATTATATGCTTCCTCCACACGTGCATACTTCTCCACTTTGGTGAGTTTATCAAAAAAATCTACTGAAGGCTTCTTTTTCAAAGAAAAAAGAAAAGGAGATGGTTGGAGACTGCATTTTATGGTAGTCATGGTGACTAAATGATCAAGATTATATATCTTCAATACTGTTTCATTGCACCTGCTTACATAGGACCTAAGGAACTCTCTCTCCTTTTGCTTGATATGAATTAGGTAGTGAAAACTCCATAGCTTTTGACTGCTAGCAAAATGAGAAGCAAAAGATCGACTTAACTATGCAAAGGAGTGGATGGAACCTAGCTTTAAGCTTGAATACTAGTATCGTGCTGATTTTTTGAGGGTCGAAGGGAAGGCATGACACAGCACCACATCGGTAGCTCGATGCAAGAGTATCATCATTTTGAATCCTTGTATATGGTCCACTGGATTGGTAGATCCATCATACATCTCTAGCTATGGCATCTTGAAATGTCTTGGTAGTGGCTCTTACAGGATGTTAGCTTCAAAAGGTGGATCAATGGTGAAGCTAAGGTCATCATCTTTGGGTGCTAATTCTCGTAAAGCTTTGATATGCTAGTCTATCTCTTGAAACTTGTGATCTACTTCATCATCTTTAGTTAGATGTGCTTCGAAGGGTCATGAGGGAGAATGGGCCAAAGTGGATCCTTCATTAGATCAAGACAAGTGGGAGCGCCTCCTTGCTAGTTTGGGGTTTTTTGATGCTACTTGGGGAGCTGGTTTCTCTCGTGAGGCCTCTTGTGGGAGTGGGAGTCATCATGGCTCTAAGCGCACTACTCCCAAAGGTGTGGTATTTATGATGGCAGAGTTAGGTCTGCCTCTGGCTATAGTGCAACTATTAGTGCCATGGACATCACCAGATTCTACATTGCCAGGACAATAGTGGTTAGCTTGTGAACCTACTGGGCGAGCCATTCTAGATTATCAAAATGATTTCCTTATAGGATGGTGTAAGCCTGAGCCCCTAGACTCGGGTTGTTAGTGAGTTAACTATCCCATTGAGAAGTGGTGGCACTGGAGTGCTGAGTGGACATTCCTTTGGTGGCATGTGATTCACACTAGAAATTTTTCTTAAACATCAGGTGAATGCTAGGCGCTTCTGATGGTACTAAAATCTACTTGAAAGCTTGAGCAATTGAAGAGAGGATACTGGTGGCTATATCTGTAAAAGAAGCCTTAGCCAGAGTCGGAGGTGGCTCTAGCGAAAGCCCTCCAATGGTCAAGTCAATATTTCGGATCATAAGGTGGAATAATGGAATAGTGGGAATAAAAATGCGAGTACATACATGCATGGGTGGAGTGTACCTTTGGGGAGTTCACTGAGAACTCCTTTTATACTCAGCAAGTAGGATAGTGTAGAGACATCTTGGTTTGTTAGAGGCCTGTCAGAGGATGATTGGACTTTAACCTCTATCACATTTTTTAGGAGAAAATCATCCTTGATATCCCCCTCCTATTAATGGAAGGTCTTGTCTTACATGCTTTCCTACTATTTGCCTTAATGGCTCCAGGAGTTCTGGTCTAAAGAAGGGCCATGCACCTTTAATGGCTGAGATCTACTCTTGATTATAAGACTTGACTATATCTGTTGTGAGAGTTTCATGAGAGTGAGTATTGATAGATCCTTTTTTAGTCATTTTAGTGGGCGCCTTCATGGGGCATGACTGGGGGGTCCCGAATCCTAAGTCCACTAAATTGGGACTTTTTTGAACAAGGATTCCCTAGGACTTGGGGTTAAAAAGGCCAAGTGTCAATTATACCAAAGGTAGGTAGACGGATATACCTTGACTTAAGGTCCATGATACAGTGCCAGAACAATTGAATGCCCATTGGAGCGAGGTTCAAAAGGCTAATGGCTAAGAGTGGTAGAAGTCTAATAACACCAGATGTTTGCATTGGTCATATACCCTAGCATCGAATGTTGGGCCTATATAATCCTAAGGACCGAATGTACCTTGGCATGCTAATTGATGAGATCAGGGTCAGAGGCATTGTTCTTTTTTTCTACCATCAATGGGCGAAACTGGCTGATCAATATAATACTTTGGGAGGGAACATCTTGAAGTATGACTTATCTTGGCTATTGATTTGGTAACATATTTACCTAGTTATATAGATTCAATTACTTTTGCATTGGATAGGCAATGGGTTAATATGTGCTCGGGGTATTGTAGCTCTACTACTAGAATCAGAATCATGGGAGTATGGCCTTTGCCCACCCTAATTAGATCTGGTTAATTTGTTCCCCTTCATTTTGGGATCCCAGGGATGGGTTTCCCATACACCAAACACCATTTACCATGACCATGAGTGTGTGAGTTCCTTTGGTTGTAACCTTCCAAAGGTTATGATCAATAGCTTGAATGTAAATGCATATGCGTGTCTTCAAATATGTATAATTTATTCCATTAAACAAAGGTGGATGGTTTGATGATTGTCCTTCAGTAATACAAGTGCCAAATTAGGCTACCATTTGATATTTGACTCTTGATTATCATATCAAATCTACTGAGTACCAAGCTCTAATACCACTTGTTGCTCAATGAAGTAACCCAAGAGAAAGGTTGAATTGGATTTTTTCAAAACATTAAACTAGTTGTGTTGAATTTGGAAACCAGTGAGTGTTTGTGCAGCAATATATATATGCAAATTAAAGCTAAATGTAAAGCTTATGAAGTGAAGAAGAGGATGAGAGCATGGCACATCAAACACAAAAGATTTATATTAGTTGGTGCACCCCAAGCACCTATGTCCACTTTCCAAGAGCCCATTAGGAATTTCATTATAATCCTTCAAAGATTACAGTCAGTTTGTTTTTCAAGCTAGCAAACCAAAACTCAATTGTTTTTTCTTAGGCTCACCAACCACAACCTCACAACAAGCCTACCCTAGGCTTGCAATATAATTCCAAGGCTTGGATGAACCTATCTCCTAATTTTAATTTCCTTGAAACTAGTTACCGCATAAGAAACAAAATATATAGAAATTTGAAATCCAAAAGCTCTTTGTAAGAGCAAAAGAAAAATTGATGAAGCTCTTGATAGAATCTCTAAGTTGTCTTCTTGATGGAAAGCCTCTAATGACTACTTTGAATGTTGGTAGCTAGAATTTATGGCACAGTCTTTAAGAACTTGGATTTTCTCTTAGAAGTTTTTATTTTAGAAGATTTCTCTTGGAAGTATTTACTTTCTCTTGGATTCTCTTATATCTTCAATGAGTTTGGTAGAGAATAAATATATCTAGAACTTTTAAATTAAGTTTATGATTATTTGGAGGTGAGAACTAGGCATTTGACACATTTTACAAACTTCTGCATACCAAAACAACTAGCCATGACTTGCTATCAGAGCCTGATGAGTCAACACACTAGACCTTGAGTTGACTCATCGTCTGAATCTAAAAATTTTTGCTCTCTGGATTTCTTGCAACTATGACTCATGATGCTTGAGTAGTTCCTTAAGTCAATCATTGAGTCGACACACCAGTTCTTTGAGTTGGCTCAAATATTGTGCCAAAAATTAGCCTTCTAAATTTCCTTATAGTCGTGTCTTATGAAGCTTGAGTCATTCCTTAAGTGGATCCTTGAGTCGACTCACCAGTTACTTGAGTTGGCTTATGGCATTATCGATTAAAACTTTGTATGTCAGTCCTCTTTCTTCTTTGATTCTTTTCGAAGATTGACTCACCATTTTCTTGAGTTGACTCATGGCCAGTGCCAAATAAAAAAAGTATGCAAAGCTTAAATTTTGAAGTATTGACTTAATTTTTGCTATACAACTCTCAAGTATCCATTAATCATAATTTTTGGTTTTTTAATTGTAAAAACATCCAAAAATATGAAACTTTCTTACTTAAGGATTGATTTATTTGGCTCATTTTTTATTACTTTGTAGAGTACCTGAAATATTAATCTCAACACTCCAACAAAATATTAGTACCTTATATATATTCAAATATTTTGTTATTCATCAAAATCAAGGCTGGAGCTAATGAACTTGGCTATGACAAATAGTTCACCCATTTTATCTCAAGCTGCTCGAATGGGTGAGAAAAATTCTCCTCCTTTGGTCTCCCCTTCCCATTGATTCCCCCTCCCCACTATCCAGCATTCCCCTTACCGATCTGCTCGATCCACTAAAAAAATTGATTCCACCCACACCCTTCCCTCACTGTTCCCCCTCCCCTACCAGCTCCCCATCCCCTATGGTAATTTCTTTGTCCTCATGCCCAATTCCCTCCTTGTGCTGCTGCCTCCCATTCTTCTCCCCCTGCTGGTGTGCTTCCCCCATCAACTGCCAGAACCTGCATGCCTTCCCTCCCATGCTGCCATCCATTCCAATGCCTCAATCCATCTCTGCATGCCAAGTCTACCATCTCCCATCCATGGGGCTTGTCATCCATGGGGCCTACCTTATACTATGAATATTAACGACGGTGCCAAAGACATTGTTAAAAATTAGTTTTTATATTAATTAATTTAATTAGATATTCATTTAATTAATTAATTAGATATTTAATTATTTAGTTATTATTTATTTAATTATATCTTAATTAATTAATTAATTAGGCATGCATTGGACTCGGGGCTTGGCATGTAGGGTGCATGTGGGGCTCCAGGTCACGCACCCTACATGCTCAAGCTGAGAGAAAGTGCTGGCAGCATTACAAACATGGGGGCTGGGGTATGCTTCGTGTGTTCAAGCCTTAAGCCTAGCTAGCATCCAGAGTAGCTAGCCCTCGCACGCTTTGCATGCTCATGACGAGGAAAGGTGTCAGGTAGAATTACAAATATGGGGACGGGGCATGCCTTGTGCACTCAGGCCTTACATGTCCTGACCGGTGTCCAAGGCATCCCATAATTAGGTATTAATTTAACTAATTAATTAGATATTTATTTTTACAAAATTTATATTGCACTATAGACCCATCTTTTGATTAATGTATGTGATAAGATCATGATGCTATCATTAAGATACCATGATTATCAGTTTAAAATCTACTTCTAATTAATTAAACTGGCATAGAAATTAACAAATTGGATCGAATCCATGGAGAAAGTAATACTTATATTAACTTGAAATCTTTGATTTAAAAAGAAAAAAAATATTTTGAAATCAAAATAGAAATTAGATGTGCAAAAGAAAATTAAACTTAGTACATTTGATCTATTAGTTAATTCTTAGCATCTACTTGCAAAAAAAGTAAAACATAGGAATTTAATTACATAAAAATAAACTTTGCATTAATTAAAATCTAATTACAAGGAATTGAGAATAATAATTAAATAAACTATGAAAAGTAATAACAAAGTATCCAAAGTTGATTCACCATAGTCTCGTTAAAGTTGGTTGATGTTATTTTGCCTTCTTCCATCATACTCTGTGGAGCGAAGTGGGCTTTCTCTTCTTCTTTCTCTTTGGATATAGAACTTAGAGATAAAAATAGGCTTGAAGATAGATAGGAATAGAACTCTCCTTTTTTTTTGAAACCGTATCCATTAATGTATAATCCTGGAAAAAGTACAACCAAAATCGTTCTCCAACAAAATATCTCTAAACTGTAAAGGCATCTCATCAAGAAGAGACCAAACAACCTCTCCCGAGTGATGCATCACAAAGGAAGCCACCAGTCCGTAGCCGAGTTGGCTTTATGGTAAACATGTCAGGCAATAATCCCAATACAGTCGCATAGCAAAGAAGCAATATCCTGAAGGTGAGGGAAGGTGGGATTCACCCGAATAGCACTTTGGATCCAGGAAATAACCGTCAAGGAGTCACCCTCGATAATAAGGTGAACAAGGTGAAGGATCCTCCTGGCATAGCTGATCCCCTCCCAGGCCCATAAAGCTCCGCCAAGGGAACCATAGGATCAACAAGATGGCTAAACCCTGCAGCAAGAAAATCGATGCCAGATGCCCGAATCATAAAGGCAGCCCCAGCATTGGCCCCTCTGACACTCCCATCAAAGTTGATAGTAGTATAAGGCGGAGGAGGGGGCTCCTAAGAGGTAACAATCTGGCGAGGCACTCGAAGAGCAGAACTGGAGCCCCAGATCTCAGAAGTAGCTACCATCATACCATGATACTCAATAGCATGAGTCATAGTTCTCTCGATAATAAATCTGGCCGAACATAATTAGAACTGAAAACCATGGCATTACGGATGATCCAGAGATGGTATGCTAAATAAGCAATAAAGCCCTGAGAAGTAAAAGTGGGAGGAGAGTAGAGGATGTGAAGAAAGGTATCAACAACATCATCTCCAGTGTACACAAAGGATCTACAGCCCGCCAGGGACCAGACCTGCCAAGCTCTTAAACAAAAGAAGAAAGTGTGATCCAAGACTCGTTAAGAGCTCCACAAATCGAGAAAGAAGAAGGAAGGTGGACCCTACGAGTGCTCAGAAAAGATCTTGTGGGGAGCCGATGCCAGGCCACCTTCCAGATAAAAAGTTGCACTCTGAGATGCATTGGAAGAGACCAGATCCAAGTAGCCTGGAAGCCCCCTTGCTGCACCGAACAGTAAATGGAGTAAAGGTTCGACAATGGAGCAAAATAAGATGAGAAAGACCCCCAGACTCTAGTGTCAGGGCAAGGCATCACCGGTACCCAATGGAGAGAATTCTTTCCTTTAGGGCTTGCGCAAAATAACGAGAGAGCCGAAGAGAATCCCATATGTGTGCCTCCGGGATGATAAGATCAGCCACCATACTAGAGTTGGCAAATCTGTGGATAAAAAGTTGGGCCACCTATCCAAGGTGATATCTGAGATCCATAGATCAGACAGAACCCTAATAGATCTCCCATCCCCTACCATCCATCTCATGTGCTGAATGACATCCAGAGCCCTCCTCCTGATTTCCCTCCACATAGCAGACCCACGAGTGGATTGAGAAACCTCTCCTCCCTCCAGAGATCGAACATCATATCTACAGTGCATGAAAGAAGTCCAAAGACTGTCGGACTCAAGGACAGCCTGGTAACATGAGGAGCCTAAAGAGCCTCCCTCCTAACAACAAGGGAATGGATGCCCAACCCTCCATCCCTAACAGGCTGACACATCGACTGCCATCCCACCAAATTAACACCCTGGGAGCAGCACTCGATCGCCACATAAATGCATGAAGAATCTGCTCCACCTTCTCCACAATAACCTTAGGGATAATAGTACTAGCTAAAAGGTAAATCGGTAAGGATGTCAGCACAGACCTGATCAAGGTGAGTCTACCCATAGTCGATAGAGCCCTACCCTGCCAGCCTTCCACCTATCCTGCACTTCCTGAACTAGAAAAGTAGAGTCTGCCCTGTGAAGCAAGGCACCGAAATAGGAACACCAGATAGGACAACACCATCCTTCTCACCAATCCCTAGAGTAAAGTAATCAACCGGAGACTAACCGGAGAAAAGTGGACCTCCAACTTAGCCAGATGACCCTCTACCTGGAAGCAAGACAATAAGCCAGGATCACCTCCTAGACCCAGAGCCATGGTCTCAAATGCCCTGCCTAGAAGTAAGCAGTCATTTGCAAAAAGAAGGTGCGAGATCAAGAATACCATGGAGGCAGCAACATAAGGTTGGATTATCAATGTCCTAACAGCATCCCATATAGCTCGCGATAGGAGTCAGCACAAATAATGAACAAATAGGGAGAAAGGAGACACCCTTGCCATAGGCCAACTATGGGTTAAAGTACCAAGGGAGACCCAATAATAATAATAGAAAAGGAGGGGCTAATGATGCAAGCCATGATCTTGGAGATCCACAAGGGATGGAAGCCAAAATCTTGTAATGATCGTTCCACAAAGCTCCACTGAACCTAGTTGTAAGCCCTTTCCATGTCCAGCTTTGTAGCCATCAGACCAGTCCTAGCAGGTGCCTCCTCATATCATGCATAAACACTTGGACCAGCAAGACATTGTCAGAGATGCTTCAACCCCCAACAAAAGCCCCTTACTCCGGAGAGATAATACCAAGAAGAATAGTCTTCATTCTCCTTGCCAGTAGCTTAGCACACAATTATATAGCGCACCATGAAGGTTGATAGGTCTAAAATGAGAAGGATGAGAAGCCTAAGATCGTTTGGGGATAAGAGTAACATATGTCTTCTTCCAGACCTCCGGCATCTAGCCAGTAGTGAAAATACTTGCACAGCAGAAATGACATCATAGCTAATGATACCCCAGTACCTTCTGACGAACAATGGGAAAAACCCATCTGGATCAGGAGCTTTATCCTCTGCCAAAGACCACAGCACATCCCTCACCTCAACCTCAGAAACAGGAGAAAGAAGACCAACATTCGGGTCTTGGGACACCAACACCTTCAGAGCAGAAACATGGAAAGAATGAGAGTCCCCCTCAAACCCTCCATCTAGACCTGAAAAAGGAGCCAACCTCCTACAAGATGCCCTCCTCATCCACAATCCAGTGACCGTCATCAGACTTGAAAGCTACAATCCTATTTTTATGTCTCCTGACAACAGTAGCCTGGTAGAAAAAATGAGAGTTCCTGTCCCCCTGAGCCAACCACAAAACCCTAGATTTCTGCCTCCACAGAGTTTCCTGCTGAGCCAGAAGGAGTTATAAGAAGCCAAACTAGTTAAAGGGAGGAAAGATCTCCATCATTCAAACTCCCCTCTATATCCTCCTTCACCTGGAAATCATGGATTACCTTCTCCACCTCTATCAATCTAGTAAAGATTTTACCAACCTCCTCTTATTCCATCTTCTTAAACGGCGTTTGAGAAGCTCCAACCTGTGGGTTATCGGTACTAATCATCACCCCTAATAGGAATCCTCCAGACATTCTAACCACCTCCCAATAATTCGGATAAGAA
Source organism: Areca catechu (assembly GCA_021397845.1). NCBI lineage: Eukaryota > Viridiplantae > Streptophyta > Magnoliopsida > Arecales > Arecaceae > Areca > Areca catechu. Next base: position 55,169,292 of record CM038038.1, read on the forward strand.
AGCCAAATTCTTTCAATCCTGAATGGTGCATGAATAGGAGGTTGAGGAGTTGTAGACAAGAGAATAGGACAATGATCCGAAGCCATCCTATCGAGGTACCGCATCATAAACTGGGGGTAAAGGCTAAGCCAGCCCATGGTATCCACAGCTTTGTCCAGTTTCCCAACCCTATCCCTTCCAGTTCTGTTGTTGTACCAAGTGAACCGAGAGCCCACAAATTTCAGGTCCACCAAACCATTGGAATCCAAAAAGTGATCGAATTCCCTAGTAGCAACATTATGAGAAAAAGGTTTACCCTCTCTCTTCTCCTCAAGCTTAGTAATACAATTGAAGTCTCCAACAACTACAGTTGGGAACCCTTGATTAATCAGCTAAGAGACTTCATTCCAAAGATACCTCCTTTCCTTGTAGCAGGTGCTAGCATAAATTCCAGAAAGAATCCAATCGGACCATTACTTTCAGTTACCACCAGAACCACATGCTGTGAACATTAATGGAACACATCAATTCTGGCAGCACCCCTATCCCAAGCAACTACAGTACCCCTGATAACCCCTTTGCATCAGTAGCATAAAAATCGCAATCCTTGGGATGACATCACCGGTTCCTTTGCAAGGAAGATCCAGCCAGTCTAGTTTCCAGAATCAAGCACACATTAGGATGATGTAATTGACATAACTATGAAAAGAAGAGGCAAAGGAAGGTTTCCCCACCCCTCTAGCATTCCATAAAAGGATCTTCATACAAAATACTAACCCTTGGAAGAGCCCTCCCAAGGCTCTTTCTAGATACAACATTAGGGCCCCCTGCTCTGCACCCTTTGCCATATTAAACAGCACCACCTTCAACTGCCCTACAACATCCTCATGAACAGGATCTTGCCAATCAACCCCAATCACCACATCCCCAGCAGCAGCCTGTCCCGACCCGGGTCTCAGTATTGAGTAGCAATCAGAGCAGACAAACCACCCACCTGGGATTTTCTGTTGCTTTCCTGAGAAGCAAAACCAATTGACTACCCAGCCGACCCTGTGAATTCCCTTAAGATCCCCCTTCTTTCTCACTTCCCCTCTCCACTTCCTTTGCCCAACCCATAACTAGCTTCTTCCCCTTAGCAGCACCCACAGCCTTCCCACCTAACCTCGCCCCTGCCGCACCCTCCCAACCACCAGAAGAAGACTTGTGTTTATAGACAAAGAAACAGAAGAAATGCCCTTACCTCCCATGAGCCCTTCCATACAAGGATCAGTAGGACTAACCTTTGCCGCTGACAGAGGGGGAGAAGCCTATTTCGCCACCCACGACTTTAGCCCAACCGGAAGAGAAGTTGCAGGCTCCACCAGCAATGGCTTGAGGACCCCTGGAGCAGAGCCCTTTGGGCTGGGCACAGGTGAAGATGTAGGCTACGACCTCTTTTCAAAGCACCAGAGCCTAGGTCCACCATATGCAGATCCATTTGTCCAGACTCAGAGAGGCCCGTCTCCATTCGATCCCCTAGCGCAGCCAGAGGCCCAAAACCAGGGGCCAGCGAGGCTCCTTTAAGAAACCTCACTCTTAGAGGCCAACTCCCAACCCAAGCTATGCCCTTATCTTGTACCATACTCTCTCTCCAAGATGCTCTCTTCTGTAGCCCATGGGTCCTTTAAATAAAGGGGAGAGAAGTTGAATCAATGTAGGACTGGGTGTTAGACTCCTCTAACTCTTGAAATTTTTTTATAGAACTTTAGATCTCAAATCATTTCAAAATCATGCAAATCAAGCTTCATCGAATTGGATTAATCATGGGCCGTGGATCTTCTCTCTATTGTTTGGAGCCATTCAAATCATGTAACCTGTAGGACATCCAAGTTGGGAGTTGATTTCAGCCATTGGGACATTATTTGGAGCCATCCAGCCACAAGTTCTCATGAGAAAGCAGTGCCCAGATTCTCTTATCTTTTAATCGGATTGTATATTAGCTATTGGATCATCGCAAGAGAGGAACAAGTCATTGGATCTTCAAAGAACAGAGCCCAACCATCCCGTTTGGATGTTCTCTACCACAGAAAAAACACTCCCAACACCAATTGTTTTTCAGGAAAATCAGTGCCAGCCCACTTTCCTTCTTTCAAACGGTAGCCTTCCATCATCAGATCTCGTCCTTTAAGTGCGATTCGTTGGATAGTAAAAAGCTCCAGCCACTTATGTCATAAAAAATCCAATGCCCAATCACTTCAAAACAACACACCTACCTATTAAGCATTGATTAGGAACATTAAGTGCACCCCGCACTCTTCCAAAATCAGTCAGGGAGTATTCCTGTTGATTATTTATAGACCATTGATTCCTATGGATCGTGGGGATCATCATTTAATCTTGTTTGAGCTCCGATTTGAAGCATGTTTGCATCATTTGAATTTGGATGATTGGCTCTTCATGTTGACAAGCTTCTAAATCAGTAATTTTTCTAATTCTCCAAAGATTTTGAGGCTATGAATATCTTCATTAATCATAATATATCTACCAAAGAGGAAAAAATTTAAATTTATTTTTTATTAAATATTTTAATGGATATGTGGTGCTTCAGCTCGATATCTACTTTTCACAAAAATATACTAATTTCATATTTTTCAAAGATATTTTAAAAATAATTAATTTTACAAGAAAGTCGGGTTTCAATTATGAAATTAGGAATTTTAAAAATGTAGCACCAATAATCACTTTAAATATTTAAAATAAATAATAAAATTAATTTATAATACACATCTTATGCCATCCATATATTTATATATTTCTTATATGAGTAGGAGAATTATATATATTGGTCAATTGATTATCCAGTTTGGACAATTTGGAAATTATAATTAATTTTATAGATAGTTATAGTTATTAAACGGTATGTTGAGGGTTCGAGAAAACTTTTGGATAGTATTCTTCTTTTTTTCTCCTCACACATCTTTAGCCATGTGGAGAGAATTAAGAAGAAATACTACCAAATTTTTTTTTGCCTCTATTACATATCGTTTGATTACTGTAATTGACTTATAGAATTAATGTAATTATGGAATGTGATAGGATCTTCTACCTATTAGTTAGTGATACGATACATTTATTATGTAAGCCATTTTAAATAATAAAATAATTTGTAAGCATTTTTCCTTGTATTTATAAATGCAAAATCCTTAGATACTGTGCAATGGATCATAGTTGGATGTATTAAGAAAAGAACTAGGGTTTTATGCACAATTTTTTTTTATAATTCATAATAGAAGTATATATATTTTAAAACTATTTTAAATATTAAACATGCATTTAGAACAATTCTAATAAATCCTAAGTAGGATATGCAGAAAAAAATAAAATCAACATGAATCAATCTTCCCGATGCATGAAGAAAATCTAATCTACAAACAATATGAATCTAATTTATACTTGATCGGGGGTTGATGATTGCCATTACTGATGGCATGTAATAGGATTCTTCATATTGCTTCGAAATTGCATAAGATATCTAGTCTCTATGAATCATCCACACGAAGTTTTAATGCAATCAACATTTCAAGACTGTTAGCTCCATTTGTAGGCCACTGGATGGCTGAAAATAATTTATTTCTTAGATTTTCTTATGCCTCTCAAGAAACCCAAGAAGAGAATGCAGAGGTCTAGATCTAAGAAGAAGAAAAATAAGAAACCCTATTCTACTATTTTTTTCTTCTTTTTCTTCTTCCTTCAACCCTAGCACCCAAGAAGGTTCTTTCATGCCAAAGAACTCATGCCCACCTTATAATTTTTCCTTCAGTTTTTCTCATCATGCTAGTTTAAAACATTATGGTCACACAATCCCAAAACAATTCTAGGAAAAATTGGCATGTGGATTAGGATAGGATTAGAAAGCATAAACCTAGTTTGAATATTCTTAATATATAATTTCACACCCTATCAAAAATCCCATAATAATTTCATGGTAATTTGTTTCTCAAATCACCGTATTTGGCCCACTTTTGATTGCATATTTATCTGAAGTTCAAATAAAATAGGTGACATTAAAAGGATAAGGTTTTGAGAATTTAAAACCAAGAAGAGATGTGATAGGGCAAAGAGTTTGATTCCCAATCAAACTTCTCTCATGTAATTTTAAAACTCATCCTAAACTAATCCATATTAGATAAGAAAGGAAGGAGGGCATGAAAACATGATTGGTGTGGAATTCATCAAAAATTATTGATATATATATGGCATGGAGAATCCTATAGGGATTTTGGCTGGGTTTGATTAAAGAATGGGTTTCTAATCCAATTCAAATAGGCTCCAATTAAATCCAATTTAATTTAAATCAATTTAAATAACTGAGCCTAATCTAATTATGTCCTATTAGGCTTAAATAAATTTTAATTAAATCTAAAATTAACTAAGCCCAAGTCAGAATCAAACTATAATTAGAAACCCTTAGGGATTAGGTCATCAAATAACCTAATCAGGTAAATTCTAATTGAACCAAATTTAATTAGACTTGACCTAAACTTCTTCACTTAATTAAAATAAATCAATTAGAAATCTAATTATTATTAATTTTGATTAATTAATAATTAATTAATTATTAATTTAAATATTTATATAGGGTAATTATTCATCATATTTATAATTTTGCCACTAAATGATTCTTAATCATTAGTCAGCCATCATGATCAATTAGAAACTTTTCTTGTGTGTGACCCCATAGGTATGAACACTAAGCCAATAGTCTAGAAACTAATTCCTAAACTAATTAATGTAACCATCTAGCAATGGTGCCCGTTGTCCGAATAGATCGAATATTCACGAATCAACATTCAAGAATCTAGGCTTATGATTTTTGTATTATTCATTCCTTTGACCATAATGCTTAAAATGATTTTAGAGTTAACTAATAACTCTAAATAATGCATCCAAATATGTTTCAACATGCTAAATCCTATGACTCTTCACAAGGATTGCCCTGGTGAAGGTCTTGCTAAATTGAAACACGGTAGAGCATTTCTCTAACATCTTAGAGTGGTCAATTCCATCTTGACTCATCACTGACTTAACAAGTACCTGATTGCACCTAGTAACCTTCTATCTCTAGATTAGAAATTTAGGTAGTCTGGCACCTAAATATAATGAGTTGTTTACAAATCACCAGGATGATATCAAGTTGGAGGGATACTTATACCCATATCATTCTACTAGATACTCTTGATAGCAGAGTACTCAACAAAGTTGGTCATGTTCAGTGTAATGTACACCTACACTCACCTGCATGCCATATAAATGTCTTCACACTCCTTGGTTATGAGGACAACTAATCCATATGGCATATAATGACCTATGCTTGATAAATGTTGTCATCCTAAGTAATAATATATCATTTGATTATGAACATGTTTAAGAACTACTCGATAAATCATTTTTATCGAATTAAAATAGTTCTAAGGACTTTATCTCAAAAGAGTCTAGAAAAAGATGCAAAAGAGATGAACTACCCAAAAATAACTTATGTATCAAAGATTTATGTACACATTATAAAAAATTCAATCATCTACAACATAGACGATTAGCTATAAGACACATATTCTTACAACTCCCACTTGGACTAGAGCCAATCGGAATAGTACTGATACACATCTTCCACTTGTGGTCATTAAACTCTTTGATTTTGAGGGCTTTAGTAAATGGGTCAGTCAAGTTTTCCTTTTCATTGCTCTTCTAAAGGTGAATGTCACCTCAATCCACTATCTCCTGGACAAGGTGAAAATGATATAGAATTTGCTTGGTCTACTGATGAGCCTTTGGTTCCTTCACTTGAGCTATGACCCCAGCACTATCACAATACAAAGAAACTAGGCCATCAACAGAGGAAGCCGCTCCAAGCTCCATGATAAACTTCCATAGCTAAATAGTGATGGGGAACAAAGAGCTATTCGATGACCCAGGAGCAAATCTGAGGAACCATTTGAGCCAACTCAACTTCTACTTTGAGCTGACTCAACTTTCATCTTTGAGCCGACTCAACCTATTCTTCTTGAGCCGACTCAACCTATCTTGGGGGCCACTTCATCCCACTTGGATGCCACTTCATCAACTCCAGCCACCTCATCATCCATATAGGCACGACATGTATTACAACTAATTCTAGTTTTTTGTTACAACTCCCTAACTAAATTAGTTAGTAGTTAAAACTAGAAGTAGTTTCTTGTTACAACTCCCTAACCAAACTAGTTAGCAGATAGAACTAGAAGTAGTTATTACAACTAATTCTTGTTTCTTGTTATAACTCCCTTAAGTTTGTTACCCCATCCTTATCTCTTGATTGGGGCCTATAAATATCCCATCAACCCTTGTACAATCAATCAATCAATGGGGATTTAAATCAGCTTGAGTTCTTCTTTCTTTGTGAGGGTGTGATGCCCTTTTGTTTGTGTTGTGGACAAGGTGTGATGCCCCTCTAGTTATCCCCTTCTCTTTGATTCCTCCTCCATGACTTTTGAGATTTACCTTCACAGCTTCACTAGTGAGATGGGTGGGATGCCCTAGACTAACAGGTGAGATGGGTGGGATGCCCTAGAGGTGAGATGTCTCTCCGTGAATGTGAGTCCCAAAGCTCATGAGAGTTTCCATCTTCTTGACCCCCTCCATGGCCTTCAAAATTTACCCTCACGGCTCCATTAGTGAGATGGATGGGATGTCTTAGACTAACAGGTGAGATGGGTGGGATGCACTAGAGGTGAGATGTCTTGGTGGGATGCCTTAGAGGTAAGAAGCCTCTCCATAAGAGTGAGTTCCAAAGTCCATGAGAGTCCAAACTTATATCTTCCATCTTCATTATTTAATTCACCACCTCCATAGAAAAAAGAATAAAAGAAAAAAATTTTAGTGGTACCCTAATCCTTGGTGACTTCTTAGCTCACCAATGATCCTTCGCTCTTGTCCTGCATCATTTTTTGGTATCAGAGCCACAGGTTGATTAGGGTATTCTATATCTTTCCCTCTTATTCTCTCTCCTCTGCTTATTCCTCTATTCTCATTGTTCCCGCTATCTCGACCTTATTCCTCTTCTATTCTGACTTATTCCTATCATCTTCTTCCTAACTCTACTCGAATTGAAAGCCCAGAACACCAGATCCACCACCCATAGCCCGCCATCAAGCTCCCTCCACCATCACTGCCACTCTCCAGTCTGGATCTCACTAGTAGTCCATTGCAGTTTCCTCCTAATGCGGCCCAGAAGCTTCTCTGGTCATCTTCCATCTCCTCCCATGTCGTCCCACTGTCGAATCCGACCATGGGAACTACTCCACTGTCGATGATGCCGATTGCTCTGAAGCTCAACCACATCACACACGTGGAGATCGACCTCGCTGCCACCTTGCCGGTCTTCTACTTCAAAGCCCCCTGCTCCTAGCCGATCAACACCCAGCAGTCGACGGAACCCCGTGCCATAGATTTGGCTACCTGTGCCCCCCATCGGATCTCCTCTTTCCCTGTGATCGACGATGATGCTGGTCCATGAACATTCAGTCTGCCTCTGCTCCCCTTGAAGGATTCCAGTCATCCATCTGATCTGCTCTCAAATCGATGCCATGGACATATGCTGGGCAACCTAGTTAGGAGACGCGTTCGCCTCTGCTCGAGCCGTCCATCGGATCCTCCAATCGAAGCCGCCTACAATCAAATGGAACAGCCGCTGCTCCCCATCGTGCTGCTTTTCTTCTTCATCTCTGATTGACTTCGCCCGATCTTCATCGATGCCACCTCCCGCCAGATCTCCACCTTGCTCTCCATCAGCCACCCATCCCCTCCATTCTGTTGTCTCTGCCCAGCACCATCACCGACGAAGATCTTCGTTGGATTTTTGTCCCTGTTCCATATTGTGACGAACCATAAGAAGAAGCATCGCACGATTGTGAATGCAAAATTCAGCTATGTTGCCAACTTCAAGTCTCGCACAGTTCCCAGGGTTGCACGGATCTCAAAGTGGTCCCAAAGGTGGTGAAACACGGATCTCCAATCTGCACAGATCTCAGAGTAGAGCCTTTTTTGATTTGATTAGGTTCGGTTTCACCAAAGTCTCCGCTTATCCAAACTTGACGGGGTCGAGTTTTCCCCACTCCAGGAAAATGATAGGGAACCAAGAGCTATCTGATGACGTAAAAGCAAATCCGAGAAAGCATTTGAGCCAACTCAACTTCTACTTTGAGCTGACTTAACCTTTCATCTTTAAGCCGACTCAACGTATTCTTCTTGAGCCGACTCAACCTATCTTGGGGCCACTTCATCCCACTTGGATGCCACTTCATTAGCTCCAACCACCTCATCATCCACATAGGCGCCACATGTATTACAACTAATTCTAGTTTTTTGTTACAACTCCCTAACTAAACTAGTTAGTAGTTAGAATTGGAAGTAGTTTCTTGTTACAACTCCCTAACCAAATTGGTTAGTAGTTAGAACTAGAAGTGGTTATTACAACTAATTCTTGTTTTTTTTTATAACTCCCTTAGGTTAGTTACCCCATCCTTATCTTTTGATTGGGGCCAATAAATACCCATCAACCCTTGTAAGAATCAATCAATCAATGGAGATTTAAATCAGCTTGAGTTCTTCTTTCCTGGTAAGGATGTGATGCCCTTTGTTTTTATTATGGAGAGGGTATGATGACCCTCTAGTTATCCCCTTTCCTTTGATTCCACCTCCATGATCTTTGAAATTTACCTTCATGGCTCCGTTAGTGAGATGGGTGGGATGCCCTAGAGGTGAGATGTCTTTCCGTGAATGCGAGTCTCAGAGCTCTTGAGAGTTTCCATCTTTTTTACCCTCTCCATGGCCTTTGAAATTTACCCACATAGCTCCATTAGTGAGATGGGTGGGATGCTCTAGACTAACAGGTGAGATGGATGGGATGCCCTAGAGGTGAGATGTCTCAGTGGGATGCCCTAGAGGTGACAAGCCTCTCCATGAGAGTGAGTCCTAAAGTCCATAAGAGTCCAAACTTATATCTTCCATCTCCATTGTTTCCTTCACCACCTCCATAGAAGAAAAGAATAAAAGAAAAAAATTTTAGTGGTACCCTAATCCTTGGTAACTTCTTAGCTCACCAATGATCCTTCACTCTTATCCTGCATCAAATAGCTTTCTTTGCAATATCAGATATTGCAATATACTCTTTCTCGCAAATAGAATCGGCTATAGTGTGCTACTTGAAATTCTCTTAATAGATAGTTACTCCATTCAGGGTAAAAATATAACTTGATACACTTTTGCTGTTATCCCTATCTGATTGAAAACTTGAGTCAGTATAAATGACTAGTTTTAAGTCAATTTTTATAAATAAGCCACTAGTCCTTAGTATTTCTTAAATACTAAAGAATGATTTTTATGATCTTTCAATGGTTCCCACCTGGTCAGATTGGTATCTACTCACTACTCCTAGTGAGTATGCCACATATGATCTCATGCATGTCATAATGTACATGATAGATCCCATTGTTGGGGCATATGAAATCCTACTCATAAGCTCTCTCTTTCTCTTGAGGACTTGTTAAACAATCATTCTTTAAAAAATTAATTCCATAGCCTATTAGAAGATAGCATTTCTTGGAATTTACCATGCTGAACCACTTCAGCACGGTCTCAATGTACGTGGACTGGGTCAATCCTAGTAATCTTTTAGATCTGTCCCTATAAATCTTCATCCTAAGGATGTAGGATACTTCTCTCAAGTTCTTCATGAAGAATTGGAAAAATAGCCATACTTTTATCCTTACAATGCAAGAACATCATTCCCCATTAAAAGAATGCCATCCATATACAAATAAGAAATACTATGATTGAATCATTAGCCCATTTGTATATGCTGGTCTCTTCTCCATTCCTAACAAAGCCACACATTATAATCACTCTATTAAAATGCATGTTCTAACTTTGAGATGCTTGATTCAATCTATAAATAGATATCTAAAGTTTGCTACCTTTATTTCATCTATGATGTGAACCCTTCAGGTTGTATCATATATACCTCTTCTTCTAGCTATCTATTTAGAAAAGCTATTTTCACATCTATTTGTTTGATTTCATAATCAGGTGTACCACTATTTTAAGCATGGTCCAAATGGATTTGAGCATTATCGCAAGCAAAAAATGTCTCGTCATAATCACTAGCATAATGTTGACATTATCTCCTGGCAACCAGATGAGCTTTATTGGTCTACACCTTTCCATCTACACCCCTTTTCCTTATGAAAATCTACTTACACCCTATGGGTTTTACCCATTCAGGTAGATCAACAAGTTTCCATATATTATTGACTTTCATGAATTCTATTTCAAAATTTATGGCTTCTAGCCATTTATCAAAGTTAGCACTCTACATCGCATCCATATAAGTGATTGGATTCCTCATTGTTTTCATCAAGTTCAATAGGATCACCATCCCAAACCAAGAAATCGTAGTATTTATCCAGTTGACATGATACCCTACCGGATCTCCTTAATGGTGCTTCTACAATAGGCTTCGAGTTTGATTCAATCAAATCTAGTTCAGTCGATTGTGTCAATTTTTCTACCTATCGAACTTATTCAAGTTCAACCTTAGAGGTATCAGTTCTTTCCTCGAGGAACTCTCTTTCTAAAAAGACTGCCTATTACCAACAAACACTTTATATTCATTAGTATGGTAAAAGAAATAATTCCTAGTTTTTTTTGGGTACCCTTTAAATGTACACCTATCAAACCTAGGCCCAAGCTTATATGTCTTAAATTTTTGACATAAGCTAGACATCCTCAAATCCTAAGGTGTGAGAGTACTAGTTTGCACCCTATCCATATTCATATGAAGTTTTATTTATAAACTTTCTAGGAACTTTATTTAGATTATAGCAAGCTGACTCTAATATATATCCCCAGAAGGAGATAGGCAGACTCGTAAACCCCACCATAGATTGAACCATGTCTAATAGAATTTGATTCCTCCTTTTAGATACTCATTATGCTTGGGTATCCTGACAGGAGTCTATTTTAAGAGAGTCCCATTCTTTTCAAATATATCATAAATTCACTGGTAACATATTCACCTCCTTGATCAGATTGAAGGATTTTAATATATTACTAGTTTGTTTTTCTACTTCATTATGAAATCATTTCAAGATCTCAAATGACTAACTCATATCTTATCAAGTAGAATACACATACCTCGATAGGTTGTCAGTAAAAGTGATGAAGTAGTGGTATCCAACTATGGCTAAAGTATTCATGGGTCTACATACATCAATATGTATTAGACTCTGAAACTGAATGGCCGAATCAAAAACAAGCTCAAATATTCCTAAAGCTAGAATTGGAACAGATCTTCCATCTGCCATGTTTAGAAATTTTTCATCATTTTTGAATCTTCTACTAACCTGAAGCCCCTACATCGAATTGCAAATATTAATAGGGCTTCTAGTATCTAATACCCAGGTAGTATATATAAATAGAAAAATAACAAGGTATTATCATATAAGTACCTTGTCCAGTAATGCCTTGTTGGTTCTTTTTCTTCTTTAGCCTGTTCAGGTCTAGCAAGGCAATGTAAAGAGGATAGTTCATCTTCCAGTGCCCTTGCTTCCTACAGTCAAAGAATTTAGCTTGAGTCTGGTTTGTTTTTAACTTCTTGGTCTGACTTGGTTTAGTTATGGAGTACTGTGCACCTTTTTTTTATTCTTCTTCTTCCCTTTCTTAAAGGGATGATGCCCAGTCGATCCTCCCACTACATTCATCAACCCCTTATAGAATTGATGATCCTTCTCATAGGTTTGTAGTAAATCCCAATAGACCATGGTAGTTTACCAAAGGCCTTGTCATTCTATAATGATCAAGGAAGTTAATGTAGGATTTCGATAAAGAATTAAGGATCACATCCTTCCCTAGCTATTCATGTAGGGAAAATCTAAGTTTGCCTATGTGCTCAATCAGTTTGATCATGTGAAATACATGATTTGTGATCGAGGCCCCTTCTCTTATCTTGTGTTAAAAATGGCATAAGATATTTTGTACCTTTCAACATTATCGGGAGTGTTAAAGGATTCTTTCAATACTTGAAGTATATCCTTCATCCGAGCTCCTCAAAATTACGATTTAATTCATCGTTCATGGATGTCCATATAATATAACAGACCATGGTTTGGTCATTGAGCCACTTTTGGTAAGTGTCTCAAACTATAATATGAGTATTCTGATTAGGCTCCTTTGGTGTCAAATCTGTCAGCACATACAGAATCCGTTCATGCTCTAGAACTATTTTTATCTTTTGATTCCAGCTATCAAAATTAGATCTCATTAATTTTACATTTCTAGCAATGAATAGAGTGACAAAGTGGCTATTATACTAATCTAAAGAAGAACAAGACCTAATTAGTATATGAATCATTTAATCTTAAAGACTTAGGCTTTAGTCTAAATGTTCTCTCATTATTTTTTATCAAATTGGTATCCTCTACCTCTAATTCAAAGAATTGCACCAATTCCTTAGTGGGTATTAGAATTCAATAAACTGCACACAAGCTCGACTTTAGTCAGCTCTCCTATGTGCATCTAAAGGTAAGTTCTTAACAAATTATTTCTCTAAAAAAATTTCATAATAATTTTATCCCAGGTACTAATCAATAATCCTTTGGGCTACCACTAGAAGTCTTGGTTAGGTTCAACCATTAACATGTCAGGACTAAGTACTGCTATCAAACGATGCTCGATCATGACTTTGACCAGCCAACCTGACCATCGTTTGAAAGGACTAAGCCATCATAATATGAAAAATAATTCCAATAGCTAGATGAGCCCAGGTCTTTGGACCTTCAATGATCATCTTAATTATTGGATTCATTATCACTCTCTTAATGGAAGGCCATGATTCAATTATCTCCATAATTTTGTACCTAAAGGACCTAAAATTTTAAGGATTTAATTAGAGAAAAGAGATGAAGACATGGACTAATCAACAATTCCCACTGACTGTATCAAGGCTCAATTATATTAGTCCAAGGTTACCTAAAATAGTTAAACTAATCTTTCTTACTGGCAAGGATTAACTTGAATCAATGAGCTATCTAATCAAATTTTGATTTACTACATTGACTAGGTAAGTAAGATTAATGGAAGGGTTCCATCATTAACCTTTTTCCTTAGATACCAAATAAGTTGGCCAAGTAAAAGGTACCCCAATTAATGACCATGACCAAAATGCCATACTTTTCTTAGATACCAATTGGTTCATCATATTCGATTAGACTAGCCTAAGCACTCAGGTCCGACCATTGAGCCATAATTAGGTCCATTTATTATAATATGAACTTGATCAAACTATCACTATAGACTTGATCTAAAAAAAAACTTGATCAAGTCTTAATCAATTTTTAGTTAGATTAACTCCAATTCTCTATTAAGTCAATATTATTGTAAATTCTAATCCTAGATCTAACCCGATTATTTGACTTGATTCAAGCTAACCCAAAGTCCATGATTTATGAAACATGATTAGATCTATAATTTACAATTCTAAATCTAATCTTAGATCTCTTAATTCTAGTAATTAATCAAGATTAAGTTTGCCAAATTTTAGATGTAAATAATTTATATGCATCATATATACATTAAACCTTTTAGATCTCAACTATACAAGATAGTCTTATACTGAAATTAATTTTATATTTCATGATCTAAACATAAAAATAAATCATAAAATATTAATTTCAAATAAAAAATAGCAAATTAATGAAGTGTAAATCATTAAAAATAGATTTAATTATTGAAATAATTTTAATAATTTTTTTTAACCTCACTTCATGGAATATAATCACAAGTGGCACCCCCACATGCTATAGGAGATCCCATTGAATGAAAAAGAGGATCTTTAAATCCTACTTTGCTTTTATGACTGAATGGCCATGGTGATCAACCTAGTCCAAAGCAGTTACTCAAATTAAGATTACATCTAACATGTAAAATTCTACATCTACATATCATGTTATGAAAAACTCTACTCTGATACCATTGTTAGAAAAATGCCTAGGATTCATGCATGGATTTTCTTTTATAATTTATAGTGAAATTACATCTATTTTAAAATTGTTTTAAATAGTAAACATGTATTTAGAATAATTTTAATAAATTCTAAGCAGGATCATAACATGATATACAGTAGAAAACAAAATCAGCAAGCATCAATCTACCCGATGCATGCAGTAGATCAAATCTATAAATATATGAAATCTAATTTTATACTTGATCAAGGATCAATGATTGGCACTAGTGATGGCACATGATAAGGGCTCTCCATGTCACTTCACAGACGCACAGGATATCTAGCCTTTATGAATCATCCATGAAGCTCCAACATGATCAACCTCTTAGGATTGCTAACTCCTTCTGAAGCTACTAGATGGTTGAAATAATTTATTTCTTGGACTTTCTTGAGCCTTCCAAGAAATCTAAGAAGTGAATGAGGAGGTCTAGATCTAAGAGGAAAAAATTTAATATAAGAAATTCTTTTCTACTATTTTTCTCTTCTTTTCTTCTTCCTTCAACCCTAGCACCCAAGAAAGTTCTTTCATACCGAAGAAGAACTCATACCCACCTTATATTTTTCCTTCAATTTTTCTCATGCTAATTTAAAAACACTATGGTCACACAATCCCAAAACAATTCTAGGAAAAATTGGCATGTGGATTAAGATAGGATTAGGAAGCATAAACCTAGTTTGACTAGTCTTGATATGTAATTTCATGCCCCATCAAAAACCCAATAATCATTTCATTGTAATTTATTTCTCAAATCACTAGTATTTGGCCCACTTTTGATTGCACATTTCATCTGAAGTTCAAATAAATAGGTGACATTAAAGAATAAGGTTTGAGAATTTAAGACCAAGTAGAGATGGGATAAGGCAAAGAGTTTGATTCCTAATCAAACTCCTCTTATTTAATTTTAAAAACTCATCCTAAACTAATCCAAATTAGATAAGAAAGGAGGGAGAGCATGAAAACATGATTGGCATGGAATTCTCCATGAAATTACTGGGATATATGGCATGGATAATCCTATAAGAATCCTAGTTGGGTTTGACTAAAGAATGGATTTCTAATCTAATTAAAAATAGGTTCCAATTAAATCTAGTTTAATTTAAACAATTTTGAATAACTAAATATAATCTAATTTGGTTCTATTAGGCTTAATTAAATCTCAATTAAATCTAAAATTAATTGAGTCCAAGTTTTATCAAACCGTAATTAGAAATTCTTAGCAATTAGGTCATCAAATAACCTAATCAGATAAATTCTAATTGAACCAAATTCAATTAGACTTGATCTAAACTCTCTTCACTCAATCAATTAAGTCAATCAATAATCTAATTATTATAATCCTTCTATAATTAATTAATAATTAATTATTATTAATTTATAATATTTATACAAGGTTAAATTCATCATATTTATAATTTTGCCATTGAATGATTCTTAATCGTTAATCAGCAATCATAATCGGTCAGAAGCTTCTATTGTTTGTAACACCATAGGTTCCAATACTAAGTTAGTAGTCTAGGACAAATTCATAAACTAATTATTGCAACCAACTAGCAATGGTGCCTGATGTCTGAATAAGTTGAATGTTCATAAAGCAACATTCAAGAATCCAGGTATATTGTTTCAGCATAATTCATCCCTTTGACTCTAACACTCAAAATGATTTTAGAATTAATTGCTAACTTTGAATAATATATCCAAATATGTCTCAAACTACTAAATCCTACGACTCTTCACAAGGATTACTTTGGCCAAGGTCTTGCTAAATTGAAACACAGTAGAGCATTGTCTCCAACATCATGAAATAGTCAATTCCATCTTGACTTATCACTGACATAATAAGTACTTGATTACATCCAGTAACCTTCCGTTACTAGATTTGAAATCCAGGTTATCCAGAACCTAAGTACAATAGGTTACTTGCAAATCACTGGGATGATCTCAAGTTGGAGGGATACTTATACCCATATCTTTCTTTGAGATACTCTTGATAGCAAAGTACTTAATAGAGTTGGTCAAGTTCGGTACAATGTACACCTATACTTACCGGCATACCATACTAGTATCTCCACACTCCTTGATTATAAGGACAACCAACCCATATGGCATACAATGACCTATGCTTGATAAATGTTGTTATCCTAGGTAACAACATATTATTTGGTAATGAACATATTTAAAAACAAATTAATAAATCCTCCTTTATTGAATTGAAGTAGTTGTAAGGACTTCATCTCAAAAGAGTCCAAAGGAAGATGCAAAAAAAGATGAACTACCAAAAATAATTTTTATTTTATCAATGATTTATGTACACATTATAAAAAAACTCAAGCATCTACAACCTAGATGATTGGCTATAGGACACATATTCTAGCTGGATGGACTGTCGAGCAATCGATAGAGTGATTTTTGCAAAATATTAGGGGGTGTCAAGTACATCTCTGATTATTCTTTTAAGAATGTGGCACTCTTAGTTGAATAATATGCTTGTTATCTTGAAATAAATGTGTTAATAGAGAAATACTTTATGGAGATACAATACTTGCATATTTATATATGAGTGGATTTATGTTAAACAACAAGCATTGATACCTGCATAGGAAGATGTGGGAGACAATTGCATGTTGAGTCTCAGGTCGCATCTAAGATTTCAGGGGGGATGGGCCAAGGTTCAGGTTGGTCCATTTATCATTGTCATACATGATGTATCTAGGGCAAGGAGTGAGTTCGGGATGAGTCATTGATGTTAGACTAAGTTTGGTCAGTCTAGACATTAAAGCAATTCAGTTCTAGACTCTAATGGTTTGCACGGTAGGGCAACAGGAAAAAGTTTTGTGGAGAGTCGGCTCGGTACTACTGCGAGTCAGTTTGGTTACTGCGAGTCGACTCAATTCTATTGGGAGTCAGCTCGATTATATAGACAGGTAAAATAGTGTCGAGGAGAGCTAACTCGAGGTCTGAGAGTCGACTCGTCTAGAGTGATGTCTGCTGCAAGGAATTGACTCGTGGGATTCGAGCTGACTCGGATGATGGGATTCTTTAAATCATGTGTTGCCATGCTTGGAAGTTTTTGGGGGGTCTCGGTTTCACATGATCGAGGAGTATATATATGTATATAGGATGATTAGTTAGCGAGAGGTCATTCTATAATAGTCCAAGAAAATCGATCAAGAGAGAGAACCCTCATTTTCTTCCAGATCTTGTTCTTCCTCCTCTCCCTCTCACATTCTTCTCTACCAATCCATGGATTGTTTGATCTTTTATTTGACCTGAATCCTACTGCTTGGTGGATTGCTGGCAGAAGGTCTTCACGCACATGGATCACTTTCGCAGGGTGAGGTTTCGCCAGATTTCTACTCCGATAATTTGGTATCAGAGCAGGGGTTGCATGAGGGAAGGAAGATCTCTACTTTCAAGAAGTTCTAGAAGTTAAGATCTAGTACATTTTTTTGATTTTACTTGATTGTGGTAATGGCATCAAGTAGTTTCAAGGTGGATTTTGAGAAGTATGATGGAAAAGGGAATTTTACTCTATGGTAAAAAGAGTAAATGATTTTCTGGTTCAATAGAGGATCTATAAGGTCTTGGTTAGAGAAAGACCAGAAAATATTAGTGTTGAGGATTGGAAAGAGTTAGAAGAGATTGTATTCAGTACTATCAGGATGTGTTTGGAAGATCAAGTTTTGCCGGAGGTGTGTACAGAGACTACGGTAAAGGATCTTTGGCTAAGATTAGACAACACATATACAGGCAAGAATATGACAAACAAGTTATGGTTGAAGAAGTAGCTGTATAGTTTGAGAATGCCTGAAGGAGATCTCATTGCTCACATTAGAGGTTCAACCAGGTATGTTCTGAGGTGATGAGTCTGGATGTGAAAATCGATGAGGAGGATCGGGCATTATTGATGTTGTGTTCGGTCTCGAGATCATATGATGGTCTAATAACATCCTTGGTGCATGGGAAGGAAACCCTGACTATGAAGAGGTTGTTGAAGCACTCAGGTCAAATGAGCAAAGGAAGAAGATAATCTGCAAATAAATCCTAACTCGAGGTTCTTGCTGTGAATGAAAAGCAAGGAAGACCAAAGAAAATGGTTAGGAAAAATCAAAGGGCAGATCAGTCCTCAAGGCATAAGAAGGGCTTGAAGTACTATAATGTCACAACAACTTTGTCATTTCAAAAGAATTGCCCTCTTGGAAGACTAAGAAGGGAAGCCACCACTAGTGCTGCTAGTGTATCTGAAGGCATAGAGAAGATGTATTGATAGCTTCAGATGGATCGTGATTTAAGATAATCTTGATGTGTGAGTCAGCATGCTTTCATCATTGTACCTCACATCGGATTGGTTTGATCCTATGAAAGGTCGATGAGGTAGTGAAGCCTTGGTGATGATCACCCTTATCCATGGTTAGAGTTGCACCATTAGGGTAAAAATGTGTGATGGAGTGATAAGGACTCTGTCAAACATCAAACATACCAGAATTAAAAAAAAATGATTTCTTTGGGCTACCTGGAAGAGCAGGGTTGCCTTCAGTTATTAGGCTAGTAGTGATGTTTGAGGATAACCAAGAAAACTTTGGTGGTTATGAGAGGAAGAAGACTAAGCAATAATCTTTATAAGATGGAAGGCTCAGTGGTAAATGATAGTATGGAGGTACTTGTAGCAGCACAGGAGGAGAAGCTCTCCTACTATTTATGGCACTATCGGATGGATCACTTAAGTGATTGAGAGCTTACGGAATAATTAGACGAGAAAACCTTCCAGCACTGAAGAAGGATGGAAATGACCTGTGTGAGCCCTGCATTTATGGCAAACATATAGGGTAAAGTTGCTAGTGGTACCAAGTAGAGTGAGGATGTTTTAGAACTAATTCACTCGAATGTATGGGGACCAACACCTGTTTTATCCAGAGGTGGAGCAAGGTATTTTGTTACAATCATTGATGACTTCTCAAGAAATTATGAGTGTATCTGATAAGGAAAAATCAGAGGTATTTGCCCGACTCAAAGCCTAGAGGCTGAGGTAGAGAAGGAGATTAGAAACATGTGAAGTGCCTTTGATCACTAATGGTGGGGAATACTCTAGTAAAGAGTTCAAGAGTTACCTGAAAAAAAATGGGATTAAATGCCATTACAACATAAGGATGAACCCACAACAGAATGGTGTTGCGGAAAGAATAAACCAAACACTATTGATAAGGCAAAAAGTCTGAGGTTGCAGTCATCACTTTCGAAAACCTTTTGGGGTGATGCTATTACTCTGTCATGTTTTCTTTGTAAATAGGTCCCCTTATTTCAAGCTAGATGGAGGACTTCTAAGGAAGCTTGGAGTGGGAAGAAGGTGGAGCTTGGTCACCTGAAGGTGTTTGGTTGCCCCAGCCTATGCAACTGTGGAGGCAACTAACGGAGTAAGTTGGACCCTAAGTCAAGGAAAATAATCTTCATTAGATATCTACAGGAGTCAAGGTTACCTATTAGGGATCCACCGTCTCAAAAGACTGTGATCATGTAGGGATGCCATTTTTGATGAAAGGAGCATCTTGGAGAGATCGGGGAGTACAGATTGAATGCAGCTTCAAAGGTGAATAATAGTGACTGTCCTTCATAGGTGGGGATAGGCTGTCTACATCAACTGGCAAGGGTGTCTCAGTTGAGGTAGAGTTAGGTGGGAAAGGTCCTCTTGTGAGAGGATCAGAAAGGAAAATCTATTGTTCAAAGTGAAGTGCAAGACAGCCACAAATAGAAGACTTGTAGGATAATTTAAGGGGAGTGGGCATTGCATAAACCTCAGCATACAATCTGAAGCTGATGAGATATGGTATGGATGAAATATATCTTATGCTCTCATGTCTATGAATGAAGATCCAGAACATTCAAGGAGCCATGGAAAGTCCTGATAAAGAGTCATGGATGCAAGGCATGATGGAAGAGATAGAATCTTTCAGTAGGAATCAGACATGGCAATTGGTGATCTGCCTGAAGATGCTCATGCAATTGCTCCAGATGGGTGTTCACCAAAGAAAATAGTATCTTCAGAGCAAGGTGGAGTGAGATTCAAAGCAAGGCTTGTAGCAAAAGGATACTCACAAAGGGAAGAGTTGACTACATCGAGATATTTTCTCCTGTAGTATGCCATACTTCAATTCTGGTGGTGTTGTCATTGGTGGCAGAACATGGTATGAATTGGAGCAAATGGATGTGAAGACAGCCTTTCTACATAGAAGTCTGGATAGAAGATCTACATGAAGCAACCTGAGGGCTTCATAGAGATTGGACAGGAGGATAAGTGTTTACTCCGGAGGTTATTGTATGGTCTGAATATCACCTCGTCAATGGTATTGGAGATTTGATGCTTTTATTTTAAGCCTTGGTTTCTTAGATATGACATGCCTATTGTGTATATGTCAGGCGTGGATAATGATAATGATTTATCTACTTCTATATGTGGATGATATGTTGATAGCCAGGAGAAGTATGAGTGATGTAATCAGCTAAAGAAAGCATTGTTTGAAGAATTTGAGATGAAAGATTTGGGTCCAGCTCAGAAAATCCTTGGAATGGAGATTTGTAGAGATAGATGCAAGGTGATTCTCCATTTCTCACAAGGAGGCTACATCAAGAAGATTCTTGAGAGATTTGGGATGGAGAAGGCCAAACCAGTGGAGACACCATTACCAGGGCATATATCTCTCTCTAAGATTCAAGGCCCCCAAATAGATGAGGAGAGAGAGTACATGAAGAGAGTTTCATGCAAATGCTATAGGTAGTGTTATGTATGCTATGGTATGTTGCAGGCCAACATAGCATATGCTGTAATCCAAGTGAGCAGGTACATGGCAAATCCTGGGAAGGAACACTAGAAAGTATTAAAGTAGATTTTGAGGTATCTACAGGAACTCAAAAGCATGGACTGGTATTTGGTGGGCAGCCAGAAAGACAAGGAGGAACTTCGGGAAATTATTTGGAGGTTCGGGTCCTTTGGAAGGGTATGTAGATGCAAGCTATGTAGGTGATCTTAATACAAGAAGGTCTACTACAGGTTATATCTTCTACTTACATGGTGGACCAGTCTCTTGGAGATCTACCCTTTAACCTATCATTGCTCTATCTACAACAGAGGCTGAGTATTAGGTATTACAGAGGCTGCAAAGGAAGCATTATGGCTTAGGAGACTAGTTGTTGAAATGGGGGTGGAACAGTTTATGGTGATCCTACACAGTGATAGCTAGAGTGCCATACATTTGACTCAGAACCTAGTCTATCTGCGCGCATAAGCATATAGATGTGAGGTATCACAGGATCAAAGAGCTGGTGAAGGAAGGAGAAGTGGCACTGGTGAAGGTCCATACAAAGGAGAACCAGGCTGATGTACTTTCAAAGGCTCTATCAAGAGAAAGCTTTCATTCATGTATGTGGTTGTTGGTTTGAGGTGTCTGGTGTAATAACTTGTAATCTGGAGCACCAAGGTAGAGATTGTTGAGTCTCAGATGGTGCATTTAAGATTTCATGGAGAATGGGCCAAGGTTCTAGTTGGTTCGGTTTATCATGGTCACACATGATGTATCTAAGACTAGGAGTGAGTCCGGGATGAGTCCTAGATGTTAGACTGAGTTTTTGTCAGTCTGGACATTAGAGCCAGCTCGGTTCTGGTTGAGTCGACTCTAATGGTTGGCACGGCAGGGCACAGCAAGGAAAAGTATATGTGCGATCGTCGTACTGTTACTGTTGCGTGTGGTCAGTTACTACAAGTTGACTCAATTATGTTGGGAGTCGGCTTGATTACACACAGGTAAAATAGTGTTCTAGGAGAGCCGACTCGAGATCTGAGAGTCGACTCATCTAGAGTGCTGTTTGCTGCAAGGAGCTGACTTGAGGTCTGAGAGTCGACTCATCCAGAGTGCTGTCTGCTGTAAGGAACTGACTCGTGGGTTTCGAGCAGACTCAAATGATGGGATTCTTTGAATCATGTGTTATTGTGCTGGGAAGTTTTTGGGGGGTCTAATTTCCACGTGATCGAGGAGTATATATATGTATATGGATGGTTAGTTAGCGAGAGGTCATTCTGTAACAGTCCAAGAAGATCGATCAAGAGAGAGAACCCTCATTTTCTTCCAGATCTCATTCTTCCTCCTCTCCCTCTCACATCTTCACTACCAATCCTTGGATTGTTTGATCTTCATTTGACCTGAATCCTACCGCATCCTTGGTGGATTGCTGGTAGAAGGTCTTCACAGACCCTAGATCACTTACATAGGGCGAGGTTTCGCTGGATCTCTACTCTGACATTGGAAGGGTTAGAAGTTAGCAGGACGGGGATACATATAGAATGCTAGATTTGGTTATGGGTGGGATGGTCTTGAATTTGATTAGGATATGGAGGATGATCTAAAAGCTAAAAGTGGTGATTTCTATCATATGCTAAGATGCTAATGAATCATTATGGCTGGGATGTGAATATATATTATACTATCAGCTATGTTAGAGTTGTTGAACTTGAAGGTCAAGTTTAATATGATAATCAATTATTATGATAGGATGGTAGCAATAATAAAAAAGATGCTACTGAAGTATGAGAAGCTTGTCAGAGCATCCATGCTTCAAAAAAATTGTGAAAGGGTCAAGCATGGGATATGAGAAGATAGATGTATACCACAATGATTGCTTGCTTTTGAACAAGGAGGACCAATTAAAGAGCTCATGTATGTATGTAGTGAAAGTGGGTTTAAGTCGAGGTAAGAGGTAGCATCATCCAATCGATAGAGAGTTCATCCACATCAGAGCCTGCATAACTACTACATTTTAATTAATATATTTAAAATTTAGTCATTTTAGAGTTCATACTTATTATTAAATTTTAATTTTGTAGCACATTCAGAGCGCCTATAGTGTCTCAGGTGGTTATTCGGATCATTTGCCAATTGATACCGGGGCCAGTGAACAAGTTCTCCGATTTGCCATTGGGGACTCATGATGTAGCCTAAGAAATGTTCCTGGTAAGTCAAATATATTTTATTTTAAATTGGTAAAATATTTGTATTATATTTATGTAATACAAGCTTGCTTCTACTTGCAAAAATACTACCAATTCAATAGTCCTCAGGAAGAAGGGGTTGGCCATCTGACCTTCGAGGAGGTGGCCTCTCATAAGCTCTAGGATGGGCTATACAGTCTTATGCAGTTTGCCATAGAACACTCTAGTTTTGAGTTACCATTGGACTAAAAGTCTTTTAGGGATTACTAGGTATGGGCGGAGAATAGGAGGCCCTTTGTGACCAATGGAGCACTAAGGAGTACTCTAATAGAGGTAGAGGGCACAGTATAACTGGACCACCCAATAGGATCTGACCAAAAACATTGGTGGCTCTATTGCCATACATATGGTGGTAGATAGATTGGTAAGAATTTTATGCTTATATTAATCTCATAATGAATTGACCATTATATATTTTTTATTTTTTTATTATTTATATTTATTATTTATTAATTATATATATGGTAGTTGGGTGATACACCAGGGCAGCTATAGTTATGAAGGCAATACATCAATCGAGGACTGGTAATTACTTATATCTAAGATCTTGATGAAACACATTAAAAACTTTAAATATTATTTACTAGTTTTTATTTATACTGATATTATTAATTGCACTAATCAATTGATAAACTATATAGCCATTATGTAGAGTACCTGATGGGACATCCATAATAAGAATATATACTTTGATTAACTCACTTTATTTTTGTAGCTATAGTCAATAAAGTTTTCGAAGCAAGTAACATTTTCTTGAAACATGTTCATAAGCCAAATTTATTGAAGCATGATTTGGATCATAAACCAACACATGGAAGAAGCCCATTAATTTTCTTGAAGCATATTTATAAGCCATATTTTCTTGAAGCATGATTTGGCTCATAAGCCAACACATGGAAGAAGCCCATTCAGCTCAAGCCCAAAGCATGATGGAGGGCATCCTCTTCAAGTCCAAGACCAACCATTCAAGCCTCTTCAAGACCAAGCCCAAGCCCAATTCATGCCAAGGTTTAAGCACATGGAGATCAAACAACCTTGAGGGAGAAGGAATTATACTACATCAAGAGTTTTATGGGAATATAAAGATTCCTTCCACTACCCCAACAATATTTAACATGTGGGATGCAACAACTTATGATACCTAAGCCTCCACATCAGCATTTGGAAGCCACATTAGGATCTTCTAGATGCCACATGTCAAAGTGGTTGTAACTTTCTACCAATAATTTATTTTTAGTTAAAACCCACTTACCTAAAAATTGTTGGAGCCAACTAAGCCATCCTTATCCCCTCCTCTCACCCTTGGACGAAATTCCTAGCATTGGAGCCTATAATAGGGCCCCTAGGCTCTCGTTGTATTCATTTGTGCTATGATTTGAATTAATGAAAGGATTGTTTCCTTGTGTTCTAGTTTTCTTGAGTTCATGTTTGGAGTGAAAGTTTTATAGCTAGTTTGAGTGTGTAGATCCTTATCCAAGGAGAGAATGGAAGTATTTTAAGTTTGAGTTTGAGAGTGAAGAGTGCTTTTGCAAGGAGTAAAGGATGGGACACCCATTGATGGATCTATGATCAAGCTCCAATTCCCAAGCCACCGACCACTTTCTTCTTCTTCCTTTTTTTTTTTTATTTCTATTCCAACTCCAATTCTTCTTCCATGTCTAATCCCAAATTTCTTTGCAGGTTCTCTCTAGTTCCTAGGTCAAAAATGAAGTCTCCATGCCATGGATCAAGGCCAAGGTGAGTCTCAAAGTAGAGAGTGCCAATCTTGACTTATAGCCTCAATCCTTTAGTGATGAGAGCTCCTTCTTCCACCAAATAATTAGCCATCATTGTTGGTAGGAAAACACTTCCTAAGCTTTATTATATCTGATCATTTGAAGGTTAACTTGCCCTAGTAGTGATTGTTTCCTTGCCATGAAGATCCTAATCCTTATTTTGAACTAGATCTACATTGTGGTCTTAAAAATTAGATCAACTAGTCTCCTTATGAAAATTTTTTTCTTGGATTAAATTAGCCCATTTATTAAATAATCAATTGTTCAAGTTTGCTTGCTAGTTAGCTTACTAAAACTCTCCATTCATCATTTTATTTTCGTCCCCATCAGTATCTCATATCATGGTACAATGAGGACCTGTCCTTTTAGCCCCTTCTTGACCTCGAAGGATGGCTCAAGGTCACTAGAGGGGTGAGTAAGAGTTAGGTCATAGGGTTTGGGTATAGCTTATACTCTTCGGTAGTTTACTGGTCTTTAACATCTTCTCTCAGGCCTTGACTATTCGAACATAGGGTGATGCACAAGTCGAGACATCGTGACCTATCTTTTTGCCCAGTACCTCAAAGCTTCTGAGATGCCATCTATGATATGGTCATAGAGATTCTCTAGGATTGCATCTGCATGATCAGATGGCCTTGTTGTCATAGCGATCATAGCAGGTATGTCTATTAATACTTTCTTTATTTTTTAAATTTTTGTAGTTAGAAACTTAACATATTTGGACTAGATTCAAGGAAGAGGATCTAGGAGATAAAATTCAATCTAACCATCTAATTGATGTGTTGGAGTGTCTATAGCTCTGTATCATCGAATGAAATATGCAGGAGTAATTTGTTTGATAATCGAAAGAGTATATTGAAATATATACTTCTATATCGATATATACATTTTCGTATCAAAACTTTGTAATAACTTTTATTCATTCCAAGAGGCTAGGACATCTATCTCTCATCCATCAATTGTTGAGGAGGATGTACAAGAGTAGTAGGAGAGAACGACGATGATGGGTAACCTCTCATCGCTAATAACATTATATAATATAAGAATAATGATGGAAAAATTTATCATCACTTATTTATTAGCAATGGCTATCCTCTTGTTGCTACTAACGGTATATAATGATAAGAATAACGATGGAAAAAATTACCATCACTTATACTAATAGCAATGGTAGCCAAGTTATTAGTGATAGCTAGTGCCACCGCTAATAAATATTAATATTTTACAGGATTTAACTTTTCAAAAAACTTATTAGTACTAAATTATCAACTATTAGTGATGGCTTCCGATCACTAATAATTTTTTAAAATTTTAATTATTTTTATTTTATAAAAAAGATTTTATAGCGATGCCATTTGCCATCGCTAATAGTTGTAATGAAAACTAAGGCATTTCTAACAAATAGTAGCGGTAGCATACACTACCATTGCTAATAAAAAGTATTACCATGGAGGACATAGTATTAGCGATGATATTAGCCATCATTAATAATCTTATTAATCTACACCTCCCATGCCCATTTTTTTTCTCAATCTAGCTTGGACTATTCACCTTTCCTCTTCCTTGTCCCTCCCATGGGCTATTCATCTTCTCTCTCCTCTTTCTAACCTATGGCTTCATCCCTTGCTTGCACCCCTTCACCAGTGCCTCGCCTTGGATGTCTACCATTATGGAGAACACCGCTGTCCCGTGGCTCCATCACTCACTTACACCCCTTCGCCGGTGCCTCTTCTTGGACGTCTACCAGCTTACAGAGCATAGCCACCACATAGTTCCTCCCCTTTTCACACCATCGAGCCTCTCCTCTCTTTCTCTTTTTATACTACCGACCTCTCCTCTCCTCTCCTTGATGCGGGACGGATGAAATCATGCAATCATGATGGATGGAGATTCAAGCAAGAGGATTAGTAAGCTAAATTGAGTAATAAATCTACATACATATGAGCAAAATTAATCCAAATAAAGAGTTTTATGAATGAGACTAAGATCTATGTTTCAATACCTACAATGTAGATCTAGTTCAAACAAAGAGTAGGACCTTTATGGCAAGGAAACCATCACTAGGGCAAGTTAGCCTTTAAATGATCAGATCTAAATAGGTTAGGAATGGTTCTCCTACCAACAATGATGGCTAAAAATATTTGGTGGAAGGGTTCACTCAACTCTTTAGGAAAGAGGCTTGTATCATAAGATTTACACTCCCTAGACTTGTGGACTCACCTTATAGATGGTTCATGGATTGGAAACCCTCATCTTCAACTCAAGATCCATGAGAGAACCTATAAAGATTTCAATATGAGGCATTGAAGTGTAGAGAATAAAAGAATTGAAAGATGGAAAAAGAGAGATGGAAAGTGGAGGATGCTTGAGCTAGGCAGCTTGGACTCTTCAAATGGCCATGGAGGGACTCCTTTGAAGCAGAATAGCACTCACACCCCTTCCCTCATGAAGTGAACTGCTCTTAAGCAATGGAAATAAAGAAAATAAACAAACTATGGGCCTCACACCCTCTCCAAATGGAGTGACCAAAGCACAAAGCAATGGGAGGAAAACACTCAACTTGATTTCATTTCATAAGAGATAAGAGATTGCTTACAAGGAGAGCTTGGGGTTTATTTATATGCCCACGCCCTCCATAAAATTCATCCAAGAGAGGGTGGGTTTGGCTAACCAACTGTGGTTCTTACTACTAAGTAGATTGGTTAGGATGTTCCAACAAGAAACTAGAATAAGTTGTAACCAAAATTGGTTGCAACTAATTGTACATGTGGTGCCTATGTGGATGATTAAGTGGCCTTCCTTGATGATGTACCATTCATGTTGGAAGCTGAGGTGGCACTCCACATAGGAAGGTAGTTACAAAGTTGTTTGGGGAGTTATAGGTAGTTGTCTTCACTTCTTTTGGCCCCCAAAAAGGTGTTGATGAGGTGGCCTCCAACTGGCACCCAGTGGATGGAAGTTAGGGATGAGGTGGCCTCTAAGTGGCACCCAAGTGGATGAATGAGGTGGCCTCCAAGTAGTGTCCAAGTGGTTGGAAATTGAGTTGACTCCATTGTAAGGGTTTTGGTGACCAGGGTGGAATCGTGGATTTCAAAAATTTATTATGAAACCACTACCAAACCCTTAACCCAAGACCTCCTTACTAGGAATTAAAATATACAAACATGTATATATAATATAAACTAGAGTTTAGGCACCAACCTGAATCGCTAGTATCCAATCCGATGAGAAAACCCTGATTCAGCCTTCTTCTCCGCCAGGTGCCCAAGTGTTCACCCTCCAACGTGATCCACACGAAACTCGGACGAAGAAGAACTCCTTCTTCAAGTTGCTTGGAGAAATGGAACTCTTTCAGCAGCCTTTGGTCTATTGATCACTGTAGGACAACCTGTCCTACTGTATGGCACTAAAGATACTCTCCTAAACCCTCTTGGTTTAGGACAACCCTCCTCTAGGACCCCTTAGGCTTATGTCCTAAAACAAAGCCTTGTCCTAGTAGAAAAGACCTTGTCTAACAAGACAAGTCTTGTCTTAAAGAAATAAGGAGGGAGAGAGAGACACTCAGAATAGTGCTTCGGTGTAATTCTTCATTATCAGACTCATTTCACCACCCCCTATTTATAGATACAAGAGGGTGTGTGATATGTCCTCCCATCAACTTATCAAATATGATTTTTTAACTGAAGAGAAGTTATCTAGCTTGAAAAATCATATCTAATAAGTCCATTCATGCACCGAAGGCCTTATTCACATCCCTTCTTTTATCTGGATGAATTCTCACTTGCCACATGTCAATTACCAGTCCCTAGAAAGCTAAGAGGTGCCTCTTCAATCTCCAAACATCAGAGATTATGAAGAGTCCTGATAGCAGAAAGGCTCTCCATCAGAACCGCGTGCCACATGAAGAGTTGTGACTCTTCATGCACCCCGCGCGCCATCCTTCTTCCACACAAATTTTAAAGAATGTTGACTAGTCAAAACATAACCAATATGGGTGTCATTGGAAAGATCATAAAATTTCCTTTCCCATATAAATTATATTCAAATCAGAGATCTATAGCTCATTCTATGCCTTTTGAAGTTAAGGTATCATTTAGGTACCAAGAGTCCCATGCCATTGGGACTCTTCATGTATGGCGCCTAAAATACCCTTAAATCCAATTATAATATCAGATTTAGCTCTGATTAGGCAATTCAGTCCTTCGATCTACTTGCATCCTGAATATGACTATGGATATGGATACTTGTCAAATCCAATTTCATATTCATTCCTTGCTCAATCTGATAATGAGATTCATTAATGAACCATTAGAAACTATTTCTAATGTTCATACTCTGATCAAAGATTTCCGAATCTTCATTTGATTGAAATCATCTGGATGCACTTCCCTCTTACTAGGGTTGATCGATTCCTTTTTTGACCTACTCACAACCTCCATATACAATCCACCATACCAGTATCACCCCATGCATGACTCAGTGCCATGATTCAGTGTGAACCAAAGTATGGATTCATGCATACAAGATACCATGGTAGTCTCAGGTCAAAGGACCATATGCACTACTCCCACTTTGAGAACTATCTATTGACAAACATATAAGGTTCCTTAGATGTTCTCAAGCTGGATCCATTCAGTGAACTCATTCTCTAATGAGCACCCACATCCTAGTATTAGTGTCAACACAAGTGACTGTGAGATCAGTCACCCTCTTCACTAAGCACACATAGGATGTGCTGGACTTACCAGAAACATTGACCCCCTACTCAATATCCCATCGACCAGGAATATCTAGATTAGGTTTTAAGGCTTTAGGTCTCACTAGTATGATCTCATCATAACCCTAGAACCATAGCCCTAATCTATGGGTTCATCATATCTTAATAAAATTAATAAGACACAGCATATGATGAAAATCAAATGCCTTTATTAATTGATAATGTCAATACACTAATTTGGATGCAAAAGAAATCTCATTGAAATACAACATTTCGATTGGCCTTTAGGGCATAATCCTTTCATCATGAAGAAGATTTGAGTCGACTCAAAGAAAATTGGTTAAGTCAGCTCATAGAAGATAGGTGGCTTCATGAGGCTTCCTTGCTTCCTCCACTGATACATTGGTCTCCATTAGAAGGCTTTCTGACTTAATTTCCTAGCTGCAAAAGAGTTAGCTTGAAATCTATTTACCTTTGCCTTATGTCCCTCAATCCTCTCGAGGTGGAAAGAACTCGATCCTGTCGAGTAAGGGTCAACTTGACTTTGGTAATGGTCTAGCAAGTCTGAGTTAATCCATTGCAATTCCTCTTAATGATCCATGAGTCTTCAGATTTAGGTCAACCTTGCCAATGAACCATATAGCATTGATAGTCCTTGTTTAGGGTATGATAGTCTTATCATCCAGAATTGGCACAATCCTATCTCGTCACTTTGGTAGTATGGCTGTGGAAACTCAAGGATTGGTTCACTCTCAAAAATGGTATCAGGTACAAATGGCTCACTAGGTATCATTGTTGGTTCCATATACTCTCTTAGGTATGAAATATTGAAAGTGGAACTGATACCAAAGTTAGATGATAACTTAAGCACATAGTATTAGGTTCAATTTTTATTATCAATTTGAAATGACCTACACCATGGGTATGTAACTTTGTCTCATAGACTGCTTCATAAAACTCTTTGACTCTCTTATGAAATTTAGCCATATGCTTGTAATTTTTATTGTTCAAATTTTCTTACAAATCTCTTTAACATGCTATGCATATGACTCTCGCAGACTTGGACACTTTTGCATGGATTAAAAGAAAAAGGTCAAATGACAAGCTCAAATGACATCAAATAATAAAAACAACTCAAATGGGATTTATTATTGGTAGACTTATTGACTGATTTATTAAAAGCATGATAAAATCTCCAATATTCCTATCTTAAAAGGTTTCCAAAATTCTTGCACACAACTTCAGGTAGGTGGCAGTGAATCTTAATTTGGTCCCTAGCATGTGCTATAAAGTTTTCCAGAAATAATTATTGAATATTAATCGGACTAGGTTGATGGTATGGTAGATGTCCTAGAATGGTGGAATACAATCATGAAAATTTTTGGGAGATTCATATTGAAAATCTTTCAAAAGTTCTATAATTTCTTAGGGCCGATCCTTTGTGGTTTGTTCCTGGATTTTCTTAGTGGTCATTATCCCTGTTGCGGTTCTACCTCCTGGACCGGGCTCGGTGGATGTGCTGGAGAGTTCCTCTACCGATCACCCTGCAAGAAGTCCCTAGGCATCGAGGGCTCCGCAGGGGACACTCTGATGCTTAAGTTAGAGGAGGGTTGGCGCAACAGAATGGAAGAACTTGGGAAGAGAATCCATAATGAGGAAGAAGAATGGAAAGAATGGGGAAGAAGAACGTTACCCTCTTACGGAGGTCCATGGGTGCCTTTTATAGGCATGGAGCACTACCAAATTCTGTTGGGGAACAGGCTGAAAGCTCGAATATGCCCCTAGGAGAATAGGCATGGCGGCGAGTCATGGCTGGCAGCATGGTAGGAGTGTTAGAGTAGTGGCCTGGCAACAAGAATCGTGGACATGCACTGGAGTCCGTTACAATAGAATGTCAGAACTTGTCGGGGAGAAAAGGCTCCTAGAAACATCGAGCGACTCCCTCAGCAGCGGTTAGCCTGGCATCCCAGAAGTTGACCGTGGCATTTAGTCGGACCTCCAGAAGCCGACCGTGGCAGTCAAAGGCCAATGCACGAACGGTGAGGCACCCGCCAGCTCTTGAAGCCTCGGATTAGCTCTTTGGGAAAGGGGGCTGCGGGGTCCTCTCCTAGAATCGGGAGTAGGACCCCATGCGGGGATTAGCCGATTGGATGCCCGGGGCCGGTTCAACCTGGGACTAGCCGAATGGGCGCAACAGTTGCCCCCTACTCCTAGGCCTTGAGGGGCACGTGGCTCAAAAGGGCAGGATCATGATTGCTTGCACCTGTAATGGATTCTGGATCGAGGCATCATTCGCTTCGAATCCCCTCGAACGCTCTTTTGATAGCTGTCAGCCTCTCGTGGGGCACAATAGGGCAGTTAATGCGAGTCAGGCACCTTGATGAAGGCCAGGCTGTCCTGTATTGATCGGGGTGGAGTGGTGCATCGTGCCACGTGGCAGCATCTAGTCGGTCGACGTGCCCTCCAGGTTGGTCCCGTATCGCCGATCCGGCATGGACGCGGATCGCCATCCACGCGAGGGATGCTTCGAATCTCGCAATACAGGCAGTTGCGGCTTCTGATGGGATGGCTGGGACATGCTCGAGATGGGCAATAACTCCTCCCTCCTTCTCCCTCTTCCCTCGGGGCCTATAAAAGGAGAGGAGGTGGAGCGAGGGACTTTTCCAGCTGCGCCTACACTTTGCGAGATAGAGTCCTCTTTGGTGTGGGCACCAGGATCTGACAGAGGCTCCTCAACCCTCTATGGATCTCAGATTAGAGTTCCCTTTCTATGAGTCCTGTAATAAGGCCTTGAGCCAAAGCAATTTCTTAATTTCTTGTCAAAGTTTGTTTAGTCCTGTACCTTGACCAATTTGGGTCAAGTTAGGTCATGAGTCCTATATTTGTTCGAGTCTGTTTGGACTAGGCCCAAGCCCAATTGAAGTCACCCTGGTTTTCTTCACCAACTAAAGTTCTGTGGGCCAACCCACCCCTTCCACTTGGGATAATGCCAACTCAGGTGTCACCTCAGCTACCTACGTGGCAACACATCAGCTGCCACTTGGGCATCCAAGGAGGGAAACAAAGTGGCACCCCCATGCTTTCCACACGCCTTGGGCGACATTGGAAGGAAGAAACACCATCCCCCTCTTCCCTCCTCCATATCATGCCGTGTTCCATCAAAAGTGGGGCGTTGAAGATCCTTGAAGAAACCAAGCCTCAAAGCAAGCCCCCTTCCAAGCTTCCTTCCCAAAGTGTTCATGCAAGGAAGGAAGGTCAAAGGACACTCCCATCTTCAAGCCCTCAACCATGCAATGCTCATGGAGCTCCCCTTGGTCAGCCTTGAATCAATCCAAGAGATGGCGTTGAAGAATCCAAGGGAACACATCCCTCCAAGCAAGCCAAGCCCCACTCTTTCTTCCCAAAATAAGCATGCTAAGGAAGGAAGTCAAGAGACCAATCCCCCTCTCCAAGCCTTCCCACATGCATGCCCAACCCCAAGTCATTTGGTCGGCCAAGATAGGAGTTGATGAGAATTTTGGGCGCCACCATGAAAGTTGTAATTTGAATTTCAAATGGGCCTTGGGTGCCTATTTAAAGGACCCAATCCCTCCCTTGTAGAACTAATGAATGATTGAATGATTAAATGAAAAAGAGAGCTTGAGTTTTGTTTCTCCTCCAACCATTGTCTCCTAGACTAGGTTTGAGTGAAGTTTCCTTCGTCCCCAGGGACGTCGAGTGGTGTGAGGCCACATTTCCGTCGCCCCAGGGCACTGCAAGTCCTTCATCCTCCTGGACGTCGAGTGGTATGAGGCCACAATCCTTCGTCCTCCGGGACGTCGGCGGGTGCGAGGCCCCAATTTATCTCCTTCTTCGACTTCAGAATCCTACCGTACACCGGGCTCGAAGCCCCTTCTCAACCCTATCTAAGTCCATTTCGATATGTCTCTCCCATTTCGCTAATCCCTACTTTGATTGCCTACAGGCCCTCCTTGGTATCTCGGGCATCGGAGATAGTCTGCTTTGCCATCGCGACCATCCGATCGAAAGCCAGTGCATCCACGGTTCGACTGCTCGGGCATCCAGGCCGCATCCGCCGAGTTGAGCGATCTCTGCATTGGGCATTTCAGACGTGTGAGGTTTGCCCCTATCTTCTATGTAGGTATTGTGTTTCGAGCTTAGTCCTACCGAAATTTCTTAATCCCGGATCCTGTTCTCGTTCTCACTATTTAGGGACTTGAATTGCTAGTGTAAGCTTTCATTACTATTTGTCGTATTTCTTACCTTTGCTTGTGATCGGGAATCGAAACCCTAAAAAAAAAAAAAAAATCTAAAACCATCAAACATAAGAAAAATAAAGAAATTCCTTGCATCATAAGCATCCATCCCAGCATCCCATCATCTCTTATTCTAGTCTTTGTTTGTGATCGGAATTAAACCCTAAGACACACCTAACTAAAACTCACCAACTATAAACTTTCTTTGCATCATAAGAATCCATACTAGCATCTCTAGCCCTCCATCCCTGCATCATTAGTGGTACCTGAGCTCTATTCCGCATCAATCTTGGTATCAGAGAAGGGTAGGACTAGTGCAATTTGTTTCATTTTCTGCATTTTGGTCAGTCCATATATGGTCTGATCATTGGATTGTTTCTCTCTGTAGAACATCCAAATTTTGTGATTTTCTATTTTGTTAGATCCCATCTCAATATATTTTTGTCTATTTTCTCAAATTTTTTTAAGTTTGTAAAGTTTCTACAAGCCGAAATACTGTCTGAGAAAATCTCAGGTCTGATATTTCAGCAAGCATCTCATCTTTTGATTCATTCATCCATCTAGCTTGCTTCTTGCATGTTTTAATTCCTGCATTTTGTTTAGCATTCACCCATCTAAAAGACACAAAAGAACAAAATTTTTTTTTTTTTAAGTCATTTCATTAGTCATTATTGTACTTCATTTTACATAACTTATCTTAAGGGCATCAATTTAACATAGGGTCAGGATTTCATTACCTGTCCCTAGCCCAGAAACCACCACCCGCATATCGAACCCTAGCCATTAACTAAAATTAATTAGATGTTTAATCTACTCTAGTGAGCTAGGGACACCCACGAAGTCGGGTCACCCAAGTGCCGAGCCAAGCTAGATTGCTTGTTGGTGTGTGCTTGTGTAGCTGGTGTCTAGGCAAGTGGTTCAGGGACTAGAGCCCAAAGGGAAGTGGGTTGGTTCACTTACCTGGCCAATTTCTAATTGGTGTCTAGGCAAGCAAAGGAACCTCCACTCACCTTACACTTACCTAGCCAGGTGCCAAGTTACTACTTCCAGGTTCATCTTCTTGACTTTACATTTGGAGAGATCTCCTAGGTCTAGCAAACCATAGCATCGTTTTGTTACATGTGCACTAGATCAGGAACCTCTTTTCATCCACCTTCTCCACCCTCTACCGACACCATGGACAAACTGCGAGCCGACATTGGAGCCTTAACCCAATCCATGACCCAGTTGATCAATAGACTGAATAGATGGAGACCAAACTAAGACCCCTAGAGGAGTGCTAATGAATCTAAAGACCTTCTAGGAGTAGTCATGCACCCTAGCCCAAAACATAATACTGGAAGACTGGCGTAGGACCAACATCCTATAGACCCTGATCAAGCTAGGAGATAAGGTTTGTAAGGTCATCATTGATAGTGGAAGCTGTGTTAATGCCCTTTCCTTGAGTATAGTTAAATCTTTAGGACTAGCCACAATTCCCCACCCCAACCCTTACAAAGTCTCCTAGATAGATTCAACTTCAATCCCTGTAAAGTCTAGGTGCCAATCAAGATAAAAATGAGTTTCTATGAAGAGTCATTTGGTGTGACGTCTTACCCATGGGTGTGGTAGTATCATTCTAGGACGACCCTGGCTTTTCGACCATGATGCCACCCTTTATGGTAGATCCATACCTGTGTCTTTCTTCACTAAGGAAAAAAGATCACAATCAACCCAATCCAGCCAAAGGACCCAGTCAGAAAGGATCAAGTAGCCTTAAAGAAAAAGCCTGAAGTTAACCTGATCAAGGACAATGGTTAGAAGAAGAGTTTCAGGAGAGAAGGATGAACATTCTGAGAATTTGAATACAAAAACCCCTGAGCCCAATGAAGACTTTAAGGTTGAACCCATTGAAAATCTAGAAAAGAAACTCCTGAGCCCATTAAAGAATTGAAAGAAAGCATCTATGAGTCAAGTTTAGTAGAAGATGGGCCCGAGGGTGAAATCATTGAGGAATCCAAGGAAAATGATCCTGAACCTACTACAAAATTTGAAGAGAAAATGACAGAGCCAGGATCACATCTAGTAAATGAACATGAGGATTCACCAGTCTTTTCCACAGGAGTTCAAGAACCAACCCTTAATGAACCGATCCAAAGAAAGCATCCTCAAGAGATGGTTGAAACTCAGAAAGAATTGAGGATGAAGTTCCTAATGAGTTACCTGATCACTTCCATGGTGCGGGCACCAGAATCAGAAGAAGACTTCAGGGTTCCATCTGGATCTCTGAATGACCTTGCACGAAGATTAGGGTTTGTAATAAGGGTTGACCTGGTCAACCAGATTATTTTATTTCTTTGAGTCTGCATTTCATTTTGTTGAGTCATGTTGACTCGGTCTAAGTCCAAGTCAAGTCCTGGTTGGCGCCATTCCCTAGGGCATCATTTTTTCTTCCAAGGCCAATGCAAGTGGACGCCACACTCCCAACCACACTCCCAGGACCAGTTGGCACCACATTTCATCCCAGTGTCCCTGGTCCCCATGCCCAAGAGAGCAAGAAAATTTTCTTAGGAGAAGTCAAGGAAGGCGCCCACAAGCTGCCAAAAGTAACCAAGCTAAAGGAGTAGGGGATTTTTCTTGGAGAGGACTTCAGGGTAGGTGCCCATACCTGCCTAAAGTACCTGGCTATGAATGGAAGGAGCCTAGTCTTGGGGAGAAAGACTAGGAGATGAGTA
Organism: Areca catechu; assembly: GCA_021397845.1. Lineage (NCBI taxonomy): Eukaryota > Viridiplantae > Streptophyta > Magnoliopsida > Arecales > Arecaceae > Areca > Areca catechu. The sequence continues at coordinate 55,205,836 of CM038038.1, forward strand.
TTTTCTTCCAAGAAAGAGCATGTCATGGAAGGAAAACCCATGACTTAAGGAGAAGAACTAGGAGGTGCCCCCATACCTGCCATATGAAGTCATCACCTTGCATTTGAGGCCGCCCACTCCAAGAAAAGAAGCCTGGTCGGTCAAGGGAAAGTTTTTCATGCTTAGGATGAATGTTTAGTCCCACATGGGAAGTAGTGTAATTTTGTTTCTCTTGCAAGGTCTATATATTGAACCCTTATGTAATCTTTTGATTTAGAATGAGTAAATGAAATATTTTCTCGTGTTGAGAAACCTTGTGTTCTCTTCTTCCGCACTTCTTTGAGTTTGGCTCCGTGAGGGAGTAAATCCGGGTTCCATTGGAGCCTTGAGGAGGTGAGAGATCTCCAAAGTTATCAAAACCCTGCCCCGCTTTCATCCCTGGCCACCAACCCTAATTTCCTTTCATCATCCTAGCCGCCACACCCAAATTCCTAAACCCTATTCCCCTTCATTCAAGGCTGCCATCTCCTTCTCCAAGCCACCGCCCACTATATCAAGCCCTATGTCCTTTTCATCTGCAAGCCGTCGCCCTACTAGCCAAACCCTAAATCCACTCCATCTTCCACCACCACCTCCATACTCTTCCCTCATCTTCGAAGTTCGAGCAGTCCAGAGCTATCCCAGGTAAAGGTCTCTTCCTTGAGTTTCTTACATCCTTATCTTGTTCTTCATCTTTTCTAGATCCAAAGTATGAGAAGAAGGCCAACCTTGCCATAGGACTACAATCCGAGGATCCATTGCGAAGATATCCCGTCTCCAAGGATCCTACAATCTGCTCGAGAGTGTCCTTCAGTTGAAGCAAAGAAAGATATCACAGTCAGGTATAAAACCTTCTCTTCTCTCTTCGTCTGTTTCTTGAAAGAGGAGTAAACCCTAGGTTTCTCAATCCCCAGCGATCCTTTTCTTTATTACTTTGATAATCTACTCTTTTGAATTGTGCTTTCTTTCAGTGCATATTTTCTTTCAATATTAGTTAGCCTTGTTTTTGAGTCAAGCAAACTTCTAACAAAACACAAAAAAAAAAAAAAAAATAGTCTTAATTTACTTCCGCATCGCATCATCTTATTTGTTCTGCATCTTTCCACCACTGAGAAACATCCATCATACTATAGACTTGGTCCCAAGATCCTCTTTAAAAGACCTTCCTTACTGTGGGGTTGACCCTAGCAAGCCCCAAGATCTACCGAAACAAGTGGACCATATGACACCTATAGAACGATGCCCAAATTTTAAGGTCATCCTGAATAATCAAGGTCTGTTTATGTTTTCCATAAGCCAGCCCAAGACTCCGATTCCTATTTTCTACCCTTCCCTGAACCCTCTCATATTTCTAGAGCCATGGGGTTACTTTTTATTGAGATTACCAGAATGCATGATTCCTTAGAGCCCATCCCTTTTGCCCTCTACTAAATGGCATTTGCTAGGGATCCTTAATAATTTTTCTTGTGCATACCAGACTAGGGTCAAACCTAGAGAGTCAAAAGACTATTAGGTTTAGACCCTAGGAGTCCAACATAATTTTTCTCAATAAGATTGCATAGTTGAGTCTGCATTTTGCAACATGTTAGGATTATGCATTAAATACAATTTTTAAAATAATTTGGCTGATTCCCGAAAGCAAGCCAAAGAGTTTGAAATAAGAAATTTTGTAATGATTAGGCTCCGGCCTGAACGGTTTCCACCTAAAACCATTAAGAAGCTTCATGCTCGTGGGGCGGGTCCCTTTAAAGTGATTAGGAGATTGGCCCTAATGCCTATGTGCTAGAATTACCTCCGGATTGTGGAATTAGCTCGACATTCAATATCTCTGACTTTCGAGTATAAAGACCCGCAAACATACCCAGTGAGCCGCTTGGGCCTGACCTCCTTTTTGAGAGTGAACCTGAACCTGAGTGTCCACCTCCAAATATACCTGAGCGAGGAGAGCGGATCGAGCATGTCCTGGGTGACCAGCCATCACTACCCGGGCCAAGTCTACCAGCGTTACCTGGTCCGATGGCAAGGCCAACCCGAATCCGATGACTCGTGGATCACTCGGGAGGACTTGCAGTGCATCGACCCTGACATCCTAGAGAGGTATCAAAGCCGAGCTAACCCTTACTCGATAGGGTCGAGTTCCTCCCACCCCGGGAGAACTGGTGTGGGCACCATGATCCGATAGAGGCTCCTCAACCCTCTGTGGTTCGCAGATTAGGGTTCCCCTTCTATGATTCCTGTAATAAGGCCTTGAGCCTAAGCAATTCTTATTTCTTGTCAAAGTTTGTTTAGTCCTGTACCTTGACCAATTTGGGTCAAGTTAGGTCATGAGTCCTATATTTGTTCGAGTCTGAGTTTGGACTGGGCCCAAGTCCAATTGAAGTCACCCTGGTTTTCTTCACCAACTCAAGTTTTGGTGGGCCAACCCCCCCTTCCACTTGTGATAATGCCAACTCAGGTGCCACCTCAGCAACCTACGTGGCGCCACATCAGCTACCACTTGGGCATCCAAGGAGGGAAACAAAGTGGCACCCCCATGCTTTCCACATGCCTGGGCGACATTGGAAGAAGAAACACCATCCCCTTCTTCCCTCCCCCACGTCATGCCTTATTCCATCAAAAGAGGGGCGTTGAAGATCCTTGAAGAAACCAAGCCTCAAAGCAATCCCCCTTCCAAACTTCCTTCCCAAAGTCATGAAAGGAAGGAAGGTCAAAGGACACACTCCCCTCTTCAAGCCCTCAACCATGCAACGCCCCTGGAGCTCTCCCTTTGTCGCCTTGAATCAATCCAAGAGATGGCGTTGAAGAATCCAAGGGAACACATCCCTCCAAGCAAGCCATGCCCCCTCTTTCTTCCCAAAATAAGCATGCTAAGGAAGGAAGTCAAGAGACCAATCCCCCTCTCCAAGCCTTCCCACATGCCACGCCCAACCCCAGTCATTTGGTCGGCCAAAGAGAGGAGTTGATGGAGAATTTTGGGCACCACCATGAAAGTTGTAATTTGAATTTCAAATGGGCCTTGGGTGCCTATTTAAAGGACCCAATCCCTCCCTTGTAGAACTAATGAATGATTCATGATTAAATGGAAAAGAGAGCTTGAGTTTTTTGTTTCTCCTCCAACCATTGTCTCCTAGACTAGGTTTGAGTGAAGTTTCCTTCGTCCCCAGGGACGTCGAGTGGTGTGAGGCCACATTCCGTCGCCCCAGGGCACCGCAAGTCCTTCGTCCCCTGGATGTCGAGTGGTGTGAGGCCACAATCCTTCATCCTCCGGGACATCGCGGGGTGCGAGGCCCCAAGTTATCTCCTTCTTCGGCTTCGGAATCCAACCCGACACCGGGCTCGAAGCCCCTTCTCACCCTATCTAAGTCCATTTCGATACGTCTCTTCATTTTGCTAATCCCTACTTTGATTGCCTACAGGTCCTCGTTGGTATCTCGGGCACCGGAGATAGTCTGCTTTGCCATCGCGACCATCCGACCGAAAGCCAGTGCATCCACGGGTTCGACTGCTCAGGCATCCAGGCCGCATCCGCCGAGTTGAGCGATCTCTGCATTGAGCATTTCAGATGTGTGAGGTTTGCCCCTATGTCCTATGTAGGTATTGTGTTTCGAGCTTAGTCCTACCGAGGTTTCTTAATCCCGGATCCTATTCTCGTTCTCACTATTTAGGGACTTGAATTTCTAGTGTAAGCTTTCATTACTGTTCATCTATTTCTTACATTTGCTTGTGATCGGGAATTGAAACCCTAAAAAATATATATATTTAAAACTCATCAAACATAAAAAAAAAGAAATTCCTTGCATCATAAGCTTCCATCCCAGCATCCCTTCTCTTATTTCTAGTCTTTGTTTGTGATCGGGAATTAAAACCCTAAGAAAAACACCTAAACTCACCAACTATACAAATTTCTTCTTTGCATCAAAGCATCCATACTAGCATCTCTAGCCCTACATCCCTGCATCATTAGTGGTACCTGAGCTCTATTCCGCATCACTCTTCCTCCCTCTTCTGCGAAACCCGGCATCTAGGAGTCTAGTCGCAGGTTAGTCCAGTTATCCTCCTTCCTTCTTCTAGCTTCCAATGGCGTCTAGCAGTAGGGGTTAATCCCATAGGCCTAGGGATCCGGGGCCAAGTGAAATACCCTCAACCATGACCCGGGAGCGGGTCGAAAACCTTAGGCAGTGTACGGCATCCCGTCCACCCTGCACCTCACACTTCCGGGCCGAGAGGGGAGAGCAAATAACCCACTAGGTCCAAGGACCCTCCCAATGTATGAGTCCCCCTTAAGGCCGACCTCAGGTTTTCTCTGCACCCCCTGTTCATAGAGATCTTTAACTTCTATAGGGTACCCCGGTGCAGCTGACCCCGAACAGTATTCGGCGATATGTTGCTTCATAGTACTATGCCATAGGGCCAGGTCCGACCCCAGTCTGTCCCTCTTCGATAACTTCTTCTACCTGAAGAGAGACTTTAAGAACTGGGAGTGGGTCCTGTTTGTCCCCTGCCAGGGCCGAAAGATCCTGAAGTTTCTCCAATCGGCCATCCATGGATGGAAGGCTAGGTTCTTCTTCATCAGTAGCCTCGAACCTTGGGGTTCGAGCCATTGTGGAGAGAGCCGCGAGTGAGAGTCTGCGAGGGGAGGTCGGTATCGGTGGCCGACCTGGGCACGTTCAATGTGATTAGTAGAGCCGGCCCAGTGGCGGCATTTGAGCTGTTGGGGGAAGGGACTCTTCATCAGGCGGGGATCAGCATCCAGGGATTCTTAGGCAAGGCCGACACCGCCCCTTCTTTTAATTCCTTTGGCTCTTTCTCTTTCTCTCCTACTAATTTTGAGTGTCTGGTGAGAGGAGGAAGGATGCAGCATGTTGACAAATCCAAGGTCATCCGATGGGCGGTGCAGAAGCAGGCCACCCAGAATCAGTCCCCCCGCCAGCCACCGAGCGATAGAAGAAGAGGCGGGAGGAGGAGCGACTCGTCCCCGTCGTCGAGGTTGACTCGGATGGGGATGACATTCCCATCACTGAGCGCATGGCAATGAGGGCAGTGAGAGCATCGGCTCCATCAGGGGGGCTGGTCATCTGACTGGAGCAAGGACAGCCAGGCGTACCGGCAAAGCCATAGCACCAACCCCTACGCCTGTCGGCACTGAAGAGGTGGCCCCTTCAACCGATAAGGACAAGGTTCTGGCCGTGGAGGAGGCAGCCGGTAGCGAACCTGAGCGGTCTAACTTGGAGATCCGCCAGGAGGTGTTCCAACACTGGTGTGCACTCGACCACCCAGGAGGGCGCGGAGCCTGCTAAGGGGTGCAATGATCGATGCTGACTCGGAGGTGTCGATCCAGAGAAACCTGATCGATGTGACTGTGGAGACTTACTGGGACTTCATGAGGGTAAGGACTTCACCTTGTTTCTCTACTTCTTTACTTCTTTAATAACTTGGTCGGATGTTTGCAGCTTCTCCATGGCATCTCCCTCATGGACGATGACATCTACCATGTTGTGCATGCTACCAAGACCTCCGCGAAGAGGGTCCAGGAGCTGGAGGTGGCCCAGGAGCTATAGTGGCATCCCTGAAGTCTTCCGAGGGGAGCCTGGTGGCAGCCCAAGCGGAGATAGAGTCGGCGAAGGTGGCTTTGAAGGAGGTTGAGGGCCGGCTGGCCGACCGCGAGGCTAGGCTGAAGAAAAGGAAGGTGAAAGCTGACTCCCTCACCCCCGTTAGGCGAGGAAGATAAGCGATCGGCGGAGGCCGACCAGAGGGCTCGGGTCGAGGGGTGGTGGCGGCACAGTTAGAGGTCCAACTCAAGGAGTCCAAGGAACTGGCCGCGAAGCAGGTCCAGGAAGCCGTGGTGGCATACAAAGCCTCCAGCGGCTTTACTGAAGACGTGGAGGAGGCGGCGGCCAACTTCTACTGGGAGGTCTACTACGATGCCCTGAAGAAGGTGGGTCTGCTCTTCCCGGGACTGGACCTGTCGGGCACCGAGCTGCGAGACCCGTCTGAAGGAGAGGGGCCGAAGCGGAGCCCCCAGTGGAAGTGAAGCAGGGGCAGCTAGGGTCGAAGCTCCAGCGCCAGCCGATGCAGAAGTGGTGGCCCTTCTGGAAGATCCTCCAGCTGCTACAGTTCCGTTGACCTTTCAGTTGTAGCTGATGGGGCCAAGGTTGTGGCCCCTGACACATCTCCCGTGGGTCAGACCTAAGGGGTTTGTAAAGGTCTGACCCACCTTTTGTAAATGCTTTCTTTTGAAATGAATGAAGAAAACCTTCTGATCACTTACTTTCACTGTGTGCATGGGCGTAAACAAACACCGCTTCTTTCTTCTGAAATTCTTATAAGTATCCCCGGTCGGCTCTATGGTATCGCAGGGTTACGAGCTCCATCGAGGCGCTGACGAACATGGAACAAGTATTTTCTTCCTAAAATTTATTTAAGTACCCGCGTTGGCCCGCCTGGGCCAGAAGCTGATAGGGTGGTCCAGAATGATAACATAAATTGGGCCGGATACCTGGACACTTGCTTAGGTCCCCGTCCGCGAGGTGGCTCCCGCTATGGCCCATCCTTCCTGTGATCCGACGGGGTTGTCCCGGGAAGATTGCCGACTGTGGTTGGACTTTTAGAGTGGGCTACCCTAGAGCCTCTGCCGACTAGGGTGGACTTTCGGAGTGGACTGCCCTAGAGCCTCTGCCGACCAGGGTCGGACTTTCGGAGTGGGTTGCCCTAGAGCCTCTGCCGACCATGGTCAGACTTTTGGAGTGGGCTGCCCTAGAGCCTCTGCCGACCATGGTCGGACTTTCGAAGTGGGCTGCCCTAGAGCCTCTGCCTACCAGGGTCGGACTTTCGGAGTGGGCTGCCCTAGATTCTCTGCCGATCGAGTTCAGACTTTCGGAGTGGGCTGCCCTAGATCTCTGCCGATCGAGGTCAGACTTTCGGAGTGGGCTACCCTAGAGCCTCTGCCGACCGGGGTCAAACTTTCGAAGTGGGCTGCCCTAGAGCCTCTGCCGACCGTGGTCGGACTTTCAGAGTAGGCTGCCCTAGAGCCTCTGCCGACCGAGGTCGGACTTTCGGAGTGGGCTGGAAGAAGATGAAAAAGTTCGTATACTTTATAGATAGTACTTGCGAAGATTGTCTACATTCCATGGGCACACTGTTCGCCGGCCATCCATGTGTGTGAGCCGGTAGGTTCCAGCCTGAATTACTTTAGTAACCCGATAGGGGCCTTCCTAATTGGGGGAAAGCTTTCCCTGTTCGATTGGCCTCGAGACCTCCACCTTCCGTAGGACCAGATCTCCCACTTGAAGGTGTGCGCCTTAACCCGTGAGTTGTAATATCTGGCAATCCTTTAATGGTAGGTCGTCATCTTCATACTCGCTCGGAGTCAGGTCTCATCCAGCAGATCTAGGTCAGCCCTTCGTTGCTCCGAGTTGGCCGGCTCAGCAAATTTGTCAATCCGCAGGGATAGTAGAGAGACCTCTACGGGGATGACCGCCTCACTCCCATAGGTCAGATTGAACGGGGTTTCTCCCATCGCTGACCGGCAGTCATCCGATATGCCCGAAGCACCAAATGAAGCTCCTCCACCCAAAGCCCCTTGTCTTCATTCAGCTGGGTCTTCAACCCATGCAGGATCGTTCTATTGGTGACCTCAGCCTCTCCATTGGACTGAGGGTGAGCGACCGACGTGAGCCGATGGGTGATGTGATATTGTTGACAGAAGTCCCGGATCTGAGAGTTGACGAACCATCTTCCATTGTCGGTGATGACCATCTTCGGGATCCCAAACCAGAAGATAATGCAGTTCTGGACAAAGTTTTCCACTTTGGCCTCGGTTATCTGTGCCAAGGCCTTTGCCTCCACCCACTTAGTGAAGTAATCAATGGCCACCAGGAAGAACTTTCGCTGACCGAAGGCTTGGGGAAAAGGTTCCAGGACATCCATCCCCGATTATGCAAATGGCCAAGGCACTGTAAGTGGGGTCAGCTGGTGGGCTGGCCTCCTTGGATGCCAGAGAACATCTGGCATGCATCGCACTTTTGTAAGAAGTCCAAGGCGTCCTTCTGAATTATAGGCCAGTAATACCCCTGGCGGATGATTTTGTAAGCCAGGGACCTTCTTCTAAGATGATCACCATAGATGCCCTCGTCACCTCCCAGAGCGCATAATCCACATCGGCGACCCCAAGCATTTCAGCACAATGGTTGGGAAAACACGCTTGTAGAGGGCCCCATCAAGGATGATGTATTTAGCTGCGGTTGAGCAAATGCGCCTGGCCTCCGTCCGGGTCATCCGGAAGGACCCCTTGCACCAGGAATGCATGGATTGGGTCCATCCATGAGGCCTCTTGCTCTACCTAGTGGATCTCCGTCGGCTCCTCGACAATGCTAGGGTGCTGGGATTTCCACGAAGGTCCGGTCGGAGGTACCGATCGCGACGGTGGCTAGCCATGACAAAGCATCCACCCGGGAGTTTTGTTGCTGGGGAATATGTAGGATCTCAAAAAATTTAGTCATGATACCAGGTCCCGTACATTGTCCAAGAACTTGACTAAGGAAGGGTCCCTTGCTCCGAACTCTCCCATCACCTGATTGACCCCCAGCTGAGAGTTGGAGAAGGCGCGGACACTATTAATGCCTAATTCATTTGCCATCTTCAACCCTGCAAGTAGAGAATCATACTCTGCCTGATTGTTCGACACTTGGAACGCGAAATGCAGAGCATACTCCAAACATTTTCGATCGGGGTCGGCTAGGATTAAGCTGCACCGCATCCTGAGAGGTTGGAAGCTCCATCTACGTGCAGGGTCCAGGTAGGCTCAGCTTCTCCCGCGGGCCAGCCTCTCTCGCGGGCTCAGCTATGGGTGTCTTGACCGTTGTCAGGGTCGGCTCCTCCCCCCAGGTGCATTCCATAATGAAATCAGCTATTACCTAGGCTTTTAAGGATGACCGTGACTGGAGGAGATGTCAAACTCGCCCAGCCTGACGGCCCATTTAACGAGCCATCCGAGGTATTAGGACTTTGAAGGATCGCCCTAAGGGGTTGGTCCGTCAGCACGACGATGGGATGTGCCTGGAAGTAGGGTCGGAGGCGCTTTGCCGCTACAACCAACGAGTAAACAGCTTTTGCACCTTAGGATACCTAACCTCGGCATCATGGAGGACCTTGCTAATGTAGTAGATGGGTTTCTGCTGGCCACCTTCCCCCAGCTACACAAGGACAGTGTTGACGGCCTCGCTAGAGGCCGACAAGTACAAATATAGCACTTCCCCTTCTGTTGGTTTGGCCAAGAGTGGGGATTCCTCAAGTAGTCTTTCAAGGCTTCAAAGGCCGATCGGCATTATCGGTCCATTGGAAGCAATCCGACCGGTGCAAGGTCTTAAAGAACGGAAGGGATCTCTCGGCGGCCGACCAGGAGATGAAGCGATTGAGAGAGGCGATGCAACCCGTAAGTTCTTGCACTTGCTTTTTAGTGGTCGGATGAGTCATGTCAATGATGGCCTTGATTTTTTGAGTTGACCTTGATGCCTCTTTGAGTAACCAGGACGCCGAGAAACTTCCGGAGGTCACCTCGAAAATGCACTTGGTGGGGTTTAGCTTCATCTTGTGGTGCCTCAACGCATCAAAGGACTCCTGCAGGTCCTGATGTGGTCGACCTTATGGAGGCTTTTGATGATCATATCATCGACGTACGCTTCCATGTTCCTTCCAAGCTGATCTTTAAAGACTCGGTGATTAGCCTTTGGAAGGTGTGCCTGCATTCTTTAGGCCAGAAGGCATCATCTTATAGCAATACAGGCCCCTGTCCGTGACAAAGGCCGTCTTCTCCTCATCTTCAAATGCATCCTCATCTGGTTATACGGAGAAAGCATCCATGAAGCTCTAGAGTTGGTGGCCAGCTGTTGCATCTACTAGTTGGTCAATTTTCAGTAAGGGAAGCTATCATTGGGGCACCCTTTTAAGGTCTGTGTAATCTACGCAAATCCTCCACTTTCCTTTGGCCTTCTTCACCATGGCGACATTGGCCAGCCACTCCGGATAGTGAGACTCCCTGATGAAGCCAGCATCGAATAGCTTCTTTACTTCCTCCTCGATGGCCCTCTGCCTTTCGACAGTGAAGCTCCTCTTCTTTTGTCGGATGGGCCTATAATAGGATCTACCCTGAGCTGATGGGTGATGATGTCCACCAGGATGCCTGGCATGTCGGATGCCGACCAGGTGAAGACGTCCACATTGCTCCTCAAGATGCCGATCAGCTCCCACCTTGCACTCTCGTCCAGGGCACTCCCTATTTGGAGGACTCTGTGGGATCATCCTCCTTTAGGGGTACAAATACGATCTTTTCAACGGGCTGACCATGGTTGTCGGCTTCGTCCCTGGGGTCAAGATGCTTAAGCATGGGGCATCCATCCAGCTGCTTGCGTGAATTGCTATGCATTACTGGGCTACTCTGCGGTCTCCCCTCAGCTCCCCAACTCCATCACGGGTCGAAAACTTGGCCAGCAGGTGATAAGTAGATACAATGATCTGGAACTTATTGAGGGCCAGTCATCCCAAATTGCATTGTATGTCGAGGTCGTACAGACGACCACGAAGTTGATGGAGTAGGTTCGCTGGTACGGTTCTGTCCCGAGGGTCACGGGTAAGGCAATCTCCCCTTCAACCCTGACAGAATTACCTCCGAAGCCAGTGAGCGGTGCCACAGACTCTCGCAGTATAAACCTAGACAAGTACATCTGGATGAGAAGAGGCAGTCGGTGTTCTTCGGAGTCCGACTGCAGGTCCTGAAATGAGAGAGAAAAATGGTTTCGAGCTGGGAAAAAGAATAAAATTGTACCTGGGCGGATGGTGGAGAACCACATCCGTGCGACCTTCTTTAGAGTCACCGAGAAGGCGATGCAGTGGATGGCATCGGATGCGCCCTGCACCATCATATGGGCCTTGTAGGTGCCCAAGTAGTCCAAGGGATCAGTGGTTCCGTCATAGGGGTCCACCTACGGGATCATGAAATGTCGGGGGATAGATTCCCCAAGAATCTCTGTGGAGAAGGCGAGCGGTGTCGTGTGCCGGCCTTCCCTCACGTTCTGCCGCTTAACGATCTCGTGATGAGCTCCTCCATGCGCATGATTTTGCTGCCATAGTCATGCGAGTCTGCAGCAGGGCATCGGCCGTCGAGAGGGGCAGAGTCGATGAAAGAGGGGAAAGCTGACCTCACCATCTTTCCTTCAGCGCGGGCCCTCAAGGACCCCTAGAGTTCTGGAGTTGCTAGGGATGGGGGCGGAGGCACCTCCGGTCGTTGGCTCACACTGGCGATCAGCTGATGGTTGATGCAGAAGCCGCCGGTGACTGCTGCTGATGGTCCACCATTTCCTGAACTGTTGGACCGCTGAGGTAAGCATCTCAATGCAGTTTACCCACATCTGGAATTGCTGTAGCTCAGGGTGATGGTGGGCTCAACGGTGGCGGTGACATTGCTTTCCGTGCGGGGTGCGTTGAGCCCCTGGTGGGGCGCCCTCCCCTTGCGGAAACACCCCGGGTTCTTCTTCTTGCCATGTCTAGGTCTTTCCCATCGATCTTCTCTTTTAGAACAACGAGTGCAATGGAGGTTCGGGGCCCCCTTCCTCTAGCACCAATCTGTTGCAGTTCTACCTCCTGGACCGGGCTCGGTGGATGCACTGGAGAGCTCCTCTACCGATCAAGCTGCAAGAAGTCCCTAGGTGCCGGAGGGGCTCCAGCAGGGGACACTCCGATGCTTAAGTTAGTGGAGGGTTGGCGCAACAGAATGGAAAGAACTCAGGAAGAGAATCCATAATGGGGAGAAGAATGGAAAGAATGGGGAGAAGAACGTTACCCTCTTATAGAGCTCCCTGGGTGCCTTTTATAAGCATGGAGCACTGCCAAATTCTGTTGGGGAACAGGCTGGGAAAGCCTGAATATGCCCCCAGGAGAATAGGCGTGGCGGCGAGGTCGTGGCTGGCAGCGTGGCAGGAGCGTCAGTGTAGTGGCCTGGCAACAAGAATCGTGGCCATGCACTGGAGTCCGTTACAACAAAATGTCAGAACTTGTCAGGGAGAAAAGGCTCCTGGAAACTTCGAGCGACTCCCTCAGCAGCGGGTCGGCCTGGCCTCCCAGAAGCCGACCGTGGTGTTCTGCTGGACCTCCAGAAGTCGACCGTGGCAATTGAAAAGGCCAATGCACGGACGGTGAGGCACCTGCCAGCTCTTGAAGCCCCCAGATCAGCTCTTTAGGAAAGGGGCCGCAGGGTCCTCTCCTAGACCGGGTAGTAGGACCCCATGTGGGGATCAGCTGACCGGACCCCGGGCCTGTCCGACCCTGGACTAGTCGAATGGCACAACAACCCCAATTGGTGGTCCTTCATCGATCTCTTGTTCTGACCCTTAATGTGATTAACTTTACTCTACGTCCTCTTCTTTCATGAACTCTATTATTTCCTGGGGTTGCTTTTTAGGGTTCTGTTCCTGGATTGTATCATATCCCTCATATTCATCCACTAGGTTGGACCAAGCTTCATAGACTTCTTCCTTAAATTCTTCAATGGATTTAGGAGCTTCTTCCTCTAATTTATCAGTGGATTTAATCTCTTCTTCATCCTTTTCATACTCATTTATGAAACTTGGTCTGGCTTCACATATTTTTACCTTTGGCTCATTAATGGGTTCAAGGACTTCTTCCTTACAAACTATTGGGGTAATAGGATAGGTTGGTTTGAAGGAATCTGACTAGAACTAGGCCTATATCCTGATGCACTATTCCTGTTGGACTTAGGTCGACTAATCATGAGTTCCCTCTGATATGACTCGAATTTTCTAACAATTTGATAAGCTTCTTCTAGGTCACAAATTTTCCATTGAAACAATTCCCACTTTATGTCCTTGCATAGGCTAGCTCGAAATCTAGATATTATCATTGTCACAGATTCGTTGTGTTACATCTCCTATCAAACTCATTGAATTTGGTAATATACTCAGATATATTGTTATCATCTTGTCTCAATCTGTACCATTGGTCTAAAAGTCTTTGCTCATAGAATCTACTTAGGTACTTTTCTCTAAGCTTACTCTTCTTGGCTTTCTTGGTAGTTATATTATCTCCTCTATGACAACATTTACGCTCAACATCTCCCCAATATATTTAGCATGTCGGACTAACCTAAGTTTGGCATATGGATACTTCCTTTTTTTTGATATTTCATCCCACTCAAAGTATTGATCCATTCTTTCCTCTTAATTGATATACATCTTAGGTCTAGATTTCCATCAAATGTGGGTGCATATATTGATTGCTCCTAAGGACTCTCTCCTCCTGATCTACAAATCTTGGTAGGGGCATTTAGGATAATATTCAGGGGTGAGATCATGATAATGGGCTATTGGACCAAGGGGATTGGACTAGGTGACTTAGGTTTAGTAGGTGTTAATCGAGATTCTTCAAGGACCCCAGTACGATCCTTCACTTGATCTAACTCTTTGTTCATTTGCCCTAATTGCTTAGTTATGGTATCAAACTTTTCAGTCATGGTCCTCATCAAAATCTCAAGATTGGGTTCCATGGTGAAACATTGTGAATGTTGATACTGAGCTCCTAACCTAGTAAATATGCAGTACAAACCAAGCTTCTAGGGCTCTTAGACCTAGAAGTTCAATGCAACAGGAATTGATTAGGTATCATTAAGACTGCAGCTACCCTTTCAACTGGCCAGGTAAGAGGTGGGATTGTGGGTGGCTCCCCTTGCTTTTACAAGGTCCTAATTAAACTGCAAGTCTGCTTAAGGCATTTGCCATTGAACCCCTAGCCTTAGACACCAATATCAAGGAGTAAATACAGAATTAATCTACACTTTGCCTCAACATGCACATGAACTTGGCTCGTTAATGTCCCTAGTTTTAGGTTCCGACTTGATTTTAGTTTGACTTAGGTCAATGCAAAATGTGGGTGGTTGTTTTGGGCCAAGGAAAGGTAACAACCTCCTTTCCGTATGTGTGATTGAATGCCCTAAGTTGATTTTGAAATGAATGCACGACAACTTCCAACTAGCTAAGAATATCTAGACTAGCTCAAACTTGTGATTCAAAATTCAAAATTTAAATTTTAGAAATTAAAATTTTAAATTGAAAATTTTAGATCTTAAAGTCTAGAATATAGAAATTAAATTTTGAATTTTAAATTTCAAATTATGTTGAAAACTCATTTCTGGAGGTATGTAACTAAAATTGGTTACAAGAAACCTCCAACTAACAACCTCTAACCAAAAGAATTCAAAATTCAAATTTCAAATTCTTAAAATTTGAATTTTAAATTGGAATTATTAGATTTCAAAGTTTAGATTCAGATTTTAAATTTTAATTATAGTTTGAAAACTAATTTTTGGGGGTATGTAACTAAAATTGGTTGCAAGATACTTCCAACCACAACCCTCTAACCAAAAATTTGAAATTCAAAGTTCAAAAATCTCAAAATTCAAATTTTAAATTGGATTTCCAGATTTCAAAGCTCAAAATGCAGAATTCAATTTTTTTTTGAATTTTTAAAATTTGAAGGGAAAACTTGACAAGCGTGGAACAACCATTAATGATATAGCAAAATTTTAGCAACATGACCAAGTAAACCATGCTCTGATACTAAAAATTGATGCGGGACAAGATGAAATCATGCAATCATGATGGATGGAGATTCAAGCAAGAGGATTAGTAAGCTAAATTGACCAATAAATCCACATACATATGAGCTAAATTAATCCAAAGAAAGAGTTTTATGAATGAGTCTAGTAGATCTAAGTTTCAACACCCGTAATGTAGATCTAGTTCAAACAAACTAGGACCTTTATGACAAGGAACCATCATTACTAGGGCAAGTTGACCTTCAAATGATCAGATCTAAAGAGGTTGGAATGTTTCTCCTACCAACAATGATGGCTAAAAATATTTAGTGGATGGGTTCACTCAACTCTCTAGGAAAGAGGCTAGGATCATAATATTTACACTCCCTAGACTTGTGGACTCACCTTGTAGATGGTTCATGGCTTGGAAACCCTCATCTTCTACTCAGGATCCATGAGAGAACCTGTAAAAGATTTCATATGAGGTGTTGAAGTGTAGAGATGAAGGAATTGAAAGATGGAAAGAAGAGAGATGGAAAGTAGAGGATGCTTGTAGCTAGGCGACTTGGACTCTTCAAATGGCCCTGGAGGGACTCCTTTGAAGTGGAGTGGCTCTCACACCCCCTTCCCTCATAAATGAACTTGCTCCTAAGCAATGGAAACAAAGGAAATAAACAAACTATGGGCCTCACACTCTCTCCCAATGGAGTGACCAAAGCACAAAGCAATGGAAGAAAACACTAAAAAACTTGATTTCATTTTGTAAGAGATAAGAGATTGCTTACAAAGGAAAGCTTGTGGGATATTTATAAACCCATGTCCTCCACAAAATTCATCCAAGAGATGATGGATTTGGTTAACCAACTCTAGTTCTAACTACATAACTAGATTGGTTAGGAAGTTCCAATAAAAACTAGAATTAGTTGTAACCAAAATTGGTTTCAACTAATTGTACATGTGGAACCTATGTGGATGATGAGTGGCCTTCCTTGATGATGTAGCATCCATGTTGGAAGGTGAGGTGGCATGTGAGGTGGCACTTCACGTAAGAAGGTGGTTGCAAAGCTGTTGCGAGAGTTGTAGGTAGTTGTCTTCACTTTTTGTGGCCCCCAAAAGGTTTGAAGAGGTGGCCTCCAAGTGGCACCTAAGTGGATAGAAGTTGGGGATGAGATGACCTCCAAGTGTGCCCAAGTGGATGGAATGAGGTGGCTTCCAAGTGGTATCCAAGTGGTTGGAATTGAGCTAACTCCATGAAGAAGATTTGAGTCGACTCAAAAAAATCGGTTGAGTCGGCTCATAGAAGGTAGGGGCTTCATGAGGCTCCTCGCTTCCGCCATTGATACATTGGGCTTAATTAGAAGGCCTTCTGACTTAATTCACTAGCTACAAAAGAGTTAGCTTAAAATATATTTGCCTTTGCCTGATGTTCCCATCATTCCTTTTTCACCACCATCGAGTCTCTCCTTTCCTCACCTTTTCACCGCCGCCTCTCATCTCCTCTCCTATCTTTTTCATGGCTCCCAAGCCTAACTCCGTGCTCTCTTTTCTTCTTTTCATAGCGCCTCTCCTCTTTTCTCCTTCCCTTTTCACTACTGCCTCTCCTCTCCTCTCCTCTCCTTTTTGTCCCTCCTCTGCCTTCATCAATAACTCTCCTTTGCACTCTCACCACCATCTATGCCAATGCTGGTGCTTATACTTGTGTCTAGATTCGATGCACTCCGCTCCCTGCACCTCCTTGTTCCTGCTCGTACATCGCTGGCTCTCATGCTCCCTAGTTTCCTCCAATTGTCGGCCACTGGTATCCTCCCTCCTCTCTCTAGTGAGTGTCTCCATCTGCAGCTTACCAGGATGTACATTAACTTTTATTCTCCATATAATTTTCATATTTCAACTTTTCTTCTTGCTTGTTACATCCTAGTTACCTTACTAGAATTCTTTCTTTTATTGACTGCATTTTTTCTCTTTCAGATGAATTTATTATGATGTTTGAATATGGTTATAATTTTCATCTATATTTTGATTTCTTTTATATTATTTTAATTTATATTTATAAAATTTTATTTGATTTTTATCCTATACTCTGGCAACATAAATTTCAAGATAGTCTATAATGGGCATTGAGATCGGGTTGTTATTCCAGATTAGTGAAAAACAATATCACTCCTTTGAGATCTTGGTATATATACAAAGTGTATTAGCGATGGTGACAGGGATAGCTTTAGCATCATCATTAAAAGTTAATATTTTTTATATTAACAAATTTAATTAATTAATTAGTATTATATATTTATTTATTAAGTGATGTAATTTATTAATTTATAATAGATATTTATTTTTTTTATTTAATTAACGTGATGATTATTTAATTAATTAGATCTTTATTCAATTATTTATTTATTTAAATAGATGATTAATTAATTATTAATTAATTATATAGATGTTTATTTAATTGATTAGATGTTTATTTATTGATATAGTTTATTAGATATTTATTTATTTATTTATTTGGTTATTTATTCCATTATTATTTTTACTTCTTAATTTAATTAAGTAAATAATTAATTAGGTGTGTATGGATGCATGTTTTTAGATGATGAGATTCAGATCTTGGTATGTGGATAGAGTTAGACCGTGATGTAGACCAGCTGGGTTATGTATTGATCATCTACAGTTATGAAAGGCCACCCACTGGTCCAAGAGGACAGATTAATTAATTAATTTATATTACTTTAATTAATTAATTATTAATTAATTAGTTATATACTAATTATTATTTGTTATGTGATAGGTGTTTATTTTTTTCAAAATTTGTATTGTATAAACTATAGAGCTATTATTTGATTATGTACATAATCTATAGCATCCGTATATGTATATATTTTTATTTAGATGGAAGAATTACATACATTGATCATTGATTATCTAGTTTGGTAGTTTAAAAATATGTAAATAATTTTAAGGTAGTTATTATAATGAAACAATATGCTAAGGTTCGATAGAAATTTTGGATAGTATTTTTTCTTAGTTCTCCTAAAAATTTTCAATCTTGTGGGGAGACTAGGAAAAATATTGTTAAAATTTTTTTTGGTCCCTATTGCATATCATTTGATTACTATAATTGATCTATATTAATTAATACAATTCTTGAATGTGAAAAGGCCTTTATCTATTAGTTAGTAATAGGATGCAATAAATGATATCAAAAAGTTATTGGGATATTTGAGTTGATATCCCATCATTAAGACCAAACTTGGAAGGGAGAACAACCGGAGTGATATTTCGAATGCTAGATATAAGAGCTTGGATACTTTGTGGGGTCATCATAGTTAAGAGATGCTCAGATTTAGAAGTGTCATCCAAGCAAGGCGAGACGGGGCTTTAAGAAAAGTTACTTGAAAAAAAAGTAGAATCTTTGTGATGGAGAGTACATGACTTTTTTGCTAGAGATGAAGCATAGGGAGTCATAGGACCAGAATTCATTACAAGTGAGGAGCATTACTTATTGACCTTTTTGAATATCTAGTACCTTTCAAATTCTTCATCTGATTCTTCTTCCACTTTTTCTTTCTCTTCCTCTTCTTTCTAGTTGTTCCTTCTTAGGACAGAAAAAATCTATCCAAGAAGAAAAAGAATAGAAGGAAGGGAAAGAAGATGTAGAAAAGAATGAATAATCGAATGAAGAATTTGAAGGAACCAAATATCTGAAGAGTTTGATAGGTAGTGCTTCTCTCTTGCCTTGAACTTTTAGATTTCTAATTTTTTGTGCTTTGCCTCCTGCGAAATATTGTTGTGTCTCTTCATCATGAACATTTTGCTCCTACTAGAGTATTCTTTGAAGCTTCACCTTTCTTTTCTTGGGCTTCACTTTTAAGTTCGAGCATCTCTCAGTGATGGCCTTCATCTAAATTTTGAAGGCTTTATATCTTGCATCCAAAATTGTTCTATAGTCATTTTTATTTTTTCAAGTTTTGTCTTTAGTGTTTAATTGCATACTCGATATCCCCACAACCTTATTATATTATTTTATTTTTTTATTATCATTAATCATTTTAAATACTTTGTTACTATGTTAAATGATAAAATAATTGGTAAGTATTTTATCTTGTATTTGTATATATAGAACATTTAGATAGTATATAATAGATCATAGTTGGATGGACCATCGATTAGTCGACGGGATGATTTTTTTTGAATATAAGGAAGGTGTCAAGTACTTTTTTGATTATGCTTTTAGGAATGTGGCTCTCTTATTTAAAAGATGGGCTTGTTATCCTTGCAATAGATATGTCAAAAGAGAAATTCATGATAGGGATACAATAACTATTTATTTATATAAGAGTGAATTTATGCCAAATTATAAGCATTGGCACTTGCATGGGAAGACATGGGAGATACTTGCAATGGTTAGAAATCAGCAGCACAGGTACATAGATAGAATGGTAGACATGGTTATGGATACGACTAGTCATGAATTTGATTAGGATATGATGAACGATCTAGAAGTTGATAGTAGTGATTTTTATCATATGCTAAAGGATGTTGATGAACTATTATGGCCAAGTTGTGAAACACATACTGTACTATCAGCTGTATTAAAGTTATTGAACTTGAAGGTAGAGTTTAATATGGCAGTCAATTTTTATGATAGAATGGTAGTAATAATAAAGAAAATTATAATAAAGGAGAAGAAGCTTGTTGGGAGCTTTTATGCTTAAAAAAAAATGGTGAAAAGATTAGGCATGGGATAGAGAAGATATCTACATGCTGCAATAATTGCATGCTTTTCTATAAGGAGGACTAGCTGAAGAGCTCACATGATATATGAGGTCAAACTTGATTTAAGACAAGGAAAGAGGGTACAAATCAGAAGGACATATCATATAAAGTTCTTCTATACCTTTTCCTTACTCCTAGACTTTGGAGGCTCTACTTGTTTAAGAGTATTGTAGGGCAAATAAGATAGTACAAAGACGGGATTCGCAAGCAGACCATTATGATGTGTCATCCTTCGAATAGTGATGCATGGAAAAGATTCGATGCTTAATATCCTTTATTTGTTTGGGAATCATGTAATGTCTAAATAGGTCTATCTGTGGATAGGTTTACACAATTCAGCTATGCAGCAGCCCCTTATTCATGTTGGCCAGTCTTTATCACTCCATACAATCTATCGTTTGGGATGTACATGAAAGAACATAACATCTTTCTTACATTAGTTATTTTAGGACCACAATACCATGGTAGAAATATTGATGTATGTCTGAGGCCTCTTGTTGATGAGCTAAAATTCTTATGGTCCAATAGTGTCATACTTATGATGTAGCAAAGAAGCATAATTTTGTAATGAAGGTTACATTGATGTGGACCATTAGCAATTTTTTTGTTTATAGGATGTTGTCTGGATGGAGCACTCATGAAAAGCTAGAATATTCATATTACATGGATAATACAAAATTATTTCAGCTTGAGCATAGTCATAAGTCCTACTAGTTTGATTATCATCATCAATTTCTTTCCAAGCATCATCCCTTAAGAAAGTAGCGAGATAGTTTCAGAAGGAATAATATAGAAAAGGATCGTGCACCCCCTGCCTCAGTAGTATGGAAGTATTTTAGAGGGTATCCCAAGTTAACAAAATCTAGTTTGGCATACTTTTTGACAAAAAAAAATCTTGGAGATTCAGTAAAACTTATAACCAGGTGAAGTGCAGTATCTTCTAGGAGTTGCCATACTGGTATACCAATTTAATTTGTCATAACCTTAATATCATGCACATTGAAAAAAATATATTTGATAATATTTTTTACACTATTATGGATGTCAATGGTAAGATGAAGGATAACCCCAAGGTCCAAGTAGATATGTAGAATATATATGCATGTATCCTCTATTAGAGCTAGTTGAGGTGTCACCTGAGAAATTTCTGAAGTCGAAAGCATCCTACACCTTAATGAGAAAGTAGTTGAAAGATGTCAGTGAATGGTTTTAAAAACTTTCCAGATGGTTATGCAAGTAATTTAGCTCGGTAAGTCAATGTCAAAGATTGTAGGTTCTATGGACTAAAGAGCCATAACAACCATATTTTCATGCAACGATTACTACCATTGGCTTGGCATGATTTCCTTTCAAACTCCATATGGAATAACCAAGCTTAGTCTTTTCTTTAGAGATATTTGTGCTATCAAATTATCTGCTAACCACATCTATAGTCTTGAGGCTAGCAATGTAGAGAAGATATGCAAGTTGGAGAAGATATTCCTTCCTAGCTTCTTTAACTCCATGGAGCATCTTGTGATTCATCTAGCATATGAAGCTAGGGTGGGAGGATTAGTGCAGTATAGGTGGATATATCTATTTGAAAGAAATATACACAATCTTAAAAAAAAGTGAAAAGTAAGGCCAGAGTTGAAAGTTCTATTGTGGAGGCTTATATAATAGAAGAAATTTCAAATTTCAGTCGATACTACTTTAATCCTAATATGAAGATAAAGTTGACTAAAGTTGGCCAAAATGATGATGGTGGTGGTGAGGGATCAGAGCAAGAGATCTCAATATTTGCCTATCCTGCTTGTAAATTTGGCTGCGAGGTTTGCCAGATTTTAATGAATGCTGAATTTCGACAAGGACAAATATATGTTTTGCTAAAGTATGGTGAGGTCGATTCATATATTGAGTAAGTGTCTATCACAATCCAAACTTTTTAATTACTTATTACATTATATTAATCTTAAGCATGTTTAGAGATTATGATTGAATATTGAGATGGGACAACTAGAGAATAAGTAAGAAATTTCTTCACGACATTCACAAAACATTGCAGATTGGTTTCATCAATTGGTAAGCATCCATTGACATTTCATTTATTTTAATTTTTTTCAATTTATTCTTTTTATACTATGCAGGCTATGCAAGGAGGGGACTCTATTCCTAAAAGGTTAAGACCATTAGCTTACGAGCAAGCAAAATATGTGATATAATATAATGGTTATATTGTTAATAGTTTTAAATTTCATATTCACAAAAATGGATATCATAAGAGCACAATGAACAGTGGTGTATGTATAAAGAATAATTGATGAGAATGGTTAAAGAGTGACTACTATGGAATTCTTGAAGAAGTGATCAAGTTGACCTACATTGGAGATAATAGTGTCATTCTATTTAAGTGCCAATGGTTTGATAATTATTGAAATCAAATATGGATCAAAAGCATATATCAATGATCCATTTATGTTAGCTCAATAAGCTACTCAAGTATATTATACTTCTTTACCATCAAGGGAGAGAGGAAGAAAAGATTGGTGGATTATATGCAAGATTAAATTTTGAGCCATCATTACAAGCTTGAAGAAGAAGAAGATCCCTATTTCCTAGAATGCTTTCAGGAGAATAAAACACTAGGAGTCCTGGTGCGGACACCAGGGGCACCAGAATAAGGCAGAGGCTTCTTAACCCTCTGTGGTTATCATATTAGTATTTTAGTGGTTGAGTCCAATTTTGTAATAATAGCTTAGCCCACTTTAGTCTGTATTTTGGTCCCTGAGTCTTGTTTTGGGCCATTCTGCATTTGAGTCCTATATTTAGAGTCATCCATACCATTAGGGTTTTGGATAAGTCAAGTCAAATTTAGTTGAGCCATTTATCATTTGGAGTATTGTAAGTTAAGTTAGCTCATGTTGAGCCAATTTTGAGTCCTTTAAGTTTTTTTGAGTCCAGTCTAGCAAGAGAAGATTCAAGATACTAATTGGTGTGGGCACCAAGATCCGACAGAGGCTCCTCAACCCTTTGTGGATCTCAGATTAGGGTTCTATTTTTATCGAGTCCTGTAATAAGGCTATAAGCCTCAAACTTGTTCCTTTTTGTTTTGAGTTATGTTTGACCCATTAGGTCAAGCTGAGTCCTGTATCGAGTCGAGTCTCAATCTGAGTCTCAGTATGAGTCCTTTGTAAGTCTGGGTCTCAATTTTGTGTCTTTTTGGAGCCAAACCTGGAAGGAAGCCCAGTCAGCTCAGGGCCTACCTTATCTGTTTATGTGGTGCACTGAGGTGATGACATGTGGTTTGTTTTGGGCGACCAAGAAAGGGGACCACTCACATGATCCATGCCCCCTTCCCCTCCCCTCTTCAAGCTCTCTTCCAATCTAGGATGGGCGGTCATGGAAAGAAGTTTCAAATCCCTTGATGCATGCCTCCACTCAAGACTCCTTCCATAAAGAAGTTAAGCAAGAAAGGCATGATCCCTTGATGCATGCCTCCACTCAAGCCTCCTTCCATAATGAAGTTAAGCAAGAAAGGCATGGTGAAGACATTAAGCCTCCATTCACGCCTTCTACCAAAACCAAGCAACCCAAAGAGGGAAGTCAAGGTGCAACGCCCCACTCCAAGCCAAGATTCATGCCAATCCAAGCTGGTCGACCAAAGAAGTCCTCCAAATTTTGGGCGCCAAGTGTAATGGGTTAGTTTAAATTTCAAAGTGCTCTTGGGTGCCTATTTAAAGGACCCAAACCCCTCTTGTAAAGGATTATTGATGATTAATGAAAGAAAGCTTGTGTGTTCCATCATCTTCTTCAATCCTTATCTCTTAGGCTAGGTTGAGTGAGAGCTTCCTTCATCCTCTGGGATGTCGTGTGGTGAGAGGCCACATTCCTTTGCCTGAGGGTGTCGCGTGGTGAGAGGCCACATTCCTTCGCCTGAGGGCATCGCGTGGTGAGAGGCCACATTCCTTCATCCTCCGGGATGTCACGGGGTGCGAGGACCCAAGTTATCCTTTCGACTTCGGATCCCTCCAGGCGCCAGGCTTGAAACCTTCCCTAACCCTAACCCTACTTCTACTTCACTACTCCTCAACTCTCCATTGATTCTGTCGCGGATTTGTTTTCAGGTCTTTCCAGGTACCACGGGCATCGAAGATGGTTCACTTCACCTTCACGATCATGTAACCTGGAGGCTGGCACCATCGCGGGTATCGACTGCTCGGGCATCCAGGCCGCATCTGCTAAGTGAGAGCGATCTCTTCATCGGGTGCGACAAGCGTAGAGGTTCGTGCCTATTTCTCCCAGGTAAGGTATTGTTTGGCGAGCTAGTCCTACCGGGGTTTCTCAATCCCGGGGTCCTGTTCTCCATCCCTACTCTCTAGAGATTCTACTTGCTAGCATTGGTTTCGTTGTTACAATTTATCCTATATTTGCCCCTTTGTTCGTCTTCGGGAATCAAGATAAAATCCTAAAAGAAAACAAGATATAACCACCTTTGCATCATCCGTCTAGCATCATCATCATCCTTTTTTCCACATCACTAATGGACCCCAGCCTGAATGATAGCTTACCAACTTCAAGGAGTCCCAGTCATATTTGGATGTGCCACCTTGGATTATATGAGAAGGACCTTGATGATCATCACATCGTCAGCCTGCTGAGAAGATAGGGAAGCCCTAAAACCAGCCTAGCACTGAAGTGGGCCGCCCTAAAGCCCAAGGCCCTTCATAAATTGAAGCCCCTCTTTAGGATTACCACCCTTGGTTGACCACACTTATGGTCACCTCCCTTGGCCAACCAAGACCAAGTCAAAGAGAGGGAGAGGGGGCTTTGAGAGAAAGTAGGAGAGGATGAGAACCTATTTTGGAGAGGAGATCTCCATGTATTTGTAAAGGAAAATGATGCTTAGGGTTTTACTTGTATGCCCTTACTTGGAGCCCAAGCTTGTATGCCTATATAAAGGCCCCCATATCATGTGTATTTTGAATCAATTATGAATGAATTTCTCTTGAGTTTTCCTTAAAATTCTGTGTGAAGGGTATCTGTGTGATCCCAACCCTTGTGCCCTGCCTCCAAGCCTTCCAACCAGAAGTCCTAGCCGCCCCTCATCCTTCCCTTCCTTCCCTTCTTCTTTCATCCTTCTAACCTCTTTCGTCATTATTTTCTAATCCGTGATAGGTGATTTGTAGGTCCCTCAGAGTTCACGAATCCAAGGATTCCATCTGACCGACTTTCGAGCCACCGGATTAAAAGCTACAGATCCACAAGGTCATCAGCTTGATTTTTCAGGCCGCATCCGGGAGTGATGAGCAAACTCTTCATGGATCCATCTTCAAATCTCTGCCAGGTACACCCCTAGACTCCTCTGGTAGTGGTATTGTAGAAGAGCTAGTCCTAACAGGGATTCTCAGCCTTGGCGATCCTGTTTCTTCAGTTTAGAATTTAGTTATGCATGCCTGTGCTTCTGAATTTTTTTAAATTATTTACTTAGTTTCTTGGCTTGAAATTCAGGATACAAACTCCGAACTTAATACCTAATAATAGAAAAATAATTAGCATGCATAATTAGTCTCACATCAAATCCATTAATCCTACATTGATATAGAGTTAGATGCTCTAGGAGTTTTTTTGCATGATGGCCAGTATGAGGAGATAGATCATATTGAGTTAGTTTTAGGGGACAATCCTACTCAAGAAGCAGGGGAAGAAGAGGAAAAAGAAAAAGTAATATATGAGAAGGATGAAGATAATGAAATGGAAGAAGAGGATGAATCAAAATAAAAATTTGAAGGATATCAATCATTTGAAGAGGCCGACGAGTAGTGCTAAGTATATAATCCTTGAATCATTTTAAATACTTGTCTTCCATATATTTTAAATCTTTCATTGCTTTCACCAATAATTGTATAATTAATTTGATGAATCTATTTATTTTTATTTTCAAGGATTACACATCATGTCTTTTAGAGGCCATAGCCATACTAGCCAAGGATAAAGCTCTCGAGGAGAGAGCGATAATGGTGCCAGCTCTTATGGTTCGACAGCTCTTATGGTTCGACACCACTCATAGAACATGGTAAATTTTAAAATTTTAAACATATATTCCTTTTATATTATCTTTTTTTTATTATCTAATATAATATTTTTAATTATATATGTTCTCTAAACAAGTTCGCAGTACATGGGGTCACTAGTGACCCCACAATCATAGGTTATAGAGATTGGTTCATTTCAAACTCGACATCATGGTTAAGGACCTGCTTAGCTCGTAGCACCTTTTATTTGTTAGAAGGATAGAGAGCTCATCCATGTCTAGAGCCACTCATAAGTATTATATTCTCATATTAATATGTTTAAAATCTAATCATTTTAGAGTTAACATTTACTATTAAATTTTAATTTTGCATGATATTTTAAGCGTCTGGAGTTTCTCAAGTGGTTACTGGGATCATTCATCGATTAATGCTGGGACCAGTGAACAAGTTCTCAAGTTGGCCATCGAGGGCTCGAGATGTAGCAAGTAGATATTCCTGGTATGTCAAATATGTTTAATTTTTAAAATCATGATATTGTTATATTTTACTTATTTAATACAAGCTTGCTTTTACTTGCAGGAGTATTACCAATTTGACATTCTTCAAACTAAGGAGGTTGGCTGTCCAATCTTTGAGGAGGTGGCCACATGTCGATTTTAGGATGGGCTACACAATCTCAGGCAATGAGCCATACTGGTTTCCAGTCGCATTAGACTGGAGGACTTTTAGGAATCACTAGATGTAGGTAGACGTATGGAAGGCCCTCTATGACATGTGGAGCACCGAGAAGCATTCCCTTAGGTGATAGAGGGCACGATAAAATTATACCACCCGGTAGGATCCGATCAAGCAAACTGGTGGCTTTATGGCATGCATGTAGTGGTCGACAGATTGGTAAGAATCTATACTTAATTATATTAAGTAATTTTAATTTCAAAATGATATTGTATATATTTTAATTAAATTTTTATTATTATTTATTTATTATAGACATGATAGTTGGATCATTATTAGGATAGTTGCAGTTATAGGAGGCCACACATCGATTTAGGAGGATTGATATTATTTAGATAAAAGATCTCGATGTGTCATAATAAGAACATAAAATTTTAAGTATTTCTTATATATACTGATATATATAATTGGACTAATTAATTTATAAAATGTATAGGCAGATTATATGGAGTACATCATAGTATAATATGGTAAGGACCCATCCTCTCAGCCACTCCTTGACCTTAAGGGAAGGCTTAGGGTCATAGGAGGGGTCAGTAAAAGTTGTGTCCTCATATTTGACCATAGCTTCAACCCTTCGATAGCTTAGCACTCTTCAGCATCTCTTAGGCTATGACGATCGAGACCTAGAGTGATTCACACATCAAGGATATTGTGAGCTATGCTTTGGCCCAGTGACCTCAGCACCTCTGGACACCATTCGTGATATAGTCATAGAGCATTTCTAAGACTCACATCTATAGGTTAGCTAGCCTCATTATCACAGCCATCATAGTAGGTAAGTCTATAAATAAATATATTTATTTATTTTAATTTTTTTATTCTGATAAATTTATTAATAATATTTTATCTCTTTGTTATAGGATGTTAGGACATCTGGCACTCATCCACCAGCTACTAGAGAGGACATGTAACAAGAGGAGGAGGAGGAGGATGACATAGATCTCACATGATTTTTTTATTTTGATATTATGTATTTTTTTAGCATTGTAAATATATGAAATTATAAAATTTAAAATTTTTAATATAATATAATTAGATTTTACCATGGTATATATGATTATTAATTATCATTTTATTTTTAATTATTTAAGTCTAATTATTTATTATTATCATTAAAATTAAATTTTTAAAAAAAATTATTAATTTTTTAAAAATTAAAATATTATTAGTGATTGCATTATCGATGGCATTTGTCATTGCTAAGTCTCTATTATTGATGTCATTCTTTACCAATATAATATCTTTTATTGCTAATAATTTATTTAATTATTTTTAAAAAATATAAAATTTATTAGTGATGCCAGTCACAATGGTGATTTTCATTACTAAATGGTTAGTACCAATGATGTTTTATTACTAATAAAATTTTTATGGACACTAATAAGATTTTAATTATTTTATTCAAAATAAAAATTTATTAATGATGATGTACTTTTGTCATTATGCTATCGCTAATAACCCTTATTAGCAATGGTTTTGATCACCATCGCTAATAAGGGTTTTTAGTAATCGAGATTTAATCAATGACTAATTAGCGATGGCAAAACATGTATTACCAATGGCATTTAGCCATTGATAATGGTCATTTTTCTTGTAGTGATGAGGTATGGGTATAGCAATTAGGTCTAGTAATTAGACTACACCTTAGGATTTTGATTAGATATGGTTAGAACCCTGTTTTGATTTTGAGCAATTGATCAAATCCAATTAGTAATTGATTAAGATTAGATAAAAGGGGCTTGAAATCGAGCTTAGTTATATTTTGGTCATATCAATTAAATTAATAAATTTAAAACCTAATTTGACTTAGTGGATTAAGCCTGAGTTGCTAGGCTAACCAATTCGATTCTTAGTAACTAATTAGTGTCTAAGGCAAGTTTCAATCATGATTTTTAATTGGGGCTATTCTCTTACTTGGTCAACTATGTTGGTGTCTAAGGAAAGAGAAAGAGGCATAATCTTTTCATTGGTCTTTCTTACATGGCTGACTTGGTCGATTATGTTTTGAATTAGGTTACTTATTGATTCATGTTCACCCATGCTGCCTAGGTTTGTCAGATATAAGATGTGCTGACATAAACTAGGTTAGTCAGCATGAGATATGCTGATCCAAACGAGGTAAGTCAGACATGAGATGTGCTAATCTAAACTAGGTTAGTTAGATATGATATATGCTGACCCCGAATTAGGTTAGTAAGACATAAGATATATTGATTAATTAAAATGAGACATGAACCCAAACCTCCTCATGAATATTAAGTCTATAGGTCTTCTACTATGGTAGAGAAGTGGACATCTCTCTGGTGTTGATTGTTGTTGATTGGATATAGTTGTTTAGTTAAATTAGAGATTGCAACCACTCTATTAACATGAGTTTTTATGGGATGAAGATGGGGTTGGGTCCAATAACTATTAGGTGAGGGATCTAATAATGGCTTCACATTTTCATTAAATAGTGGATCTAACTTAACTAAGGAGTGGTTAATAACATTAGGTGAGCCTATATGACTTAGAGATTGAGTTGCTGCAACATGCTTGAAAAGCTTGGATAAGAGTTGTCCATTCATTGGTTTACTTGTCATCAAAAACTATTAGGTGAGGTGCATATGGATCAGTAGGATCACAGTAGCCACTAGGACCCTAATCACATAAGAGTTTCCACATCTCCACTGAGGAGTGTGAGAGATCTATAAGAATAGTGGGAGCTTTTATTTATTTCTTAAAGTTCCTAGAACAAATAATGATGAAGTATAATCATCTAATTATAATCATGTTCTCTCTTTAGTTCATAACTTAGCTTCAAAACTGATAGCCTAAATTCTAGGGTTCAACCAATTGACCAGGATGAACTACAAAAGACTAGCTTAGGAACTTTAGAATGGTTTTGAAATCATAAAAGATTAAGGCATGTATAGAGTAGGATTTCCTTATATTACCAAACTGTCCAACCACTGAAACATTCAGCACTTGATAAATGGATAGATGATGATAATTAGGTTAGGTGCTATATCTTGGCCTCAATGCTAGCATTAGAATATTAAAACTTTAGGACAATAATAACTCACCTACAAGAGTTGTACAGTCAAAAGAGCTGGACTAACCATAGATAGTCTATCCATTATCATTGTTTGATAATGATTAAGGACATGAAAGAGCTTAAAAAGCTAGAGATGACCATGTATAAGGAACTCAAAATAGATTTGATCCACTAGTCCCTAAATGGTTCATTTGGTCAGTTTATAGTAAACTACCATATGAACTAGAATAATATCATATTACCAAATTGCTAAATGTATTTGTTACCTAGTTGGACAACCCAAGAGGGGGGGTGATTTGGATTTATAAAAAAATTTAGCAAGTATATGCCTTTTGAAACTTTGTTGGGGAGTGAAGTAGGTAGAGTATTGCAAGTGGAAGTAAATAAGAATGCAAAAGTAAGAGCAAACACAAACACTATAAGATTTAGAGTGGTTCGGAGCAACCCAGCTCCTACGTCCACTACCCAAGGTGCACTCTTGGGGTTTCTACTATATTCACCCCGGATATAGTCGGATAATTTTTCTATGGGCTCACAATACAAAATCCAATACAAAGTTAGTTTTTCCAGGCTCACTAACAATCTAAATTGGTTTTCAAGGCTAACCAACAACCCAAAACAAATTCGCAAGCTACAGCCATCTACTGTACTTGTAACAACTCAAAACTAGAGTTAACAAAAGAAGCAACACTAAAACAAACCTAATGTGTTGAATGGTTGTAGTTGAAGCTCTTAATGAAGCCTTCTTGAATGCTCCTTGAATGCTCTTCAAGGCTCTCTTAATTCTTCGAAGATTAACTCAAGAATGTAATTGGAAGTTGTTGGAGAACTTGAGTTTTCACTTGAAAGCTCTTAGAATATTCAATACTCTCATAAAAGTTTAATAAAAGTTTTTTTCTCTTGCCTTAAATCATTTATTTATAGCTTCTTGAAGTGTTCCCAGATGAATATGGCTGTTAGAATACCTTGGAAATCAAAAACTAGTTGGAAAGTTTTAGATTCAAAAAATTTGAATTATGGAACTAGTCATTACTATTGAAATCCTCGGATTCGAGTCAGCTCGCAGAGCTTGAGTCGGCTCAGTTTGTTAGTGAAGAAATTCTGCAGTCTATGAGAGTTGGCTCTTGTCAAATTAGAGTCAGCCCGGAATATTGAAATCTCAGAACTAATTTTCTGTCACTCTGTGAGAGTCGGCTCTGATATTCTTAGAGTTAGCTCGAATGTTTTGTATCAGAAAAGTACTGTGGCATGCCAAGAAATGTATCAGCTCTATCCATTAGCGTCGGCTCGAGTGAAACTTCTCCAAAGTTTTCCAAACTACTTCAAACTACTTCCAAACAAATTTTAAACCTATCCTAAGATATTTATACTTAAAATTACATTGATTTGGCCCTTTTTTTATGAACATACAATTGAATTTACTTAGGGCTCTCAAATACATAAAAAATATATGAAACTTTTTCTTGAATACATGAATGCATTCCAATGGTCTTGAGAAACATAGTGTTGTCGTGTCAACTCCTAGACCAGGGTTGGCTGGATGTGCTGGAGCTCTCCTCTCTTGGGTGAACCTGCAACAAAGTCCCTAAGGGTGCCGGTGGTGCTCTGGTGGGGGACCCTCCAATGCCTAAGTTAGAAGAAGGTTGAAGGCTACAAAATGGAGGAATCAACGAAAGAATAGCATATGGAGAGGGAAGAGTACTTCTTCCTTCAAACAGGGTCCCTCGAGTACCTTATATAGGCATGGAATAGTTCAAAATCCGTTAGGGGAGAGGCTGAGAAAGATCGATCTGACCCTAGAAGAATCTGGAGAGTGGCCACGTGGAACGCAGATACGGCGACATCGTGGAAGTAGTGGAGTAGGGCTGTTGGGATGGCAGGATCCCGCAGTAATAGAAGGGTGCTTCTGAAATTCCCTGGATGCTAAGGCATGCTTGTCAGACGTCGATCGAGGGAAAGCCCGTCGGTCGGACCAAAGGCCAAACCTTTGAAGGAAAGAGACAGGCTGGACCCCAACAGGAGAGGGTCATTCGGACCTCTGCTCCGATGGGTCATACCTTTGAAGGAGAGCGACGAGCCGGACCCCAGCAAAAAAGGGTCGTTCGGACCTCTATTCCGGTGGGTCAGACCTTTTAAGGAGAGCGACGAGCTGGACCCCAACAAGAGAGGGTCGTTCAGACCTCTGCTCCGATGGGTCAGACCTCTGAAGGAGATGGATGGGCCGGACCCCAGCAGGAGAGGGTTGTTCGGACCTCTTCTCCAGTGGGTCAGACCTCTAAAGGAGTAGCAGTCGGAGCCTTGAAGGAGTGGCCCGGTCGGACCGCAAGAATGGGCCGGTTATGGCTGAGGGTGAGCCGTCAAGGTACAACAGTTGTCCCCCTTACCCTTGTGCTTCGAGCGAGCTCGTAGGCTCGAAGGGCTAGGGCATTAAATGGTAGTAAATGCATCAATCTTTCAGACGATGGCGAATCTGATTCGGCGTTCTGCGACCGACCGCCTCCTGCTCCGATTTTTGCTCCTAGATAGTTGTCAACATCTGGTTGGCATAGATAGGGGAGCAGTTATTGCTGTTACAGTGCATTGTAGCTGCCTGTTTGAATTCCTGATGCAATGTGGGGCACGTGGCTTCATCAGAGCGGTTGGTGCACTTCCTGTAGTGATCCATCAGCCATTGCTTCGACAGTCACACAAATCGCAATCAGAAATGATCCGGCGCATCCCCACGGATTCTCATCCAACTCAAAAACCGCGATGCCAGCCATCGGGTCATGGCACATGGGGGGAGGCGTTGGGAAGCTATCCCCGGGTGCCTATAAAAGGGGGGTAGCAGTGCCCAGAAGGAGCCTTCCATCATGCTTGCACTTGAAAAGAAGGTAGCCTCCCCCCTCCTTCCGTTGCTTTAGCCCCTCTTAGAGAACCAGGGAACCAGGTTAGTTCCATCACCCTCCTCCATCTTCTTCCTTTTCTACAACTCCATTTAGAATGGCTTCTGGGAGTTGGAGTTCGGCTCGTGGACATAGGGAGCCCAGCCCTTTCAACATCTCTTCGACCATGACCCAAGAGAGGGTCAAAAATCTTAGGACTGTGTATAGCATTCCCTCCACCCTACATCTGACCATCCCCAGTCACGAGGGTAGAGCAAACGGACCTTTAAAACTAGGAGCTCTCCCTCTATATGAAGACCACATGAAGGTCGGCCTTCATTTGCTAATCCACAGTTTCTTTATCCAGGTCTTCAACATGTATAGAATTATCCCTTCCCAGCCGACCCCGAAAGCATTCAGGTTCTCTGTGGCTTTCTGTGGCATGGAGGGTGCCAAGGCCGAATGCTTTGAACGGGAGGAAGGTCTCGAGGGCCGATGAGGCCGACTTCAATAAACTGGATGACGAGGACCCAAAGTTCGTCGGCTTCATGCTCCACGAGGGGAGTCTTCATCAGGCTGGACTTAGCCGGCACCTGATGTTGGGTAGGACAAGAGCCGTAGAGAGAAAAGCCCATTACTTTATTCTTTGTCGGCTTTGCAACTATACCTTACTTCAATATTGTTTGTTGACAGGTGGCAAGATGAAGTCGGATCGGGCGACCCTTTCAGCGCGATCAGCATAGCAGAGGGCCGTCCACATCGCAGAACTGACCTTGCGGGAGCCGAAGAAGATGGTAGCAGAGCCAGCACCTGAGAGGACAAAGAAACAATGGAAGGCAGAACCGTCCGCTATAGTGGTATCGGTCGAGTCGAGGGATGACATGCCTTTGACTGATCAACGAAGGGCGATCATGTCTGGGCGATCCTCCTCGGTCAGGAAGCCGGTCACCCGGGCGAAGGAGAGGCTCCCGACACCGACCGAGGTAGATGCGGCTCCTTCGTCTATGCCGTTGGAGCCGACCGAAGTTGCTTCTCCGATAGTTAGGGGAAGTCATGCAAATGAGGGGTCGTTGGCCGTTGATGAGAGGGCCAATGGTCCCGGCGACGAGGAGGAGCACCAGAAGTGGCACGATGCTGAGAAGGCCAAAGAGCTGCTTCAAAGGGCCACCCCCGATGATGACGGGCAGTCGGTGAATGAGGCCTCTAGGAGTTCCCTCGACCATCTTCTAGGGGTAAGTGTCATATTTCATTTCTCCACTCCGAATTCACTGGTTGCAACTTTCTAACTATGTGTGTCTATCAGTATCTTGTCAAAGATACCCTGCAGATGGACGGTGGCCTAGGTGAGCTGCTCCATCTGAAAGAGCACTTGACCAAGAGGGCCGAAGCAGTAGAGGTGGCGAGGGACAAGGCTTGGGTGGCACTGACGGCCTCTAGAGAGGAGGTGCTCGGCTTAAGAGCCGTAGTAGAAGAGGTGTCCACCTTGCCGGCCGAGTCGGAGGCCCAGAAGAAGCAGCTTGAAGTATTGCTGGCCCGGGAGGTAGGCCGGGAGGCTAGCTTAAAGAATAAGAAGAGGAAGATCAAGACTCTGACTCGTCGGCTGGCCGTCGAGGAGGGGTGCTTTGCCGAATGTGAGACCTTCTCACAAGGCCACCAGGCAGTGGCAGAGAGGTACAAGGGCCTGTTGAAGATGGCCCAAGAGTTACTTAAGACAGCTGCTGAAAAGGCCGTTGCCAACTATATGAGCTCTGAGGACTTCACCGAAGAGATGAACGAAGCCAGGACAGTTGGCTTCGAC
The DNA here is from genome assembly GCA_021397845.1 of Areca catechu. Taxonomy (NCBI): domain Eukaryota; kingdom Viridiplantae; phylum Streptophyta; class Magnoliopsida; order Arecales; family Arecaceae; genus Areca; species Areca catechu. The sequence goes on from CM038038.1 coordinate 55,239,677, forward strand.
TATGGGTATGATGAATGTCTGGGGAAGGTTAGTGCAGCCTTCACAGACCTCGATCTATCATTTCTTTAGCCATCGAAGTTGCCAGAAGAGGACTTGGAGGCGGCAAATCCGATTGCTCAAGTGGCCGATGCTCCAGTGGAGGCCGTCATAGAAGTGGCCGGACCGGACACCCAAGTTGGAGCCAAAGTAGAGGTAGTCGAATGGACCGAGGGGGCCAAAGCAGCTGTTGCTACTGAGGGGGCCGAAGTGGCTGTTGTTAATGTACCTCCTAAGGTTTAGAGCTAGTCATTTGTAAATGTCTAACCTTCAATTTTGTAAAGAACCTTTTTTGGAACTAATGAAGAACCTTTTTCATAATGCCTTATTTTCATATCTTTGTTGCCGACTGACTAGAGTGACCAAACTCACTTTTCTTTTGAAATTTCACTAAGTGTGGACTAGTTGGCCAATCTGAGCGGACAGTCGGACCTCTAGGGTGAACATCGAGTAGTGGCTCAGGCCGAACTAAATTTCCTTAGGATTTCTGCTCTAAGTATTGGTCCGTCGGCTTGTCCAGACCTGGAAGCAATTGAGGCAGCGGTCGGATTGTAGCTCAGGCCGGATCAACGAGCTTAGGAATTTTAACCTGAGTGTTGGTCCGTCAGCTTGTTCAAACCTAGAAGCAATTGAGGCAGCGGTCGGACTGTAGCTTAGGCCGTAGCAACGAGCTTAGGAATTTTAACCTAAGTGTTGGTCTGTCATCTTGTCTGGACTAATAAGCAGTTGAGGCAGCGATCGGATTGTAGCTTAGGCCAGAGCAACGAGCTTTGGAATTTTAACCTAAGTGTTGGCCCGTCGGCTTGTCCAAGATGCAGAACAAAAATATGGAATGCAGAAGCAAATTAAAATTAATGTATTTTTTTTATTTATTTATTTTCTGAAGTCGGCTTTGACTCAAAGGAAAGATAAACTAATGTTGAAAGAAACTAAGAAATAACAGAAAGTACAATTAAAAGGAGTGGATTATCAGAGTAACACGGAAGTAGGATCGCTGGGGATTGAGAAACCCCCCAGACCTAGGGTTTACTCCTCTTTCAAGAAACAGACGAAGAGAGAAGAGAAGGTTTTATACCTGACTATGATATCTCTCGTTGCTTCAATTGAAGGACACTCTCGAGCAGATTGTAGGATCCTTGGAGATGGGGTATCTTCGTAATGGATCCTCGGATTGTAGTCCAATGGCAAGGTTGGCCTTCTTCTCGAACTCAGGATCTGGAAGAAGAAGAACAAAAAAAAAAAGAACCAGAAACTCAAAGAAAGACACTGACCTAAGGACTTAATGAAGATTGTTGGATGTAGAAGTTCCGGAGATCTTGATACTGATCTGACTCTTCGTTGAACTTGCTCTGTAGTTGAAACAATTGATCTGAACCTAGATGCTGGTGGCCGGCCTCTATGTGGAAGAGAGGGGCCATGGGATGTAGATGGAAAATTAGGGTTTGGTGGTGGTGGAGTAGAGATGGGTGGACTAAGCTAGGGTTTTGGGGTTGGAGATCTCACACCTCCTCAAGGTTCCTAGGGAACCCGGATTTACTCCCTCACGGAGCTCAACACTTGAATACAAGTGCGGAAGAGAGAAACACAAAGTTGCTCACAAAGAAATTGATTTCATTCATCATTTTATTCAAGAGTTACATAGAGTTGAATATATAGACATAACAAAGAAATAAAATTTTATACATTTCCCATGTGGGACTAATAGGACTAACCCACACTTTAGGCATCAAATTCTCTTCCCAAGACTCCTTCCATGAGTGGGCAACCCAAAAACTCCAAGAAAACTTGAAAATCAGCTCTAAATGGCAGGTTATGGGGGTGTCTCCTAGTATCTCTCCATGAATCAAGGATTTTCCCTTCATGGTTTGGCTCATTTGGACACCTCCTAGTCTTGCTTCACGAGTTTAGGCTTCTTCCTTTCATGGCTTTGGCACTTTTGGAGACTTTTGGGTGCCTCCTTGATTTTCTCCCCAAGACATGCTCTCTTCCCTTTTATAACTTGGATTTTTATGGAACATTGTAGGGCACCTCCTTGATCCTCTCTTCAAGAAAAATTCTTGCCATCCTGGCTTGGGTTTATCTGGAAAGAAGTTGTCTCCTCCTTGGATTGAGGTATCTTGATGGATTTCTCCCCCAAGTGGTGCAAGAAAAAAGAACCTGCTTACTTGAGGTGTGGGGACCAAGGTACACTGGATGGAGATGTGGCAGGGAGTGTGGCACCCACTTGTAGCTAGAAAATGTGGTGACTTATGGCAAAGGGAATGACACCTACCTGGGCCTTGGACTTGGACTGAGTCAACATGACCCAACAAAAATTGAAATGACAAAATTACAGACTCAAAATTGAGTTGATCAAGTCAACCCTTATTACAAAACCAGAAAACCCTAATTCTTTGGGCAAGGTCAATCAAAGATCCAGATGGAGCCCTGAAGTCTTCTTCTGAGTCTGGTGCCCACACCAATTCTCTCAGGGTGGGAGGAACTCGACCTTGTCGAGTAAGGCTCAAGTTGGCTCTGGTATCTCTCCAAGAGGTCTGGATCCAAATCTTGTAGTTCTTCTCGGAAGATCCAAGAGTCATCAAAGTCTGGCCTTCCTTGCCAGCGGACCAGGTATCTTTGGTATCCTCGATTACGAGTAGAGATAACCTGATCATCCAGGATCTTTTCAATCTGCTCTTTCCTCACAGGCCAGTTTGTTGGTGGACACACAGGATCGGGGTCACTCTCAATAACAGGATTAGGTTCAAAAGGCTTACTGGGAATCACAGCTGGCTCCCTATTCTCTACTAGGACTGTAATGTTGAAAGTAGAGATATTGCCTAGTTCTGGAGGCAACTCGAGCACATAGGCATTGGATCCTACTCTGTTCACTACTCTAAATGGTCCAGCTCCTCTAGCATGTAACTTTCTAACGGTTCCAAGAGAAAACCGCTCAGGCCTTAACCTAATCATTACATTGTCTCTCTCAACAAAAGTTTTGACTCGTCTTTGAGAATCAGCCAACTTCTTATAAGTTTCATTACTTAAAGTTATTTTGGCATGAATTTCTTTATGCAAGTCCTTTACATGCTATGCAAGTGCATCAAGAGACTTGTGTGTGTGGGCTAATAGTGAAATCAGATCAAGTGGTGTGTGAGGCTTGTATCCATGAATAATTTCAAAGGGACTCTAGCCTATAGACCTATTGATCGAAACATTGAATGCAATTTCAGCCCTGGAATAAATACAAATCCCAATTCCTGGTGCTCTCAATCAAACCAAAATCTGAGCCAAAGCCTAGTAAAGGGTCAAGAAAAACTAAACTAGACTGATGACGCATTCCTAAAGAATGGACTTTATTCCAAAGGAACCCTAGGTCTAAACCTAACAAACTAAGGCTCTCTAGGTTTGACCTTGGGTCGGAGGAGGGCATGCTGAGCATGAAAACTTATTATGGATGCCTAGTAGGTGCCATAAGGTCTTCCAGAAGTAGGTGGCAAACCTAATAGGTTCTAAGGAGTCTTGCAACCTAGAAATCTCAGTAAAGTGTAATCCCATAGCTCTAGAAACATGAGAAGATTCAGGGAAGGGTAGGAAATAAGAATCAGAGTTTTGAGGTGGCTTATAGGAAACAAAAAACATACATTGGTTATTCAGGATGACCTTAAAATGTGGACATTGTTTTATAGGTGCACTCATCCAAACCTCAAGATTTGCTCTAGGAGGGTCTACAAGTGCAAGTTCTAGGGTAGGCTGGGTGCTCCTAGAAGGTGGAAGGTTATCAGGAAGGTCTTTGGAATGTTTATCTAGAAAGTCTTCTAAGCTACTGTCTTTTTCTTGTTCTTGGACCTTCTCAATGGGCAATTCTTGTGAACCCCTTCCTTCTTCACACTTCTCTACCAGATTTGACTCAGGGGTGTCTTCTTTGGATTCCTCAATGAGTTCAGGGGTATTCTCACTTAAACTCTTATTGGGTGCAATTTCCTCTTCCTGAACTTCCTCAAAAGGGTCTTCTCTTAGGTTTAGCTCCTGAATTCCTTGAGTGGCAGGGGTCCCCTCAATAACCCCATCAGGTAGGAGTTGGTTAATTGAATTATCGGGAGAGATATCCTCAAATTCTTCTTCTTTATATTCATCTATCAAACTTATGTCAGGCTCATATATTTCTTCCTTAATCTCACTAAAATGTTCTAATCTATTCTCCTTTGATTCCTCTTTAAGTACGGCTCTGGTCAAGTCAACTAATTTTGGGATGGCCATGCCTAACTCCTTCTCAGTGTTATCCTTCTGGTCAAGAGGTGACACAAGTGAGAATTGACAAACAAAAGACTGATTCACTACGGGTGTCGGATCAATCAGAACTTGACTCAAGTTGGTAGAGGTTGGCTTTAAGTCCAAAGTACTTGATTGGTTATATCTTAAAGACCACTCATAGTCTTGGGCTTCTTGGTAGGCTCGGTCTAACTTATTGGTCTTTTCAAGGCATAGCTTCCTATAAATATCTGGGTGTAACCCAACCCTAAACCTCGATGTGATCTGAGCTTCAGTCTCAATGGTATTGCATTTCATGTCATACCACTGGAAGTCCTCGATATATTTAGACACAGGCCTATTACCTTGTCGCAATTGGTACCATTTGTCTAAAAGTCTTTTCTCATAAGATCTACCTAGGTACCTATCTCTCAACTTGCTTCTCATATCTCTCCAAGTATATATTTCTTCTTTTCTTTGATAACACTCATGCTCAATAGCATACCAATGTGACCTTGCATGTTTGGTGAACTTGGTTTTGGCCAACCTAACTTGTCCTAATTCCGATATGTTAGTGCACTCAAAATACCGATCCATTTGTTCTTCCCACTTAATATATGTCTCTTGTCTTCCATCAAAAGTGGGTGCATAAGGTTCGGTGTTCCTAACGGGTCCCCTCTCTGAGTCAACCAAGTATGGGTATAGGCTCCTAGGGTTATGCTCGGGATCACAATATAAGGTCCTCCGAGGCTCCTGGCATGGGTGAGGTTAGGACCTATTAAATTTTGGATCAGGGGTCCAATTTTGATGTCTACGTTTCTCAAGTCCCTGGGCTCAGTCTCTAAACTGGGCAAAACCATCATTCATATCCTGACTCAATTTGGTCATACTTTCAGTAAGAGTTCTAATCATGGCCTCTAAATCAGGTTGGGTTTGACCAGGTTGGTAGGGTACTCCATTTCGGGTGGACATGATGATGCAAGCAAGCATACCAAATGAGACTCGATTGAAATGACTATGGGCTAACTAGACCTAGAGCCCAAACTAGATGCCTAATCAGAGTGGCAAGCTAGCCTGTAGTAACTTGGGACTCAGCCAGGCAGGTGTAAGGGGAGTGTTAGGTCCCTAATTGCCAATCCTAGACACCAATCAGTGATTGGCCAGGTAGGCGGACTAGCACACAAGCCTTTCGGGATAGAATCCCTAAACCATCGTTCTAGACACTGAGTACAAAGCACACACAGAGTAACCAAACAAACTGACTAAACATTAGCCTAGACCCGACCAGTTGGTGTCCCTAACCCACTAGGGCAAATTAGTTCTAATTAATTTTAAGATTAAAGGCTTAGGTTCGAATGCACGGGAGGTGGTTTTGGGCTAAGGAGAGGGTCTCAATCCTTCCCTTATATTGCAACTTCGGTGCCCTTAAGATAGATTCAATTTATGCACACTCAAATAAAAAACAGATTGTAGAAAATAAAAAAAATAGAACAGCAGTAAAATTGATCTCAGAAAATCTACAGAAATTAATAAATCAAGAAAACTTTATGTAAATTACTTTCAATTATACTGGTTCCAGCAAAATAATAATTACTAAATTTGGAATTTTTTGCAGGGAGAAACATTTCGAATAACAGGATAGTTACTAGCAGAAAACAGAACGTGTGCCCATTTACAATCCCTGCCTAGAAGTTATAACCCAGTGGCACCCCTACACGCCCTAGGAACCCCCATGGAATGGGAGGAGGAGGCTTGCGTCTCGCTTGTTCCTAGGACTGGATGGCCAGGGGAGTCTACTCCAGGTAGCAAAAGTAAAAATGAACGAAAAAAAATAATCAAATAAGCAAGAACCCTAGACAGGGCTCTGATACCAAAAATGATGCAGAACGAAAGCTCTGATACCAAAAATGATGCGAAACAAAAGAGATGATGCGATGCGGAAGTAAATTAAAATTAATATATTTTTTTTTATTTATTTATTTTCAGAAGTCGGCTTTGACTCAAAGGAAAGATAAACTAAGTTGAAAGAAACTAAGAAATGACAGAAAGCATAATTAAAAGGAGTGGATTATCAGAGTAACTCGGAAGTAGGATCGCTGGGGATTGAGAAACCCCCCAGACCTAGGGTTTACTCCTCTTTCAAGAAACAGACGAAGAGAGAAGAGAAGGTTTTATATCTGACTGTGATATCTCTCGTTGCTTCAATTGAAGGACACTCTCGAGCAGATTGTAGGATCCTTGGAGACGGGGTATCTTCGTAATGGATCCTCGGATTGTAGTCCTATGGCAAGGTTGGCCTTCTTCTCTAACTCAGGATCTGGAAGAAGAAGAACAAAAAAAAAAGAACCAAAAACTCAAAGAAAGACACTGACCTGAGGACTTAATGAAGATTGTTGGATGTAGAAGTTCGGAGATCTTGATACTGATCTGACTCTTCGTTGAACTTGCTCTGTAGTTGAAACAATTGATCTGAACCTAGATGCTGGTGGCCGGCCTCTATGTGGAAGAGAGGGGCCGTGGGATGTAGATGGAAAATTAGGGTTTGGTGGTGGTGGAGTAGAGATGGGTGGACTAAGCTAGGGTTTTGGGATTGGAGATCTCACACCTCCTCAAGGTTCCTTGGGAACCCGGATTTACTCCCTCACGGAGCTCAACACTTGAATACAAGTGCGGAAGAGAGAAACACAAAGTTGCTCACAAAGAAATTGATTTCATTCATCATTTCATTCAAGAGTTACATAGAGTTGAATATATAGACATAACAAAGAAATAAAATTTTATACATTTCCCATGTGGGGCTAATAGGACTATCCCACACTTTAGGCATCAAACTCTCTTCCCAAGACTCCTTCCATGAGTGGGCAACCCAAAAACTCCAAGAAAACTTAAAAATCAGCTCCAAATGGCAGGTTATGGGGGTGTCTCCTAGTATCTCTCCATGAATCAAGGATTTTCCCTTCATGGTTTGGCTCATTTGGACACCTCCTAGTCTTGCTCCACAAGTTTAGGCTTCTTCCTTTCATGGCTTTGGCACTTTTGGAGACTTTTGGGTGCCTCCTTGATTTTCTCCCCAAGACATGCTCTCTTCCCTTTTATAACTTGGATTTTTATGGAACATTGTGGGGCACCTCCTTGATCCTCTCTTCAAGAAAAATTCTTGCATCCTGGCTTGGGTTTATCTGGAAAGAAGTTGTCTCTTCCTTGGATTGAGGTATCTTGATGGATTTCTCCCCCAAGTGGTGCAGGAAAAAAGAACCTGCTTACTTGAGGCGTGGGGACCAAGGTACACTAGATTGAGATGTGGCAGGGAGTGTGGCACCCACTTGTAGCTGGAAAATGTGGTGCCTTATGGCAAAGGGAATGACACCTACCTGGGCCTTGGACTTGGACTGAGTCAACATGACCCAACAAAAATTGAAATGACAAAATTACAGACTCAAAATTGAGTTGATCAGGTCAACCCTTATTACAAAACCAGAAAACCCTAATTCTTCGGGCAAGGTCAATCAGAGATCCAGATGGAGCCCTGAAGTCTTCTTCTGAGTCTGGTGCCCGCACCAGTCCGGACTGGGTTGCCTTAGAGCCTCTACCGACCGGAGTCGAACTTTCTGGAGTGGGCTGCCTTAGAGCCTCTGTCGATTGGAGTCGAACTTTCGAGAGTGTGCTGCCTTAGAGCCTCTACCGATTGGAGTCTGACTTTCGGAAGTGGGCTGCGCTAGGGACTCTTCTGACTGAAGTCAGACTTTCAAAAGTGGGCTACCCTAGAGCCTCTGCCAACCGAAGTTAGACTTTCAGGAGTGGGCTGCCCTAGAGCCTCTACCGATCGGAGTCAGACTTTCAGGAGTGGGCTGCCCTAGAGCCTCTAACGACTAAAGTCGTACTTTCAAAAGTGGGCTGCCCTAGAGCCTTTGCCGACCGAAGTCAGACTTTCGGAAGTGGGCTGCCCTAGAGCCTCTACCAACTGGAGTCGGACTTTCGGAAGTGGGCTGCCCTAGAGCCTCTGCTGACTGGAGTCAAACTTTTGGAAGTGGGCTACCCTAGAGCCTCTACCGATTGGAGTCAGACTTTCGGAAGTGGGCTGCCCTAGAGCCACTACCGACCGGAGTCGAACTTTTGGAAGTGGGCTGCCCTAGAGCCTCTACCGATGGAGTCAGACTTTCGAAAGTAGGCTATCCTAGAGCCTCTGCCGACCGGAGTCAGACTTTTGGAAGTGCTTCATAGAAGAACTGTGGACTTTATTGGTAATACTTGTAGAGGTTGTGTACATTCCATGGATGCACCATCCATCATCCATCCAAATATCCAAGTCAGTAGGTGCCGGCTCGAACCATTTCAATGACTCGATAAGGTCCTTCCCAATTTGGGGAAAGCTTGCCTTGCTCGGTCGGCCTCAAAACTTCCATCCTCCGCAAGACCAAGTCTCCGACTCGGAAAGCTCGTGCCTTGACTCATGAGTTGTAATATTTTGCCATCTTCTGGTGGTAGACTGCCATCTTCATGCTTGCCCAAAGTCTAGTTTCTTCGAGCAAGTCCAGGTTAGCCCTTCGCTATTCGGAGTTAGCTGGTTCAGCATAGTGGTCGATCCACAGAGATTGAAGAGATGTCTCGACAAGGATGACTGCTTCGCTTTCATAAGTGAGGTTGAATGGGGTTTCACCAGTTGACGTTCTGGCGGTCATCCGATATGCCCATAATACTGAGTGGAGTTCCTCCACCCAAAGCTTCTTAGCCTCATCCAGTTTGGTCTTCAGCCCATGCAAGATTGTCTGATTGGTGACTTCAGCCTCTCCATTGCATTGAGGGTGGTCGACTGCTGTGAGTCGGTGAGAGATATGATATTGCTGACAAAAATCTTGAAACTTAAAGTTGTCAAACTGTCTTCCATTGTCAGTAATAATCATCCGGGGAATGTCAAACGGAAAGATGATGTTATTCCGGATGAAGTTCTCCACCTTGACCTCTGTTATCTATGCTAGTGTTTCAGCCTCCACCCATTTGGTGAAGTAATCGACGGCCACAAGCAAAAATTTTCGTTGCCCGGACGTCGAGGGAAAGGGTCCCACGATATCCATCCCCCATTATGCGAATGGCCATGGGGCAGTGATCGGAGTCAGCTGACTGGCAGGCTTCCTTTGAATAATGGAAATCTTTGACACGTGTCGCACCTTCGGATGAAGTCCAACACATCTTTCTGAATGGTAGGCCAGTAATACCCCTGTCAGATGATCTTGTAAGCTAAGGATCTTCCTTTGAGGTGGTCGCCACAGATGCCTTCATGGACTTCTCTGAGTGCATAGTCGGTGTCTGTCGTTCCCAAGCATTTCAGCAGCGGCTGGGAGAAAGACCGCTTATACATGACGCCGTCAAGGACGACATACTTAGAGGCCGTCGAGCACACTCACTTGGCCTCCATTGGATCTTCCAGAAGAGTTCCCTTAGTCAGGAAAGCAAGGACTATTTCCATCCAAGAAGTTTCTTATTCCACCTGGTGGACCTTGATCGGCTCTTCCGTAATACTTGGGTGCTGCAGATGCTCCACAAAAGTTCGATCAGAAGCGCTGATGGTAGCCGTAGCCAATCTTGACAGAGCATCTGCCCGAGAGTTCTGCAGACGAGGTATGTGGAGGATTTTGAAAAATCTGAGCCGAGAGATAAGGTTTTGTACCTTGTTTAAGTATTTTGCTAGGGTCGGATCCCTCACTTCAAATTCCCCCTTTACTTGATTAAACACCAATTGGGAGTCAGAGAAGACTCTAAGTCGGCTGATGCCCAGTTCATTGGCGATTTGTAGCCTCGCGAGGAGGGCTTTATACTCCACCTGATTGTTTGACACCTGAAATAAAAAATGCAATGCATACTCCAGGTTCCGTCCATTCGGGTCAGCCAGGATCAGTCCAGCCCCGTAGCCCGCAAGGTTGAATGCCCCGTCCACATGGAGGGTCCATGCTAGTTTGGCTTCATAGATGGCATTGGCTTCAGGTACTTCGGCCATTTGAGGAGGTGTCTCCTGTCTCCATGTACACTTTGCAATGAAGTCAGCAATTACCTAGGCCTTCAAGGCAGAACGTGGCTGGAAAGAGATGTCAAATTCATCTAGCTTGAGAGCCCACTTGGCAAGCTGACCAGATGTATCTGGGCTCCGAAGGATTGCCATAAGGGGTTAGTCGGTCATCACCACAATTGGATATGCCTGGAAATATGGTTGAAGCCGCTTGGTGGACTTGACCAAAGAGTATATGAACTATTGCATCTTGGGATACCTTATTTCGGCATCGTGGAGGACTTTGTTGATATAATTGATAGGCTTTTGCTATCCGTCCTCTCCGACTCGCATGATGACGGTGCCGATTGCTTCGTCCGACACCGAAAGATAGAGGCACAAAGGTTCCCCCTCCGTTGGCTTGGCCAGCAATGGAGGGTTCTTCAAGTACTCCTTCAGGGCTTTGAAAGATGACCGACATTCGTCAGTCCAAACAGAACTTTCTGACCGGCATAAGGTTTTGAAGAATGGCAGAGACTTTTCAACCGAATAGGAAATGAAACGGCTAAGAGAGGCAATTCGGCTGGTGAGCTCTTGCACCTACATTTTGTTGGTCGGATGTGCCATCTCAGTGACGACCGTCATCTTGTCGAGGTTCACTTCAATTCCCCTCTGTGTGACCAAAAAACCAAGGAACTTGCCAGAGGATATCCCAAAAGCACACTTCATGGGGTTCAGCTTCATCCGATGGCGCCTAAGTGCATCAAAGGATTCCCGCAAGTCCTTGATGGGTCGGCCTTATGGAGACTCTTCACTATCATGTCATCCACATAGGCCTCCATGTTCCTGCCCAGCCGACCTTCAAACACTCGATTGATCAGCCTTTGAAAAGTGGCACTGGCATTCTTCAAGACGAAGGGCATCATTTGATAGTAGTACAGACCCTTGCGGTGACAAAGGCGATCTTCTCCTCATCTTCCGGATGCATCTTGATTTGGTTGTAGCCGGAGAAGGCATCCATAAAGCTAAGAAGCTAGTGGTCAGCTGTGGCATCCACCAGCTGATCAATCTTGGATACTGGAAAGTTGTCCTTCGGACAAGCCTTGTTGAGATCGGTGTAATCTATACAGATCCTCCATTTCCTGTTGGCCTTCTTCACCATAACAACATTCGCTAGCCACTCAGGGTAGTGGACTTCCCTGATGAAGCCAGCGTCACAGAGCTTCGTCACTTTCTCATCGATGGCTTTCTGCCTTTCGATGGAAAAGCTTCTCTTCTTCTATCAGACTGATCGGTAGGTCGGATCCACCTTGAGCTGGTGAGTGATGACCTCCAACGGTACTCCGGGCATGTCCAACACCGACCAAGCAAAGATGTCGGGGTTACTCCTGAGGAAGCCAATTAGTTCTGACTTAATATCTTCGCTGAGAGAACCTCCAATCTAAAGGACTTTGGTGGGAATCGTCCTCAAAAAAAAGGAAAAAAAGAATTATTTCTCCTGGCTGACCAAGAACATCGACCTCAGCCCTCGGGTCAAGTTGCTCCAGAGTGGGACGGCCTTTTGATCGTTGGTTCAGAATGGTCAGACACTACCTGGTCATCCGACTGTCTCCCCTCATCACTCCAACCCTGCTCCTGGTCGAAAATTTTTCCAACAAATGATAAGTGGACACAATGGCTCTGAATTTGTTAACCGCCGGTCGGCCTAGGATAGCATTGTAAGGCGAGGTCATCCGAATGACCACAAAGTTGATAGGGAGGGTTAATGGGGATCCAGCCTTCATCCAGATATTTCTTCTCATTTTTTTTTAATTTTCTCGCATTTTTTTCCCTATTCCCACTATTCCACCTATCCCCGCTATTTTGGTTTTATTCTTTGTTTATTCTCGAGTTATCCCAGCCTTATTCCATCTCCTGCATTCTTCTCCCGTGATTTTTTAAAACTTTCAAACCCTAGCCACCACCCCCTCCGGACCTAGATCCGGGCCGCCCCCACCGGACCACCGTTGATGCTCGCCGGCCCCCGCCCTCGTTGGAGAAGCTGCCGCCGCCGCCCATGACCGTGGGAAGACGAACGGATGCAGAGGTGTCCACTCGCCACAGCCCATGGCCACCGTTGCCGCCATCATAGCCGGCCTGTGCACGCCAGCATTCCCGTCACCCGCCGGCCCTCACCCGATCGCTGGTGGGGTCCGCCGCCGCCCACGCCCGTGGGAAGATGAATAGATGCGGGAGGCATCCATCCGCTTATGTGCGGTCTTGTGACGGCACCGCCCACCGCTTGACGCCACTGCCACCGCTCGCCTGCCGCCGTCCTGCCACCCCGCCGTTCACCAGCCACAGCTCGATCGCTGGAGCCCTCACCGGCGTCCAGGAGATCCCATGCTAAGGGAAGGCCAAACGGCATGCACGGGGCATGTCGTGCCCCCCTGTGCCACCTCGCCTGTAGCACGCCACCAGCCGTCCGCCGCTCACCATCCATCGCCCACTTTTCGACCATCTGCTGGTGCCCCGCCGGAGTTGGTTCCCTCCTGTCCAGGCCGTGAGATGAGTTTGCACGAATTTTAGAGCATTCCAATTTTAAGAGCAGCATGCTTTTCAACGTAGATCATCAAGCCAACATGCTTCTCAAAGCAGATCAGCACCACTTTTAAAGTAACATGAATTTTGATGTAATTTATTTTCCTTTTTTAGTTTTCTTAGAGGCTAAGAAACTGAGGGTTTTGGTTTTTCTGTATAATGGCCCCCTCTCCCCCTGTAATAATAAGATGATTTGATATAAATTTTTGATGTTCTCCATTAGTTCTGGTTCTGGGCTGAGGCCCGTTTGCCTTCGTTCCCTATTGTGTGGATAATGGGTTTGTTGGGGGGTGTGAGAGTCCTACTTTGTGGATGATGGGTTCGAGCACCCTAGTTATCCCCTATCTCATCTTCTTTATCCCCTCGTGTCCTTTGAGAGTCACCCTAGCGGTCTCTATGAGAGCCCTACTATGTAGATGATGGGTTCGATAAGAGTTCATGGTAGCTGGTGCTTTGATCCCTCGGGAGGGTAGCTTTACGTTGTGACCCCCGACTTTCTGTGTACGTTTCCCCGTTAGAGTGAGTCCCAGGGCCATGAGTTCCAGTTCCCAGTCCCCCATCTCCATCCTTCCTTCGCCGCCTCCACCAAGAAAATTGAAAATCAAAAAGAGATCAGCTATTTAAGGATTTTAGTTTCAGTGTCACCGTAGTCCCGGGAGGCTTCTTAGCCCTACTTAGGTTGTTTTCCTTTCCCAAAAAACCAAGGTTACATCGAGTCCGTGTCCCGCATCAATTTTGGTATCATAGCGAGTTGTGGATTAGGGTGTGCTCCATTTTTCGAACTCGACAAAGTCAAGTTCTTCACGGTCGAGGAGAATGATGGGGATCCAGCCATCGTCCGAGTATTTTTTCTCATTTTTTCTAATTTTCTCGCATTTTTTTTCCCTATTCCCACTATTCTGGTTTTATTCTTGGTTTATCCTCGAGTTATCCCAGCCTTATTCCATCTCCTACATCCTTCTCCCGTGATTTTTTAAAACTTCCGAACCCTAGCGCCACCCCCTTCGGCCCTAGATCCGGGCAGCCACCCCCTCCGGCCGCCCCCGCCAGACCGCCATAGATGCTCGCCGGCCCACGCCCTCGCCGGAGAAGCCGCTGCCCACGCCCATGGGAAGTTGAACGGATGCGTCCACCTGCCACAGCGCACGGCCACCGCTGCCATCTCCGCCGTAGGCCAGCTGCCCGCCGCCGTTCCCGCCGCCTGCCGGCCCTTGCTCGACCGCCGGTGGGGTCCGCCGCCCCCATGCACGTGGGAAGACGAACGAACACGGGAGGCATCCATCCACCCTCGTGCGACCGTGTGATGCCGCCGCCATCTCCCGCTTGCGGCCCCGCCATCTGTCTGCCACGACCCGGCCATCGGAGCCCTCGCCGACATCCAGGTGATCCCACGCCAAGGGAAGGCCAAACGGCATGCACATGGCATGCTGTGCCCCCTGTGCCGCCTCGCCTGTAGCACGCCACCAGCCGTCTGCCGCTCACCATCCACCGACCCCATCCACCGCCTACATTCCGGCCATCCGCTGGTGCCTCGCTGGAGTTGGTTCCCTCCCTATCCAGGCCGTGAGATGAGTTTGCACAGATTTCAAAGCATTCCAGTTTTCAGAGAGCATGCTTTTCAGTATAGATCATCAAGCCAACATGCTTTTCAGAGCAGATCAGCATCACTTTTGATGTAACACAAATTTTGAAATAATTTATTTTTCTTTTTTAGTTTTTTTAGAGGCTAAGAAACTAAGGGTTTTGGTTTTTCTATATAAAGGCCCCCTCTCCCCCTGTAATAATAAGATGATTTGATATAAATTTTTGAGGTTCTCTATTAGTTCTGGTTTTGGGCTGAGGCCCGTTTGCCTTCGTTCCCTACTATGTGGATAATGGGTTCGTTGGGGGGTGTGAGAGTCCTACTTTATGGATGATGGGTTCAAGCACCCTAGTTATCCCCTACCTCGTCTTCTTTATCTCCTCGTATCCTTTGAGAGTCACCCTAGCGGTCTCTATGAGAGCCCTACTATGTGGATGATGGGTTCGATGAGAGTTCAGGGTAGCTAGTGCTTTGATCCCTCGGGATGGTAGCTTTATGCTGTGACCCCTGACTTTCTGTGTGTGTTTCCCTGTTAGAGTGAGTCCCAGGGCCATGAGTTCCAGTTCCAAGTCCCCCATCTCCATCCTTCCTTCGCCACCTCCACCAAGAAAATTGAAAACCAAAAAGAGATTAGCTGTTTTAGGGTTTTAGTTTCAGTTTCACCCTAATCCCGGGAGGCTTCTTGGTCCTCCCACGGTCCTAGTTTACTTAGGTTGTTTCCCTTTCCCAAATAACCTAGGTTACATCGAGTCTGTGTCCCGCATCAAGGGTTTTTTGGAAAGGCTCCGTCCTGATCATCACAGGGAGAACTATCTCCCCTTTTACTCCAACAGAGTTGCCCCCGAAGCCTGTCAGCGGTGCGGGGGATTCCTGCAGCATGGATCTGGACAAATTTATTCTCACAAAAGCATCGTATAGCAACACCTCTGTTGAGCTTCCATTATCTATACGTATTCTCCTTACATCGTAGTTGGCAATCACTGCCGACATGACTACAGGGTCATTTTCAAAAACATGAGTCTCTAAAAGATCTTCATTAGAGAAGGTGATCGCATTGGAGCCCCTGGATCTTTAAGCAATATCGGGCCCGTCCTCATAACTTCCTCCGGACCGTCGATGCAACATGCCGACATCCCCGCCGGTCAGCCTCTAATTGGGGAGCTCCATCTCCTCCGGAGGGTTTTTGGTGTTTGATGCTTCAGCCCGATCCCGATGGGGTCATACATACTTGCATAGGTATCCCCTCTGGATGAGGTCTTCAATGGCGTCTTTCAGCTGCAGGCACTATTCAGTACTGTGCCTGTGGTCCCTATGGAACCGACAAAATTTATCTTTGTTTCTTTGGGCAGGAGGGCACCTCATCAGCCGAAGCCTTTGCAGAAAGGTCTCGTTGTCGCGTCAACTCTTGGACCGTGGTCGACTGGATGTGCTGGAGCGCTCCTCTCTCGGGTGAACTTGCAACAAAGTCTCCAAGGGCATCGGTGGTGTTCCGGCTGGGGACCCTCCAATGCCTAAGTTAGCAGGAGGTTGAAGGCAACAGAATGGAGGAATCAATGAAAGAACAACGTATGGAGAGGGAAGAGCACTTCTACCTTCAAACAGGATCCCCCGAGTACCTTATATAGGCGAGGAATAGTCCAAAATTTATTAGGATAGAGGCTAAGAAAGATCGATCTGCCCCTAGGAGAATCTGGAGAGTGGCCACGAGGCTCGCAGATACGGCGACATCGTGGAAGTTGTGGAGCAAGGCTGTTGGGATGGCCGGATCCTGCAGTAACAGAAAGGTGCTTATGGAATTTCTTGGATGCTAAGGCATGCTTGTTGGACATCGATTGAGGGAAAGCCGGTCAGCCGGACAAAAGGCCAAACCTCAGAAGGAAAGCGACGGGCCAGACCCCAGTAGGAGAGGGTCGTTTGGACCTCTACTCCGGTGGGTCGGACCTCTGAAGGAGATGGACGGGCCGGATCCCAGCAGGAGAGGGTCGTTCGGACCTCTTCTACAGTGGGTCAGACCTCTGAAAGAGTAGCAGTCAGAGCCTTGATGGAGTGGCCCGGTCGGACCGCAAGAATGGGCCGGTTCTGGTTGAGGGTGAGCAATCAAGGTACAATAGTTGTCCCCCTTGCCCTTGTGCTTCGAGTGAGCCTGTAGGCTCGAAGGGCGAGGGCACTAAATGGCAGTAAATGCATCAATCTTTCAGACGATGGAGAATCCGATTCGGCGTACTGCAACTGGTCGCCTCCTGCTCCAATTTTTGCTCCTGGACAGGTGTATTTATCCGGTTGGCGAAGATAGGGGGAGCAATTATTGCTGGTACGGTGCATTGAAGCTGCCCATTTGAATTCCTGATGCGTCGTGGGGCACGTTGCTTCATCAGAGCGATTGGTGCACTTCCTGTAGTGATCCATCTGTCGTTGCTTCGACTGTCACGTGGATTGTGACCGGAAATGATCCGGCGCATCCCCATGGATTCTCATCCAACTCAAAA
The DNA here is from genome assembly GCA_021397845.1 of Areca catechu. Classification (NCBI taxonomy): domain Eukaryota; kingdom Viridiplantae; phylum Streptophyta; class Magnoliopsida; order Arecales; family Arecaceae; genus Areca; species Areca catechu. Next base: position 55,256,571 of record CM038038.1, read on the forward strand.
ATCACAGTGCCAGCCATCGAGTCATGGCACGTGGGGGGAGAAGTTGAGAAGCTACCCCCGGGTGCCTATAAAAGGGGGGTAGTAGTGCCCAGAAGGAGCCTTCCACCATGCTTGCGCTTGAAGAGAAGGCAGCCTCCACCCTCCTTTCGTTGCTTTAGCCCCTCTTAGAGAACCAAGGAACCAGGTTAGTTCCGTCTCCACCCTCCTCCATCTTCTTCCTTTTCTTCAACTCCTTTTAGAATGGCTTCTGGGAGTCAGTGTTCGGCTCGTGGACATAGGGAGCCTGACCCTTTTGACATCTCTTCGACCATGACCCGAGAGAGGTCAAAAATCTTAGGACTGTGTATAGCATACCCTCCACCCTATATCTAACCGTCCCCAGTCGTGAGGGTAGAGTGAACGGACCTTTAAACCTAGGAGCTCTCCCTCTGTATGAAGACCACCAGAAGGCCGGCCTTCGTTTCTCAATCCATAGTTTCTTCATCTAGGTCTTCAACACGTATAGAATTATCCCTTCCCAACTGACCCCGAATATCATTCGGGTTCTTTGTGGCTTCGTGGTTCTATGTCGGGAGGCCAACATCGAGCTGAGGGTGTCCTTGTTTTCAAATTTCTTCTTGTTGGAGTAGGACTTCCGGAGTTAGGAGTGGTGGATGTTCAACCCACGCCCTGGCCAGAAGATACTATGTAGGGCTTCCGTCCGCCATTCACGGATGGAAGTCCTGATACTTTTTTGTAGATAGTTTATAGCTGTGGGGCTTCGAGATGGCATGGAGGGAGCCGAGGTCGAACACTTTGAACAGGAGGAAGGTCTTGAGGGCCAATGAGGCCAACTTCCATTAACTGGATGACGAGGACCCAAAGTTCATCGGCTTCATGCACCACGAGGGAAGTCTTCATCAGGCTGGACTCAGCCAACACCTGACGTTGGGTAGGACAAGAGCCGTAGAGAGAGAAGCCCATTACTTTATTCTTTGTTGGCTTTGCAACTATACCTTACTTCAACTTTTTCTGTTGACGGGTGGCAAGATGAAGTCAGATCGGGCGACCCTTTCGACGCGATCAGCACAGCCGAGGGCCGTCCGCATCACAGAACCGACCTCACGGGAGCCGAAGAAGCGGGCGATAGAGCCAGCGCCTGAGAGGCCAAAGAAACAATAGATGGCAGAGCCGCCCACTATAGTGGTATCAGTCGAGTCGGGGGATGACATGCCTCTGACTGATTGCCGAAGGGCGATTGTGTCTGAGCGATCCTCCTCGGTTAGGTAGCCGATCGCCCGGGCGGAGGAGAGGCTCCTGACGCTGACCGGGGCAGACGCGGCTCCTCCGTCTCTGCCGTTGGAGCCAACCGAAGTTGCTTATCTGATAGTCATGGGAAGTAATGTAGAGGAGGGGCCATCGGCCGTTGATGAGAGGGCCGATGGTCCCGGTGGCAAGGAGGAGCACCAGAAGTGGTGTGATGCTGAGAAGGCCAAAGGGCTGCTTCAAAGGGCCGCTCCCCATGATGACTGGCGGTCGGTGAATGAGGCCTCTAGGAGTTCCCTCCACCATCTTCTAGAGGTAAGTGTCACATTTCATTTCTCCATGTCGAATTCATCGGTTGCAACTTTCTAACTGTGTGTGTCTGTCGGTAGCTTATCAAAGATACCCTGCTGATGGACGGTGTCCTGGGCAAGCTGCTCCATCCGAAAGAGCACTTGACCAAGAAAGCTGAAGTGGCAGAGGTGGCGAGGGATAGGCCTTGGGTGGTGCTGACAGCCTCCAAAGAGGAGGTGCTCGGCTTAAGAGCCATAACAGAAGAGGTGTCCACCCTACAGGCCGACTCAAAGGCCCAGAAGAAGCAGCTTGAAGTCTTGCTGGCCCGGGAGGCGGGCTGGGAGGCTAGCTTAAAGAATTAGAAGAAGAAGATCAAGACTCTAACTCGTCGGCTGGCTGTCGAGGAGGGGCGCTTGGCCTAATGTGAGACCCACTCACAAGGCCACCAAGCGGTGGTGGAGAGGTACAAGGGACTGTTGAAGATGGCCCAATAGTTGCTGAAGACAGCCACTGAAAAGGTCGTTGCCAACTATAAGAGCTCCGAGGACTTCACCAAAGAGATGAATGATGCCGGGACAGTTGGCTTCGACTATGAGTACGATGAATGTTTGGGGAAGGTTTGTGCAGCCTTCCTAGACCTCGATCTATCATTTCTAAAGTCGTCGAAGCCAGCATAAGAGGAGGACATGGAGGTGGCTGATCTGACTGCCTGAGCGGCTGATGCTCCAATGGAGGCCGTCGTAGAAGTGGCCAGACAGGACACCCAAGTTAGAGCCAAAGCAGGGGTAGCCGAAGGGGCCGAGGGGGTCGAAGCGGCTGTTGCTACTGAGGGGGCTGAGGTGGCTATTGTCAGTGTACCTCCTGAGGGTCAGACCTAGTCATTTGTAAAAGTCTGACCTTCAATTTTGTAAAGAAACTTTTTTGTAACTAATGAAGAACCTTTTTCATAATGCCTTATTTTCATATCTTTGTTGCCGACTGACTAGAGTGACCAAACACACTTTTCTTTTGAAATTTCAGTAAGTGTGGACTAGTCGGCCAATCTGAGCGAACAGTCGGACCTCTAGGATGAGCATCGAGTAGTGGCTCAAGCCGAACTAAATTCCCTTAGGATTTCTGCTCTAAGTATTGGTCCATCGACTTGTTTGGACCTGGAAGCAATTGAGGCAGTGGTCGGATTGTAGCTCAGGCTGGAGCAAGTAGCTTAGGAATTTTAACCTAAGTGTTGGTCCGTCGGCTTGTCCGGACCCAGAAGCAATTGAGGTAGTGGTCGGACTGTAGCTCAGGCCAAAGCAACGAGCTTAGGAATTTTAACCTAAGTATTGGTCCATCGGCTTGTCCGGATCCAAAAGCAGTTAAGGTAGCGGTCAGACTGTAGCTCAGGCCGGATCAACGAGATTAGAAATTTGAACCTAAGTGTTGGCCCGTCGGCTTGTCCGAACTGGGCTGCCCTAGAGCCTCTGCCGACCGGAGACGAACTTTCGGGAGTGGGCTGCCCTAGAGCCTCTACCGACCAGAGTCAGACTTTTGGAAGCCGCCCAAGAGGCTCTACTGACCGGAGTCAGACTTTCGAGAGTGGGCTGCCCTAGAGCCTCTACTGATCAGAGTCGGACTTTCAGAAGTGGGCTTCCCTAGAGCCTCTGCCATCTAGAGTCGGACTTTTGGAAGTGGGATGCCCTAGAGCCTCTGTCGGCCAGAGTCGGACTTTCGTAAGTGGGCTGTCCTATAGCCTCTGCCGAATGGAGTCAGACTTTCGGGTGCGGGCACCAGGCTCAGGAAGAGGCTTCAGCTAATGCCAAGTTCTTTATGGATAGAAGACTAGAAATTTAAGTCCTGTAATAAGTCTATGAGTCCTGTATTTATTTTATTTGAATAATTGAGTCATGTTTTATTTTAATTTGGGTCCAATTAGAGTTAAATTGGCTTTGTATTGAGTCGGGTTCAAGATCTACTTGCATTGGGCATCAATTAAGCAAGAATGAGTGCAACCAACTTCACCAAATACTTGGAGCACCACATCATCAAAGCACCATGCCACCTTGGAAGACAAGTCATGCTAACTTGGAGGATAAATCATGCCACATCACCAAGACACATCAACCATGAATTTTCAAATTTGAATGAAGCTCCACCTTTATGGGTGCCCACCTTATAATTAGGAGATTTAAATTTGAATGGGCCACTCCTATCTTCATGGGACACCCCTTGATTTTCTCCATGAAAAGTGTTGCATTTTGAATTTGAAAAGGAGCTTAAGGTTTATAAAAGCTCCTAGAATTCTCTTGTAATGGGAATGATGAATGAAATGAAATTTTTTTTCTAAGAAAGCTTTCTTCCTTTGCTAGCCAAAGACCCTTGAGAGAAGGTAGGTGTGAGACCTAGGATACTTAACCAAACAAGCTACTAGTCCTTTTTCCAATCCCATTCGGCCACCCTTGAAGAATCCTCTTCAAGCCTCTCCAATTTCAACCTTCCCATCTTCCAAAAGAGATAATCTATAATGGAGTTCTCCACGCCAACAATTGAAGATGATTCAAGCAAAGGACGCTAAAGGAGATCTACTTAAAGCCAAATCTAAGCCATTTCTTCCATTCCGAATTTCCTCTTCCATTTCTCCATTCTTCCACCTAAATCTTTTAATTTTACTATGTATCTATGCAGGATCCCCGGGACTCCTAGTTTTCAAGGTGAAGGTCTGCTGTGCCAAGGAATCATAAACAAGGTGCCTTTAGATCTATAGTAACTCCTTGCTATTCTTAGTACTTCATCTTGAGTGTCCCTTTTCTGAATTTCAGATTATTAATAGCCGGATAGCCATCTTTATAATCTTCTTTCAGATCTGAAATAGAAAAATAGGCTAGCCCTAACCTGTGTGGTTTCCTAACCATGAAGATCCCTTCTTAATTACTTTGAGAGATTCTTTTCTGGTCTAGTTCTTTTCCTTATGTTCCTTTCATATAATTCAATTTCTTTTACGTAGAATAGCTACATGTTTATCTATTTCATTTTCATTTAGTCCATCTAATTCCTCAAATGCATCATTCGATACATATCCCCCATCATTTTGGTATCAGAGCATGGTAGGTTAGGGTTACTTTTGAATTTGTGCATTTATGTAGGTTGCTGAAATTTTCTGCATGCATAGCATTCATACATGCTACTTAGTTATTATTTTTAAAATCCAATCTAGATCTAAAACTCACGCCTCCTGAGCGGGTGTACACCAGTACACTGTCACGACCCATGGAAATAATGAGCCCCAGGCCGGACGTGAATTTTTAGGTTGAAGTTTGGTATGTAAATGCCTTTGTTTGTTTAAATTCTGCTTGCTATATTTCTGAATGAGCTGACTGAGATTTGCATAAAAGTCTGAATGAAAGTAGTTAATTTTTTACTGAAATAATTTTTTTTCTACTCCATATTAAGTCTGTTATCATCACGTAAAATTTTATTTTCATAAAAAAATTACAAAAAAAATGAAAATTCTCGCATCCCATCACTATCACTGAAATTCCTTTATGTTCAGTCCTGTTTTTTTTTATCTAGTTTTCAGTATCTGCTCAGCATAGTATAAAATTTATTTTTAAATTTTCTTTCGTATGGCATATCATCTAGAAGTTAGCAATCTTCTGTAAGTTTTTAAATTTTTTTGAATATGTTACATTGCACTTTTCCATCACATGAGAACTGCAACACACTAATTCTACACCTAAAATTTGGATCCATATGTTTGTTGCATTCATTTCATGGTAAACAAAATTAAGGGCATCAAATTGACATAGGGTCTGGATTTCATTACCTGTCCCTAGCCCAAAAGTCATCAACTTGCATAACGAGCCCAACCCTAATTAAAATGGATTAGACATTTAATTGCTCTAGCGAGCTAGGGACACCCACAAGGTTGGGTCGAGTCAAGTGTCAAGCCAACTTTGACACCCTGTTTGTGTGTGCTTGTATCTGGTGTCTAGGCAAGTGGTTCAGGGACTAGAGCCCGAAGGAAAGTGGGTTGGTTCGCTTACCTGGCCAATTTCAAATTGGTATCTAAGGCAAGCAAAGAGGAACCTCCACTAACCTTACACTTACCTGGCCAGGTGCCAAGTTACTACAACCCGGATTGTCAAGTTGACTTAATATTTGATTTGTACACTAGGTCTAGCAAAACCCCTAGTCCGAGTTGAGTCCGTGTGCATGGCAACTAGATCAGGAGCACCTTATCAGCAAACCCAAGCCCAATCTAGTGTAACCATGGAACAAAACTTTGAGAGTCTAATGAAATCCTTGAATGACCAAATGACCAGGCTGAACCAAAACTTAACTGATCAATTAGCCCAGACCAATCAAAACTTGATTGATCAGATAACCCACATCACTACTAGACTTGATCGATTAGAAGCTCATACCCCTGGAGGAAATCATGAAGTCCAAAATGAGTTAGAGCCTGAATCCGAGTTTGAGACACCCATCAACCCTAGAAGAACTCTTCATCAAGACCATTTCTTCGAGCCAAATCCAAGGAGGCCCAATCCTGATCGAGTCCATGACCCAAATCCTAGGATAGCACACCATGATCCAGTCTATGAGCCAAACCCTAGGAGACACAATCAGGATTAGACAGACCGTGATGAGCGAACCCTTAGGAGTATTAGATTGGAAGCACCAACATTCGATGGAAATCTGGATCCTAAGGTTTATATAGATTGGGAGGGAGAGATGGATCAGTACTTTGATTGGTATGACATGATAGAGGAGAGAAAATGCAAGTTCGCGAAGCTTAGGTTAATTCGTCAGGCTAGGCTGTACTGGGGAAATGTCGAGAGGTTCATTTGGCAAAGAGGTGATGTTCCCATAGTAACCTGGAGGGCAATGAAACTTAGGCTTAGAGAGAAGTACCTTCCTATCTCCTACCACCAGAGACTTCTAGACTAGTGGCAGAGATTGACCTAGGGAACCAAGAGTGTAGCCGAATACATTGCCAAATTTGATGAATTTGTAATGAGATGCAATGTAGATGAGTCTGAGTCAGTTACTTTGTCGAGATTTAGGGCAGGATTGAGAGAAGAGATCCAGAAGGAGTTATTTCTGAGAAAAGTCCATAACTTAGAGCTAGCTTACCAGGTAGCACGAGATGCCGAGAGATTTCATAGTGGACCATTTTATTGCAAACCCGAAACCCCTAGAACTAGTGCACCTAGTCAGCAGCCAGGAACAAATTAGATGCGACCTAGTCGACCTAATCCTAGCACCCCTCTGACCCGTAGAGATGATAGGGGTAAAGCACCAGAGGTTCAGAGGACTCCAAATTCTAATGTGGCTTGCTATAGATGTCATAAGTTAGGCCATTATGCTAGCAATTGTCCAACTAGGGCCTTACACATAGGAGAATTAGAAGAAAGTGAGTCTGAACCCACAGAACCCCTAGGTGATAATGTCGAGGAAGTATATCATGCTGAGGACAATTTGGCTGAAGAGTATGAAGGAAACGAGGAACAAATAGAGCCTGATATGTTGGGAGTAGTTAGATGCATCCTTACCCAAAACGCGACACAGGAAGATTGGCGTAGGACTAACATCCTACAAACATTCATCAAGTTAGGGGATAAGGTATGTAAAATAATCATAGATAGTGGGAGTTGTGTAAATGCCATATCCACTAGTGCTGTCAAAACTTTAGGCTTGTCCACAGTTCCCCATCCGACTCCATATAAGGTTTCTTGGATAGACTCCACTTCGATTCCTATCAAACATAGGTGCCTAATCCAAATCCAGTTATAGTCCTATCAGGAGAAAGTGTGGTGTGATGTCTTACCAATGGGAGTGAGCACATCATCCTAGGTCGACCCTGGTTATTTGACCATGATGTGACCCTATATGGCCGATCAAATTCTTGCTCATTCATGCTCCTAGGAAAGAAGTTTGTGATTAACCCAACACCACCTAAGGACATGAAGGAAGTTTTTTTTTTTTTTTGTGTGCCTACACTAAGCAGAGGATAGGAACAGGTAGATGTTATAAAACAATTTCAATTAATCACGGAAAAACCTGTCCCAAAACCAGGATCAAAAATTATATTTGCATAGAGAACATAAAGATGCATGGCATATATTTTTTTTTATAATTTTTGGGCATGTATAAATGCAAATAAAAATTAAATTGAACTTATTCCAGGCTGGAATAAGGGAGGAATAGGGTGGAATAGCTATGAGGAATAGGGTGGAATAGCTATTCCCGCTATTCTACCCTTCTTCAACCTCGGTCCAGAGATTGCTTACCGTGGAGCAAAGTTCAGACGCCGACTGCGGCGCGCACAGGTCTCCAAACCCCGAGCTCCTAGGTCCGCTGGAATCCTTGCTTTACCGGCTACAAGGTGATGAAATCGGATCTCCAGGTCTCCGGCGTTTTCCACTTCGAATCGGGGCTCCAAAAGTCATCCACGGGCATGGTTGCAGCAAGGGAATTTGAAGATCAAACTTTGATTACCTTGCACTGGAGCGATGACCTGCTCCCAGGATCTCAGGCGAAATCCCTCTAGAGGGGATACACGCCGTGGGAACTTCTGATCGGAGCTCCGGCATCGCTAGCCGCCGGATTCCAAGGTTTCACGGATTTTGGAAAGATGGAGGAAGCTCTCAAAAAACCCCACGAAAGAGAGCAAGAAAGGGATATAAAAATTATCTCTGGATGCCAACCGAGGGGGAGAGGGTCTTCAGTTTGGTGCGAAGGGGTGGTGGGATTTAATCGAAATAAATCAAAACAGCAGATGCCCTGTTTCGGTTTCAGAAACTCAAACGTCACAGGCGAGAAGACGACGGTTCAAAAGGTGAACCGACAAATGACCAAAAAGCCCTTCGATCCAAGGGCAAAGCAGGGTCTATTTGGTTCAGGCCAAAACCCAGTCAAACGAAGTCCAAATCGAATGAAACTGGACTCAAAACGAAGCTAAGAACGAACCCTAACTTTCTACAGTCCAACCTCACTGATTTGAGTTGAAATCGATTTGCAACCGACTAAAACAAAAATCAACTGGACTTAGAAACATTCATCAACCATTTGATGAACATGGTTCAATCCTAGTCAGCCAGGAACATATTCCTGGTTGATCCAGAGAAGACCTGATCAACCCAAGACCGGGTCAATCAGAAGAAAATGCAACCAAAAATCATGACAAAACACCGAAACGATTCCCAATCGAATCGGTTCCTGATCAGATAGGAATCCTCTGTAGCGTGTGACCTCATAGGTTCGAACCTAAACGGTAGTACTGGGACACTTCCAGTACCAGCACAAGATACCAACTAGCAATGGGTCTCGGCGTCCGGATAGGTCGAAGATGCGGGAGCATTCCATCGAACCTCTGGCATATGGTTAGCGCATAATTCATCCCTTTGACCTCCAATGCTCAGGATGACCTAGGGTTGAACTGCCAACCCCAGCTATGTCAATCCACTACATGTCTCAATCTCGCATGTCTAGTGACTCTTCACTGGGACCACCCCGACCGAGGATTTGCTAAATTGAGACACTGCGAGACATTCAATCCAAATCATTTGGACAGGTCAATTCCATCTTGGTCCACTACTGCTCCACAAGTACTTGCCTGTACCCAGAAACCTTTCATCACCGGATTAAAAATCCGGTAGTCCGGCACCAAAGCACAGGGAGTTGCTTGCAAGCTACCATAGTGACCTCAGGTCAGAGGGACACTTATGCCCATATCCATTCGCGAGCGATCCTTAGGCAGATAAGGTGCTACGCGGAGTCACGTCTAATAAGATATCAAATATCCCACTTGCAGATCACATCAGTGTCACCACACTCCTTTGGTCAAGAGGACAACCAAACAATGCGAACTACAACAGCCTATGCTTGATATGTTGCTATCCAGGTACAACATATCATTTGGCTGAGAACCCTGTTTAAGGACCACTCGATATATCCTCTCTATATCGATGTAATAGTAGTCCTAAGGATATCATCACTAAAGAATTCATTATAGGAAGATGTAAAGTGATGAGAAGCCAGAATAACTTTTATTCATTATAAAAATTACATAACAATTAGCTCAACCATCTACAACCTAGATGATTGGCTTTGGGATACAATTCCCAACAAACTCCCACTTAGACTAAAGCCAATCAGAACAGTATCGAATACCCATCTTCCATTTGTAACTGTCGAATTCTTTAATTCCGATGGCTTTGGTAAAGGGGTCGGCCGAATTTTCCTTTCCATCGATCTTCTGAAGGTCGATGTCACCTCGTTCCACGATCTCTCGTACAAGATGAAAGCGCCGCAGAATATGCTTGGTGCGCTGATGTGCCTTCGGTTCTTTGGCTTGAGCAATCGCCCCTGTGCTGTCACAATGCAGAGGAATAGAATGCTCCAGGGAAGGTGCCACTCCCAGCTCGCCTATGAACTTCCACAACCAGACAGCCTCTTTAGCTGCATCAGATGCGGCAATATACACTGCTTCACAAACCGAGTCTGCAACAGTATGCTGCTTGGAACTTTTCCAGCAGATAGCTCCACCATTCAGGATAAAAACAAATCCTGACACACTCTTGCTGTCATCATGATCTGACATAAAACTGGAGTCAGTATACCCCTCTAGTTTTAGGTCAGAATCTCCATAGAGTAGCCATTGATCTTTAGTATTTCGCAAATACTTAAGGATGGTCTTTACCACCTTCCAATGTGCTTCTCCTGGTTAGATTGGTATCTACTCACTACCCCTAGTGAGTATGCCACATCGGGTCTAGTACACAACATAGCATACATAATAGAACCCACTGCCGAAGCATATGGTATTCTACTCATACGCTCTCTTTCCTCAGGGGTTGTCGCACAATCCTTTTTGGAAAGAGTGATTCCATGGCCTATCGGAGATAGCCTTTCTTGGAATTTTCCATGCTAAACCTTTTTAACACGGTGTCAATGTATGTCGACTGGGACAATCCCAGAAGCCTCTTTGATCTATCTCTATAGATTTTCATACCTAATATGAATGAGGCTTCTCCCATATCCTTCATGGAGAATTGTGATGAAAGCCAAACTTTTATTCCCTGTAATGCAGGAACGTCATTCCCGATTAAGAGAATATCGTCCACATACAATACAAGAAATACAACTACAAAACCATTGGCCCATTTATATATGCAAGGTTCTTCTCCGTTCCTAACGAAGCCATACGATTTGATACACTTATCAAACCGCATGTTCCAACTTCGAGATGCTTGCTTTAGCCCATATATAGACTTCTGAAGTCTACACACTTTTGACTCGTCTATGGAAGTGAACCCTTCAGGTTGTGTCATATACACTTCCTCCTCCAGCTCTCCATTTAGGAAGGTTGTTCGGACATCCATTTGCCAGATCTCATAGTCAAAATGTGCAGCTAAAGCTAGCATAATCCGAATGGATTTCAGCATTGCCACAAGAGAAAATGTCTCGTCATAGTCAATACCATAACGTTGATGATACCCCTTGGCAACCAGACGGGCTTTATAGGTCTCTACCTTCCCGTCTGCGCCTCTTTTCCTTTTGAAGATCCATTTGCACCCAATAGGTTTTATCCCTTCAGGTGCATCAACCAATGTCCATACATGGTTGATTTCCATGGACTCCATTTCGGATTTCATGGCTCCAAGCCATAACTCAGAATCAGACCTTTGCATTGCATCCTATAGGTGATCGGATCCTCGTTGTTCTCATCGAGCTCAACAGGATCGCCATCCTGGATTAGATATCCAAAATATCTATCCGGTGGATGCGATACTCTATCGGATATCCTTAATGATTGCACAATAGGCTCAGGATTTGATCTTACCAAATCAGGTTCAATACCAGCCTGTGTGTGCCCAGGTTCTTCTACTTGTAGAACTTCATCAAGTTCTATCTTAGAAGCTACAGTTCCTTCAATAAGGAACTCCTTTTCTAAAAAGATAGCTCTAAGTCTGACGAACACCTTTTGTTCATCAGGCAAGTAAAAGTAGTATCCTTTGGATTCTTTTGGATAACCAACAAAAAAACATTTTTCAGACCTTGGCCCTAGTTTATCTGTTCCAAACGCATGACATAAGCCGGACACCCCCAGACACGAAAACGTGAAAGGGTTGGCTTACGTCCTGTCCATATTTCATATGGAGTTTTGTCAACGGATTTACTAGGAACATTATTAAGAAGTTGACATGCAGTCTCCAATGCATATCCCCAGAAAAACATAGGCAAAGTAGCAAACCCCATCATAGATCGGACCATGTCCAACAAGGTCCGATTTCTCTTTCAGACACTCCATTTAACTGAGGTGTCATAGGAGGAGTCCATTGAGAGAGAATCCCATTCTCCTCAAGATATGTCAAAAACTCATCTGAAAGGTATTCACCACCTCGATCTGATCGAAGTATTTTGATTTCCTTTCTGGTTTGTTTTTCAACTTCATTACGATATCGTTTGAACATTTCAAACGAATCAGACTTATGTTTCATGAGGTAGACAAACCAACCTTGAAAGGTCGTCTGTAAAAGTAATGAAATATCTAAACCTCCTCTAGCACAGATAGACATAGGTCCATACATCAGTATGTACAAGACCTAGGATATCTGAGGCTCGCTCACCTTTTCCTTAAAAGGTGATTTGGTCATCTTTCCAATAAGACAAGATTCACAAGTTGGCAGTGATTCACAATCACTGACATCTAGGAGGCCATCTCCTATTAACGTGTTAATCCTATTTTTATTGATGTGACCTAGCCTACAGTGCCAAAGATAGGCTTCATTGACATCATCTATTCTAGGGCGTTTACTAGAACTTGTACTCATTACAATAACAGGCTATGATAGTAAATATATGGCATTAACTAAGCTTCCATTCATGATAGTCTTACCATTCAAATGATAGAACAAACATTTTTCTTTATTGAAAATTCAAAATTTTCATTGCCAGAAGGCCTACAGAAAACATTAAGCATGAAAGAAGGACTATAATGACAGTCACTTAGAGTGACATTACAAGACTCATAAGACAACTCCAGAACACCCAACGCCAGAACTGGAACAGCATTTCCATTCCCTACGTTCAGGTACTTCTCGCCATCTTCGAATCTTCTACTAACTCGAAGTCCCTGTAAAGAATTACAGATATGAATAGGACTTCCGGTATCTAATACCCAGCTAGTAGTATCACAAAGAGTAAAGTTAGGATATATCATATATATACCTGGTGCAGCAACAGCTTGCTGCTTCTTCTTCTTCGGCCTGTTCGGGTCAAGTGAAGCGATGTAAAGAGGACAATTCCTCTTCCAATGACCCTGCTTCTTACAAAAGAGCACTCTCTGCCTTGCTCTGGTCTAACTTCTTCTTGGTCTGACTTGGACCAGGAGCAGACTGTAGCTTCTTGCTATTCTTTTCTTCTTCTTTTTCTTAGGGTCAAGGAGCACCTGCCGACGAACCTCCTACATAATTCACCAGCCCTTTGTTGAGCTGGTGGTCCTTTTCATAGGCTTGCAGTAAACCTAACATCTCATGATAGTTTTATTACTGCCTATTCAATCTCCAATGATCGAGAAAGGACACGTAGGAGGGTGGCAGGGAGTTCAGGATTGCATCTTTTCCCAGCTGTTCGTGAAGGGGACAGCCGAGCTTGCCCAGGCACTCGAACAACTCGACCATGTTCATAACATTCAGTCACAGAAGCACCTTCACGCATACGCGTGTTATAGATGGCGCTGGAGATACGTATCTCTCAGCATCATCAGGAGTGCCAAAAGACTCCTTCAACCTTTGAAGGATATCCTCAGGCTGGGCCTCCTCAAACCTGCGACTGAACTCATCGTTCATCGTAGCCAGCATAATACATCAGACAGTGGTCCGATCAGAGATCCACTTCTGGTAATGTCTCTAACCGTCCCCGAGTATTGGCAGCGGGAACAACAGGTGGCCTGATCCGTCAGAACGTACAAGATCCGTTCATGCTCAAGGACTATCCTCAATCTTCGATACCAGCTATCGAAGTTGGGTCCAGTCAATTTTCATTGTCCATAATGGATGGAGCGACAGACCTGGTGGACATCTGAAAGAAAAATATGACCAAAATTAGTTTATGTAATTTTCAAAACCCTAAAGACTTGGACTTTAGTCAAAAAGGTTCTCCCACTAACTTTTCAGAATAGGAGCCTCTACCTCCAATTCCGTGAAGTCAAAATTCAAAGTGGTACTAGAATCCAATAGACCACGTACAAGCCCGTCTAGGGTACGGCTCACCCATACGTGTCTAAAGGTAGGTTCTTTTAACCAATTGCTACCCTTAGCAATTTCTAGTATCTATTTTGCCCCAAGATGCACTATAATCGACCTAGGGGCCTCCTATTATAGGCTCTCGGTTAGGTCCAACCATTAACATGCCGAATTGAGTGTTTCCAACCACAATGACCAGCCCGTCTAGGGTACGGCTTACCTGATCACTGTTGAGAAGGTCACACTCACCTTCATATTAGAGAATAATCCCAATAGCGTGATATACACCCGTTCTATGGAACTGCCGATGCATACCCAACTATGGACATATTACAAACCCACTTAATGGGAAGGCAAAGACTTTGTTAACTCCTTAACTAGGCCCTTTTAAGGACCTAATATTTAGAGGATTTTAAAATTTATGACATATAATAAAAAAAAAATCATGAACCTTGATCCATAAACTCCCACTAAATCTTAGAAGGGTTTATGGTTAGGTTCATGGGCACCTAATCAGTCAGACTGATAACCTTAAATGGCATGGGTTGATCTAACTCATAATCTTTTCTAAATCAAATCAGGTTAGCCAATTTGGCCAGGTAAGTGCGGTCGAGGCATGAGTTATGGCATTAACCACTTTCCTTAGACACCAATTACAAGACTGGCCAGGAAGGGTACCCTCAAAGCCAAGGACCAAAGGCTGCTTACCTTAGACACCAAATTGGTTTACCGTCATCAATTAGATTAGAAAAATTGAGTTAGGTTAGCCACTGAGCCAGATTAGATCCATTTAGATGAATGGACTCAAGCTTCTAACTAATTAGAAACTAGGAAAGATAATCCTTAATCAACTTTTGATTAAAATTATTTTTAGAGTTCATTCACTAAACCTAGTCTAGCCCAATTAGGATCTAATCCTAGCCCAACCATTAAACCCATTTGGCTTATCAAATGACTTAAGGTTTTATAAATCCTAATTTGCATTTATCATTTAATATTTCAAATAATTCATAATATAAGAAATCAAGCCAATTATTTAACTAAAACATTTTAAATAAATCTTGTAAACCCCTTTTACAATTAATTCTTATTTACATTTAACATATCAAAAATAAAAATAATACATGCCATCATTATTCTTAATTAAAACAATTTTAATTAACAATTAAATATTCACTAATTACAAATTAGTTAATTAACAATTTTAATTAACTAAAAACATGCAAATATAATTTTAAATTGAACCTGGGCTCTGATACCATTTGAAGGAAGTTTTTTTTTTTTTTTTTGTGTGCCTACACTAAGCAGAGGATAGGAACAGGTAGATGTTATAAAATAATTTCAATTAATCGTGGAAAAACCTGTCCCAAAACCAGGATCAAAAATTATATTTGTATAGAGAACATAGATGCATGGCATATATTTTTTTTTATAATTTTTGGACATGTATAAATGCAAATAAAAATTAAATTGAATTATTCCAGGCTGGAATAAGGGAGGAATAGAATGGAATAGCTATGAGGAATAGGGTGGAATAGCTATTCCCGCTATTCTTACCCTTCTTCAACCTCGGTCCAGAGATTGCTTACCGTGGAGCAAGGTTCAGACGCCGACTGCGGCGCGCACAGGTCTCCAAACCCCGAGCTCCTAGGTCCGCTGGAATCCTTGCTTGACCGGCTACAAGGTGATGAAATTGGATCTCCAGGTCTCCGGTGTTTTCCACTTCGAATCGGGCTCCAAAAGTCATCCATGGGCACGGTTGCAGCAGGGGGATTTGAAGATCAAACTTTGATTACCTTGCACTGGAGCGATGACCTGCTCTCAGGATCTCAGGCGAAATCCCTCTAGAGGGGATACATACCGTGGGAACTTCTGATCGGAGCTCCAGCGTCGCTAGTCGCGCCGATCCCAAGGTTTCACGGATTTTGGAAAATTGAGGAGGAAAATCAAAAAACCCCACGAAAGAGAGCAAGAAGGGGATATAAAATTATCTCTGGATGCCAACCGAGGGGAGAGGGTCTTCAGTTTGTGCGAATGGTGGTGGGATTTAATCGGAATAAATCAAAACACAGATGCCTTTTTCGGTTTCAGAACTCAAACGTCTCAGCGAGAAAGACGACGGTTCAAAGGTGAACCGCAAATGACCAAAAAGCCCTCGGTCCAAGGGCAAAGCAGGTCTATTTTTCAGGCCAAACCAGTCAAACGAAGTCCAAATCGCATGAAACTGGACTCAAACGAAGCTAAGAACGAACCCTAACTTTTTACAGTCCAACCTCACTGATTTGAGTTGAAATCGATTTGCAACCGACTAAACAAAATCAACTGGACTTAGAAACATTCATCAAACCATTTGATGAACATGGGTTCAATCCTAGTCAGCTAGGAACATATTCCTGGTTGATCCAGAGAAGACCTGATCAACCCAAGACCGGTCAATCAGAAGAAACCGCAACCAAAAATCATGACAAAACCCGAAACGTTCCCAATCGAATCGGTTCCTGATCAGATAGGAATCCTCTGTGGCGTGTGACCTCATAGGTTCGAACCTAAACGGTAGTACTGGGACACTTCCAGTACCAGCACAAGATACCACCTAGCAATGGTCCTCGGCGTCTGGATAGGTCGAAGATGCGGGAGCAATTCCCTCGAACCTCTGGATATGGTTAGCGCATAATTCATCCCTTGACCTCCAATGCTCAGGATGACCTAGGGTTGAACTGCCAACCCCAGCTATGTCAATCCACTACGTGTCTCAATCTCGCATGTCCAGTGACTCTTCACTGGGACCACCCCGGCCGAGGATTTGCTAATTGAGACACTGCGAGACATTCAATCCAAATCATTTGGACAGGTCAATTCCATCTTGGTCCACTACTGCTCCACAAGTACTTGCCTGTACCCAGAAACTTTCGTCACCGGATTAAAATCCGGGTAGTCCGGCACCAAGCACAGGAGTTGCTTGCAAGCTACCATAGTGACCTCAGGTCAGAGGGACACTTATGCCCATATCCATTCGCGAGCGATCCTTAGCAGATAAGTGCTACGCGGAGTCACGTCTAATGAGATATCAAATATCCCCTTGCAGATCACATCAGTGTCACCACCTCCTTTGGTCAAGAGGACAACCAAACAATGCGAACTACAACAGCCTATGCTTGATATGTTGCTATCCAGGTACAACATATCATTTGGCTGAGAACCCTGTTTAAGGACCACTCGATATATCCTCTCTATATCGATGTAATAGTAATCCTAAGGATATCATCACTAAGAATTCATTATAGGAAGATGTAAAGTGATGAGAAGCCAGAATAACTTTTATTCATTATAAAAATTACATAACAATTAGCTCAACCATCTACAACCTAGATGATTGGCTTTGGGATACAATTCCCAACAGGACACTGCTAAGAGAGGATCAAGCCACCTAAAGGAAAAGAAAACGGGAGTCAATTTGATCACTGAAAAGGAAATTGAGAAAGAACTCACTGAGGGTACACATGTTTGGATTTTAACCACTAAGGAAATTCAGGAGCCTTCCCAAAAAGAACGCCCACAGGAAGTGGCTAAAGTGTTAGAAGACTTTAAGGATGTATTTCCAGATGACCTACCTGACCAGCTTCCACCACTTAGGGACATCCAGCACGCCATTAACTTGGTCCCAGGAGCCACCCTACCCAACCTTCCACACTATAGGATGAACCCTATCGAACATTTAGAGTTACAAAGACAAGTAGGGGATCTCTTTAGGAAAGGATTTATTAGAGAGAGTTTGAGTCCCTGTGCAGTACCAGCATTACTGACCCCTAAGAAAGATGGCACTTGGAGGATGTGCGTTGATAGTCATGCCATTAATAAGATCACAATGAAATATAGGTTTCCCATACCCCGTTTGGATGACATGTTAGATATGATGGCCGGAGCAACAATATTTTCAAAGATTGACCTTAAGAGTGGCTATCATCAGGTTAGGATTAGACGAGGGGATGAGTGGAAGACTGCATTCAAGACCAAGGAGGGTCTTTTTGAGTGGGTAGTAATGCCTTTCGAACTGTCCAATGCTCCTAGTACCTTTATGCGGATTATGAATCAAATCCTACGGTTATTTATAGGAAAGTTTGTCGTAGTTTACTTCGACGACATTCTTATATATAGCAGGACCCAGAAGGACCATTTGGACCACTTGAATCAAGTCTGTTTAGCTCTTAGGGAAAATAGTCTCTTTGCAAACCTTAAGAAATGTGGCTTTTTTACCCATAGAGTCATTTTCCTAGGTTTTGTTATCACACCTGATGGAGTTTATGCTGACCCTGAAAAGATCAAATCAATTGTTGAGTGGCCAGTGCCAAAAAGTATTCATGAAGTACGAAGTTTTCATGGCCTAGCTACTTTTATAGAAGATTCATTCGAGGGTTTAGTACCATAGTTGCGCCAATCACATATTGCATTAGGAAAGGCCAATTTGAACGGACAAAAGCTGCTGATAGGGCCTTCCTAGATGTTAAGAAGAAAATGACACAAGCACCTATCTTAAGATTGCCTAATTTTTCTAAGGTTTTTGAGGTTGCTTGTGATGCATCTGGAGTTGGAATAGGTAGAGTTTTAAGCCAAGAGAGTCATCCCATAGCTTTCTTTAGTGAAAAATTAAATGAAGCCAAGCTTAAGTATTCCACCTATGATAAAGAGCTCTATGCGGTAGTGCAAGCTTTAAGGTATTGGAGGCACTATCTACTACCGCATGAATTTGTCCTATTTTCTGATCACGAGGCCCTTAGATTCCTTAGTTCCCAGAAAAAGCTGAATCCTAGGCATGCCAAGTGGGTCGAATACATCCAGGCCTACACGTTTGTCCTAAAACATCGTGCTGGAACTGAGAATAAGGTGGCCGATGCATTAAGTCGTAGAGCCCTACTTCTGAACTCGATTAGCACTGAAGTCGTTGGATTTGAAAGACTTACGGATGAGTATGATAATTGTCCAGACTTTAGTGAAGTTTACCAAGCTCTGAAATTAGGACCATCTAGTGACCACAGTGAGTACACCCTTTTAGATGATTATCTATTTAAGGAAAACAAGCTTTGTGTTCCGAAGACTTCCATGAGAGATTTTCTAATTTGGGAAACCCATGCTAGAGGTTTGGCTGGCCATTTTGGAAGAAACAAGACCATATTGATAATTGAGGAGAAATTTTACTGGCCAGGCCTTAAGAGACAAGTAGCCAATATTGTTGCCCTATGTAGGATATGTGTGGTTGCCAAACATCAGAGACAAAACACCGGGTTATACACTCTTTTACCTGTGCCGGATTGTCCATGGCAGGATCATAGCATGGACTTCGTTTTAGGATTGCCCAAGACCCTTAGAAAACACGATTCAATCTTTGTAGTGGTCGACAGATTTTCGAAAATGGTCCATTTTATACCCTGTTCCCAAACTTTTGATGCCTCCAGGGTAGCCAAGCTTTTTCTCGATCAAGTAGTCAAGTTACATGGGTTACCTAAAACCATTGTTTCAGATATGGATGTCCGTTTCACAAGCTATTTTTGGAAAACTCTTTGGCACCTACTAGGAACAAAACTAAAATTCTCAACTACTTACCACCCTCAGACTGATGGACAAACTAAAGTTGTAAATAGAAGTATAGGGAACTTATTAAGGTGCCTTGTTGGAGAGAATCTGGGAAATTGGGATTTACTTTTACCTCGTGCTGAGTTCGCATACAACAGCTCGGTCAATAGGTCTACTGGTAAAAGTCCCTTTGAGATTGTCCATGGTTACAGACCTAGGAAACCTATCGACCTTATCCCATTATCCACACATGCACGTGTATCTGAGTCTGCCGAGTCATATGCACAGCATCTTAAAAAATTACATAAGAAAATTAGTAAGAAAATTCAAATGAGTAATGAAGTTTATAAGCATGTGGCTGATTCACATAAACGGATAAAGGAATTTAATGAAGGGGACTCTGTCATGATAAAACTAAGACCTGAAAGGTTTCCACCGGGAACTATGAAGAAATTGCATGCCCGGGGAGCTGGACCTTTCAAAATAATTAAGAAAATAGGATCTAATGCATACGTATTAGAGTTACCACCTGATTATGGCATTAGCTCCACTTTTAATGTTTCTGATCTGAAAGAATTTAAAGAACCGGCATTAATTCCGAGAGAGCCTTTTGAACTTCACCCTGCCTTTGAGAGTGAAACCCTACCTGAGTGTCCACCAGCAATTTCACTAGACCGGATAGACAAGATTGAATGTATCTTAGATGACCAAGTGATTACTACTAGAAATAAGGGTTATCAGCATTATCTGGTTCGTTGGCACGGTCGACCGGAATCTGAAGACTCCTGGATTACCCGAGAGGATCTACAACAAATTGACCCAGATATATTAGAAAAATACCATAGTCAAACCGATCCTTACTCGACAGGGTCGAGTTCCTCCCACCCGGGAAGAATTGGTGCGGGCACCAGGCTCAGGAAGAGGCCTCAGCTAATACCAAGTTTTTTATGGATAGAAGACTAGAAATTTAAGTCCTGTAATAAGTCTATGAGTCCTGTATTTATTTTATTTGAATAATTGAGTCCTATTTTATTTTAATTTGGGTCCAATTAGAGTTAAATTAGCTTTGTATTGAGTTGGGTTCAAGATCTACTTGCATTAGGTGTCAATTTAGCAAGAATGAGTGCAACCAACTTCACCAACTACTTGGAGCACCACATCATCAAAGCACCATGCCACCTTGGAAGACAAGTCATGCCAACTTGGAGGATAAATCATGCCACATCACCAAGACACATCAACCATGAATTTTTAAATTTGAATGAAGCTCCACTCTTTATTGGTGCCCACCTTGTAATTAGGAGATTTAAATTTGAAAGGGCCACTCCTATCTTTATGGGACACCCCTTGATTTTCTTCATGAAAAGTGTTGCATTTTGAATTTGAAAAGGTGCTTAAGGTTTATAAAAGCTCCTAGAATTCTTGATGGGGAACTAATATGCATGCCATTTTTTTTGTATGTTTTACATGTTGAGTTAGGTGATTAATTCCTGAATTTCAGATCAAAATTATTTGTAGAGAATTTTGTATGAATTTTTGAACATCAGTATGCAGATTAGGACCTAGAAAAGTAGCAAAGAAGGACCGCCGGGGCTGAGAAGCCTCGGTTAGGGAAAGTTCTCCTACAATAAAACTACTGGAGGTAGAGGGGTGTACCTGACAACGTCTGTGAAGATCGTAGCAAAGGGATCTCTCATTCCTCGATGGATGCGGCCTGAAAAACCGAGCCAAAGACCCGCGGATACCCGGCTTTCTGCTCGGTGATCCGATTGAGGCTTGGCTGGAGTCATTGGATTCGTAGGAACTCAGGGACCTGCAAACAACCTGTCAGGGGTTAGAAAGCTCACAAAGGAACAAGAAAACAAAGTAAAAACAGCAAGGGAAGGCTTCTTTTGGAGTGGGCATCCAGGGATCTGGAGGGTTTGTTGGCAGCAGGAAGATAATTGCAAACACCGGGAAGAAGAACTCTCACAAACCCCTTTATGCACACAGCAGGGTATCACACCACTCAATAGAAGAACTCAAGATTTTCATTCATCAAAAATTCCCTTCATACAAGAGGCTAGGGTCCCTTAAATAGACCCTTAACCTTGGGCTCCAAGTAAGGGTACATAAGTCTTTACATAAGAATCATTTTCCCTCTCAAACCCTAGCTAGAAAATAAGGAAATATTAGGTAGAAAAATCCCTAAAAACTTTCTTGACTTGGTCAAGACTCCAAGGACGCCTAGGGGGGCGTGTTGGGCTTCTAGGAGCAGCAAAAGACCGGCCCAAAGGGGCTCGGGTGCATGGGTTTGGGCCTCTGGAAGCTGGGGTGGCCTGGTAGCCAGGTAGCAGGAATATTCCCTGGTATCTTGCTTCTTAGGGGCTTGGGCTTGGCACCTGGGCTTGATTTCTTTGGGCTAGGATGCAGATGGACCTTTGGAATCATGGATGCCCTTATCTATGAATATACTTTGGTATCTCGAAGGGAATCTGGGCATCTGGAGGGCATCTGCGAAAAATCAGGGTTTTCTGAATTTTCCTCCTGGGGTCTTCAAATCTTCAAGCTAGGTTGGACTTGGGCTATACTTCCATGTCTTCAATCTAGTTGGACTTGGTCTTCACTTGTATGATATAGTCTTGAGTCCTCAGTATGCTTGGACAGGACTCAAAAAAATAAAATTAGCTCAACATGAGCTGACTAGCATTGGACTGAACTAGCTCAACATGAGCTGACAAGTACATAACTTAAATAACAACTCAAAATACTCAAATAACAACTAAAATAGACTCAGATGAGCTAAGCCCTTATTATAGATGGACTCATAAATTATTGATCAATTCATAGAGGATTGAAAAGCCTCTATCTTATTCTGGTGCCTCCGGTGTCCCCACCAATTCTCCTGGGGTGGTAGGAACTCGACCCTGTCGAGTGAAGGTCAGACTGGCTCACATATCTCTCGAGAAGGTCTGGGTTGAGGCGTTGCAAGTCCTCTCAAGAAATCCATGAATCGTTCGACTCTTGCCGGCCTTGCCATCGGACCAGGAAGCGTTGATAGTCATGGCCCTAGGTCATGATGGCTTGATCATCCAGGATACGCTCGATCCGTTCTCCTCTCTCAGGCCAAATTTGTTTGTGGACACTCTAGGTTAGGGTCACTCACAATGAAAAGGAATAGGTCCAAAGGCCTCACTAGGTAGCGCTGCCGGTTCCCTATACTCAACCAGGTCTGTAATATTGAAGGTAGAACTAATGCCCAAATCCGAAGGCAAGTCTAACACCTAGGCATTTGATCCAACCTTCTCTATCACTTTAAAAGGTCCGGCTCTGCAAGCATGAAGCTTCTTTTAGGCCTAAGCCTAACCAAGATAAAATCCACTACATCAACTTTTTTGATCCATCTTCGGGAATTAGCCAGTTGTTTTAACATTAGTGCGGGTGGTGAACATGCTAGGCACATGCAGACTCCTAACAAGATGATGCAAAGGACTCAAACCTTCACCTAACAGACTCGACTGAAGAGGTTTATTAGGTCTTAACTACCAATTGGGCATGGGGGCATGAGTCGTGGTTGATGGATGACATGCAGAAGAAAATTTGCTAGTAACTCCTAATAAGTGCCAGAGGGTCTGCCAAAAGTAGGTAGCAAATGGGATGGGCTCTATGGATCCTTGCAACCTAGTAACCTCAACAAAATGTAACCTAATAGTTCTAGACACATGAGAAAACTCAGGAAAGGGTAGAAAATAGGAAGTGGGTTCAGAATTACTCTGGTAGGGTGGAGAAAAAGGTTCTGGGTTAGTTGGATAAAGTAGAATCAAAGAAGGCATGTCAGGGACTAATCCTAGACTAATGAGGTTAACCTTATGGGGTTGCGATATATCTACGGGGTTTGTATAATGGAAGGATGGGTTATTAATCTCAGGAAAGAGGTCCTTAATGGGAACTATAGGAGGAGACTCATCCTGAGGGTACTGATTCAAAGAGATCATGTCCTTAATAAATTCTTCTGGTTCTTGTATTTTAGGACTAGACTCTATAATTTGGCTCTCCTCTATGTTTCCTCAAGTAGGGCTCTAGTAGCAGTACCTAGGTTCTCTTCCTCTATTTGTTCTTCCATTATAGCTTTAGGTTGGATATGGTCAAGGTCAACTAGCTCTGGGTTGGTTTCTACCTGGGCATCTACTGGGTCAACTAATTCTAGGTCTACTAAAGGTGTCTCCTCTTCTCCCTCATACTCATCCACTAGGCTCACATCAGCTTCATACACTTCCGCGTTAATGTAAGCCTTGTGAATCTCAGGAATGGTTGGAGAAGGTCGGCTAGCAGGAAATTGGTTAGGTTCTGGTCTTTGATTATGGGTACTACTCCTAGTAGGTTCAGGTTGTATAAGGGGTAGTGGCTCACTACTGGGTTCGTATTTAGGGATACTAATCCTATGGGGTTCAAGTTGACTAGGGGAAGCATGACTAATACTAGGTTGATACTTAGGGGTTATGGGTTCTCTAGGCTCATAGGACAAGGGTGCAGATCTATGGGTCATGGGATTATAGGATCTGGGGTCATAGGAATTTGGGTCAGTTCTATGGTCAGGTTCTAAGGATGGATCATGGTATGGAGTCCTCTTAAGGTTGGGCTCTCTATATGGGTCAGGATATTGGGTCCTCCTAGGGTTGGACTCCCTATATGGGTCAGAATACTGGGTTCTCCTAGGGTTGGACTCCCTGTATGGGTCAGAATATTGGGTTCTCCTAGGGTTGGACTCCCTATATGGGTCAGAATATTGGGTGTTGGTTCTACTAGGCTCATAGGGTGTGGGTGCATAGGATCTTTGATCATGGGATCTATAGTCATAAGATCTAGGTTCATAGGTTATGGATTCATAGGTTCTAGGTTCATAGGATTTGGAGTCATAAGATCTATAGGTTGTAGGTATACTAGGCTTATAGGGAGAGGGTAAATAGGATCTATCTTTCTGGTCTATAAAATCCTGATTGGGTCTTCTAGGACTAACCTTAGGGATTGGGTCATGACGATGGGCTCTCCTAGGTTCAGCCTCAAGGTATGGATCAGGGTTTGGGGTCCTCCTAAGTTGAGGGGAATTAGGATTTGGCTCAGACCGTGACCCATGGTTTTTTTCTGGGGTTCCTACCCGGACTTTTAACTGATCAAACCTATTGGAAAGATGGTCAATTCTATCATTAGTTTGAATACGAGACTGAGTTAACTGGGTCATCTGGGTAGCCATCTGGGCCATTTGATCAGCTAGGGCTTTTATTTGAGCTTGTAAATTTTTCATGGGTTCAGACATTTGTGAAGGAGGTGGGTGATATGAAACTCCTGATCTAGTGCTCATGCTAGACTCGATCAGACCGACTATAGCTGACTAGACCTAAAGTCCAAACTAGATGCTCAATCAAGGTGGCAAACTAGCCTATAGTAACCTTGTACTCAGCCAGGCAGGTGTAAGGGGAGTGTTAGGTCCCTGATTGCCAATCCTAGACACCAATCAGAGATTGGCCAGGTAGGCGGACCAGCACACAAACCCTTCGGGATTGAATCCCTAAACCACTGTTCTAGACACTGAGCACAGGCACACACAGGTTAACTTGACACAGTGATGTAACACTAGCCCGGACCCGACCAGTTGGTGTCCCTAGCCCACTAGGGCAAATTAAGTCTAATTAATTTTAGGTTAAGGCTTGGGACTGAATGCAAGGGATATGGTTTTGGGTTAAGGAGAGGTGATCAAATCCTCCCCCCATCTGATATAGCAAGAGTGCCCTTAAAAGTAAATTATGCAATGATGGCAGGCTGATGAGGATGCAAATTAGGGTTTAGATATTTTTTTTGGTATTTTTGGAGAATATGTATTTTTGTTTTTTGGTATTTTTTAAATAGAAGAAAACTTGCAAATCATGGCCTAATATACTGGAAATATACTAAAATTAAGAAATATGCAAAAACTGCTAAACAAAAACCTAAAACTTCCAAACTTGTCTTGCTGAAAAAATAGAGCCAAAAATTTGCAGGATGTATTTCAGCTTGAAGAAACTTCACAGGCCATAATAAAATCTACAAAAATTTTTAAAATTACTTTGAATTATGGTGAATCCACAAAAATAAATTTCAGAATCTTTGGAGTTTTTATCAGGGAGAAATAATTAAAATAACAGAGTATATATGGACTAAAAAATTATAGAAAACAAGCCCTAATCTAAGCTCTGATACCAAATGATGGGGAACTAATATGCATGCCATTTTTTTTTTATGTTTTACATGTTGAGTTAGGTGATTAATTCCCGAATTTCAGATCAAAATTATTTTTAGAGAATTCTGTATGAATTTTTGAAGATCAGCATGCAGATTAGGACCTAGAAAAGTAGCAAAGAAGGACCGCCGGGGCTGAGAAGCCTCGATTAGGGAAAGTTCTCCTACAATAAAACTACTGGAGGTAGAGGGGTGTACCTGACAATGTCTGTGAAGATCGTAGTGAAGGGGTCTCTCGTTCCTCGACGGATGCGGCCTGGAAAACCGAGCCAAATACCCGCGGATACCCGGCTTTCTGCTCGGTGATCCGATTGAGGCTTGGCTGGAGTCGTTGGATTCGTAGGAACTCAGGGACCTGCAAACGACCTGTCAGGGGTTAGAAAGCTCACAAAGGAACAAAAAAACAAAGTAAAAATAGCAAGAGAAGGCTTCTTTTGGAGTGGGCGTCCAGGGATCTGGAGGGTTTGTTGGTAGCAGGAAGATGATTGCAAACACCGGGAAGAAGAACTCTCACAAACCCCTTTATGCACACAGCAGGGTATCACACCACTCAATAGAAGAACTCAAGGTTTTCATTCATCAAAAATTTCCCTCATACAAGAGGCTAGGGTCCCTTAAATAGACCCTTAACCGTGGCCTCCAAGTAAGGGTACATAAGTCTTTACATAAGAATCATTTTCCCTCTCAAACCCTAGCTAGAAAATAAGGAAATATGAGGTAGAAAAATCCCTAAAATTTTCTTGACTTGGTCAAGACTCCAAGGACGCCTAAGGGGGGCGTGTTGGGCTTCTAGGAGCAGCAAAAGGCCAGCCCAAAGGGGCTCGGGTGCATGGGTTTGGGCCTCTGGAAGCTGGGGTGGCCTGGTAGCCAGGTAGCAGGAATATTCCCTGGTATCTTGCTTCTTAGGGGCTTGGGCTTGGCACCTGGGCTTGATTTCTTTGGGCTAGGATGCAGATGGACCTTTGGAATCATGGATACCCTTATCTATGAATATACTTTGGCATCTGGAAGGGAATCTGGGTATCTGGAGGGCATCTGCAAAAAATCAGGGTTTTCTGAATTTTCCTCCTGGGGTCTTCAAATCTTCAAGCTAGGTTGGACTTGGGCTATACTTCCATGTCTTCAATCTAGTTGGACTTGGTCTTCACTTGTATGATATAGTCTTGAGTCTTCAGTATGCTTGGACAGGACTCAAAAAAATAAAATTAGCTCAACATGAGCTGACTAGCATTGGACTGAACTAGCTCAACATGAGCTGACAAGTATATAACTGAAATAACAACTCAAAATACTCAAATAACAACTAAAATAGACTCAGATGAGCTAAGCCCTTATTATAGATGGACTCATAAATTATTGATCAATTCACAGAGGATTGAAAAGCCTCTATCTTATTCTGGTGCCTCCGGTGTCCCCACCAATTCTCTTGTAATGGGAATGATGAATGAAATGAAATTTTTTTTCTAAGTAAGCTTTCTTCCTTTGCTAGCCAAAGACCCTTGATAGAAGGTAGGTGTGAGACCTAGGATACTTAACCAAACAAGCTACTAGTCCTTTTTCCAATCCCATTCGGCCACCCTTGAAGAATCCTCTTCAAGCCTCTCCAATTTCAACCTTCCCATCTTCCAAAAGAGATAATCTATAATGGAGTTCTCCACGCCAACAATTGAAGATGATTCAAGCAAAGGACGCTAAAGGAGATCTACTTAAAGCCAAATCTAAGCCATTTCTTCCATTCCGAATTTCCTCTTCCATTTCTCCATTCTTCCACCTAAATCTTTTAATTTTACTATGTATCTATGCAAGATCCCCGGGTCTCCTAGTTTTCAAGGTGAAGGTCTACTATGCCAAGGAATCATAAACAAGGTGCCTTTAGATCTATAGTAACTCCTTGCTATTCTTAGTACTTCATCTTGAGTGTCCCTTTTCTGAATTTCAGATTATTAATAGCTGGATAGCCATCTTTATAATCTTCTTTCAGATATGAAATAGGAAAGTAGGCTAGCCCTAACCTGTCTGGTTTCCTAACCACGAAGATCCCTTCTTAATTACTTTGAGAGATTTTTTTCTGGTCTAGTTCCTTTCCTTATGTTCCTTTCATATAATTCTATTTCTTTTACATAGAATAGCTACATGTTTATCTATTTCATTTTCATTTAGTCCATCTAATTCTTCAAATGCATCATTCGATACATGTCCCCCATCATTTTGGTATCAGAGCATGGTAGGTTAGTGTTACTTTTGAATTTGTGCATTTATGTAGGTTGCTGAAATTTTCTGCATGCATAGCATTCATACATGCTACTTAGTTATTATTTTTAAAATCCAATCTAGATCTAACACTCATGCCTCCTGAGCAGGTGTACACCAGTACACTGTCATGACCCATGGGAATAATGAGCCCCTGGCCGGACGTGAATTTTTAGGTTGAAGTTTGGTATGTAAATGCCTTTGTTTGTTTAAATTCTGCTTGCTATATTTTTGAATGAGCTGACTGAGATTTGCATAAAAGTCTGAATGAAAGTAGTTAATTTTTTTATTAAAATAATTTTTTTTCTACTCCATATTAAGTCCATTATCATCACGTAAAATTTTATCTTCAGGAAAAACTAACAAAAAAAAAAGAAAATTCTCGCATCCCATCACTATCACTGAAATTCCTTTATGTTCAGACCTTTTTCTATCTAGTTTTCAGTATCTGCTCAGCATAGTATAAAATTTATTTTTAAATTTTCTTTCGTATGGCATATCATCTAGAAGTTAGCAATCTTCTGTGAGTTTTTTAAATTTTTTTGAATCTGTTACATTGCACTTTCCATCACTTGAGAACTGCAACACACTAATTCTGCACCTGAAATTTGGATCCATATGTTTGTTGCATTCATTTCATGGTAAACAAAATTAAGGGCATCAAATTGACATAGGGTCAGGATTTCATTACCTGTCCCTAGCCCAAAAATCATCAACTTGCATAACGAGCCCAACTCTAATTAAAATGGATTAGACATTTAATTGCTCTAGCGAGCTAGGGACACCCACAAGGTCGGGTCGAGTCAAGTGTCAAGCCAACTTTGACACCCTGTTTGTGTGTGCTTGTATCTGGTGTCTAGGCAAGTGGTTCAGGGACTAGAGCCCAAAGGAAAGTGGGTTGGTTCGCTTACCTGGCCAATTTCAAATTGGTGTCTAAGGCAAGCAAAGAGGAACCTCCACTAACCTTACACTTACCTGGCCAGGTGCCAAGTTACTACAACCCGGATTGTCAATTTGACCTTATATTTGATTTGTACTCTAGGTCTAGCAAAACCCCTAGTCCGAGTTGAGTCCGTGTGCATGGCAACTAGATCAGGAGCACCTTATCAGCAAACCCAAGCCCAATCTAGTATAGCCATGGAACAAAACTTTGAGAGTCTAATGAAATCCTTGAATGACCAAATGACCAGGCTGAACCAAAACTTAACTGATCAATTAGCCCAGACCAATCAAAACTTGACTGATCAGAAAACCCACATCACTACTAGACTTGATCGATTAGAAGCTCATACCCCAGGAGGAAATCATGAAGTCCAAAATGAGTTAGAGCCTGAATCCGAGTTTGAGACACCCATCAACCCTAGAAGAACTCTTCATCAAGACCATTTCTTCGAGCCAAATCCTAGGAGGCCCAATCCTGATCGATTCCATGACCCAAATCCTAGGATAGCACACCATGATCCAGTCTATGAGCCAAACCCTAGGAGACACAATCAGGATCAGACAGACCGTGATGAGCGAACCATTAGGAGTATTAGATTGGAAGCACCAACATTCGATGGAAATCTGAATCCTAAGGTTTACATAGATTGGGAGGAAGAGATGGATCAGTACTTTGATTGGTATGACATGACAGAGGAGAGAAAATGCAAGTTCGCGAAGCTTAGGTTAATTCGTCAGGCTAGGCTGTACTGGGGAAATGTCGAGAGGTTCATTAGGCAAAGAGGTGATGTTCCCATAGTAACCTGGAGGGCAATGAAACTTAGGCTTAGTGAGAAGTACCTTCCTATGTCCTACCACCAGAGACTTCTAGACCAGTGGCAGAGATTGACCCAGGGAACCAAGAGTGTAGCCGCATACATTGCCAAATTTGATGAATTTGTAATGAGATGCAATGTAGATGAGTCTGAGTCAGTTACTTTGTCGAGATTTAGGGCAGGATTGAGAGAAAAGATCCAGAAGGAGTTATTTCTGAGAGAAGTCCATGACTTAGAGCTAGCTTACCAAGTAGCACGAGATGCTGAGAGATTTCATAGGGGACCATTTTATCGCAAACCCGAACCCCCTAGAACTAGTGCACCTAGTCAGCAGCCAGGAACAAATCAGATGCGACCCAGTCGACCCAACCCTAGCACCCCTCTGACCCATAGAGATGATAGGGGTAAAGCACCAGAAGTTCAGAGGACTCCAAATTCTAATGTGGCTTGCTATAGATGTCATAAGTTAGGCCATTACGCTAGCAATTGTCCAACTAGGGCCTTACACATAGGAGAATTAGAAGAAAGTGAGTCTGAACCCACAGAACCCCTAGGTGATAATGTCGAGGAAGTATATCAGGCTGAGGACAATTTGGCTGAAGAGTATGAAGGAAATGAGGAACAAATAGAGCCTAATATGTTGGGAGTAGTTAGATGCATCCTTACCCAAAACACGACATAGGAAGATTGGCATAGGACTAACATCCTACAAACATTCATCAAGTTAGGGGATAAGGTATGTAAAATAATCATAGATAGTGGGAGTTGTGTAAATGCCATATCCACTAGTGCTGTCAAAACTTTAGGCTTGTCCACAGTTCCCCATCCGACTCCATATAAGGTATCATGGATAGACTCCACTTCGATTCCTATCAAACATAGGTGCCTAGTCCAAATCCAGTTACAGTCCTATCAGGAGAAAGTGTGGTGTGATGTCTTACTAATGGGAGTGAGCATATCATCCTAGGTCGACCCTGGTTATTTGACCATGACGCGACCCTATACGGCTGATCAAATTCTTGCTCATTCATGCACTTAGGAAAGAAGTTTGTGATTAACCCAACACCACCTAAGGACACTTCTAAGAGAGGATCAAGCCACCTAAAGGAAAAGAAAATGGGAGTCAATTTGATCACTGAAAAGGAAATTGAGAAAGAACTCACTGAGGGTACACATGTTTGGATTTTAACCACTAAGGAAATTCAGGAGCCATCCCAAAAAGAACGCCCTCAGGAAGTGGCTAAAGTGTTAGAAGACTTTAAGGATGTATTTCCAGATGACCTACCTGACCAGCTTCCACCACTTAGGGACATCCAGCACGCCATTGACTTGGTCCGAGGAGCCACCCTACCCAACCTTCCACACTATAGGATGAACCCTACCGAACATTTAGAGTTACAAAGACAAGTAGAGGATCTCCTTAGGAAAGGATTTATTAGAGAGAGTTTGAGTCCCTGTGCAGTACCAGCATTACTGACCCCTAAGAAAGATGGCACTTGGAGGATGTGCGTTGATAGTCATGCCATTAATAAGATCACAATGAAATATAGGTTTCCCATACCCCGTTTGGATGACATGTTAGATATGATGGCCGGAGCAACAATATTTTCAAAGATTGACCTTAAGAGTGGCATCATCAGGTTAGGATTAGACCAGGGGATTATTGGAAGACTGCATTCAAGACCAAGGAGGGTCTTTTTGAGTGGGTAGTAATGCCTTTCGGACTGTCCAATGCTCCTAGTACCTTTATGCGGATTATGAATCAAATCCTACGGTTATTTATAGAAAAGTTTGTCATAGTTTACTTCGACGACATTCTTATATATAGCAGGACCCAGAAGGACCATTTGGACCACTTGAATCAAGTCTGTTTATTTCTTAGAGAAAATACTCTCTTTGCAAACCTTAAGAAATGTGACTTTTTTCCCCATAGAGTCATTTTTCTAGGTTTTGTTGTCACACCTGACGGAGTTTCTGCTGACCCTGAAAAGATCAAATCAATTGTTGAGTGGCCAGTGCCAAAAAGTATTCATGAAGTACGAAGTTTTCATGGCCTAGCTACTTTTTATAGAAGATTCATTCGAGGGTTTAGTACCATAGTTGCGCCAATCACATATTGCATTAGGAAAGGCCAATTTGAATGGACAAAAGTTGCTGATAGGGCCTTCCTAGATGTTAAGAAGAAAATGACACAAGCACCTATCTTAAGATTGCATGATTTTTCCAAGGTTTTTGAGGTTGCTTGTGATGCATCTGGAGTTAGAATAGGTGCAGTTTTAAGCCAAGAGAGCCATCCCATAGCTTTCTTTAGTGAAAAATTAAATGAAGCCAAGCTTAAGTATTCCACCTATGATAAAGAGCTCTATGCGGTAGTGCAAGCTTTAAGGTATTGGAGGCACTATCTACTACCGCATGAATTTGTCCTGTTTTCTGATCATGAGGCCCTTAGATTCCTTAGTTCCCAGAAAAAGATGAATCCTAGGCATGCCAAGTGGGTCGAATACATCCAGGCCTACACGTTTGTCCTAAAACATCGTGCTGGAACTGAGAATAAGGTGGCCGATGCATTAAGTCGTAGAGCCCTGCTTCTGAACTTGATTAGCACTGAAGTCGTTGGATTTGAAAGACTTACGGATGAGTATGATAATTGTCCAGACTTTAGTGATGTTTACCAAGCTCTGAAATTAGGACCATCCAGTGACCATAGTGAGTACACCCTTTTAGATGATTATCTATTTAAGGAAAACAAGCTTTGTGTTCCGAAGACTTCCTTGAGAGATTTTCTAATTTGGGAAACCCATGCTAGAGGTTTGGCTGGCCATTTTGGAAGAAACAAGACCATATTGATAATTGAGTAGAAATTTTACTGGCCAGGCCTTAAGAGATAAGTTGACAATATTGTTGCCCGATGTAGGACATGTGCGGTTGCCAAACATCAGAGACAAAACATCGGGTTATATACTCTTTTACCTGTGCCGATTGTCCATGGCAGGATCTTAGCATGGACTTCATTTTAGGACTGCCCAAGACCCTTAGAAAACACGATTCAATCTTTGTAGTGGTCGACAGATTTTCGAAAATGATCCATTTTATACCCTGTTCCCAAACTTTTGATGCCTCCAGGGTAGCCAAGCTTTTTCTTGATCAAGTAGTCAAGTTACATTGGTTACCTAAAACCATTGTTTCAGATAGGGATGTCCGTTTCACAAGCTATTTTTGGAAAACTCTTTGGCACCTACTAGGAACAAAACTAAAATTCTCAACTGCTTACCACCCTCAGACTGATGGACAAACTGAAGTTGTAAATAGAAGTATAGGGAACTTATTAAGGTGCCTTGTTGGAGAGAATCTGGGAAATTGGGATTTACTTTTACCTCGTGCTGAGTTCGCATACAACAGCTCGGTCAATAGGTCTACTGGTAAAAGTCCCTTTGAGATTGTCCATGGTTACAGACCTAGGAGACCTATCGACCTTATCCCATTACCCACACACGCACGTGTATCTGAGTCTGCCGAGTCATATGCACAGCATCTTAAAAAATTACATAAGGAAATTAGTAAGAAAATTCAAATGAGTAATGAAGTTTATAAGCATGTTGCTGATTCACATAAACGGATAAAGAAATTTAATGAAGGGGACTCTGTCATGATAAAACTTAGACCTGAAAGGTTTCCACCGGGAACTATGAAGAAATTGCATGCCCGGGGAGCTGGACCTTTCAAAATAATTAAGAAAATAGGATCTAATGCATACGTATTAGAGTTACCACCTGATTATGGCATTAGCTCCACTTTTAATATTTTTGATCTGAAAGAGTTTAAAGAACCGGCATTAATTCTGAGAGAGCCTTTTGAACTTCACCCTGCCTTTGAGAGTGAAACCCTACCTGAGTGTCCACCAGCAATTTCACTAGACCGGAGAGACAAGATTGAATGTATCTTAGATGACCAAGTGATTACTACTAGAAATAAGGGTTATCAGTATTATCCGGTTCGTTGGCACGGTCGACCAGAATCTGAAGACTCCTGGATTACCCGAGAGGATCTATAACAAATTGACCCAGATATATTAGAAAAATACCACAGTCAAACCGATCCTTATCGACAGGCTCGAGTTCCTCCCACCCGGGGAGAATTGGTGCGGGCACCAGGCTCAGGAAGAGGCTTCAGCTAATGCCAAGTTCTTTATGGATAGAAGACTAGAAATTTAAGTCCTGTAATAAGTCTATGAGTCCTGTATTTATTTTATTTGAATAATTGAGTGCTGTTTTATTTTAATTTGGATCCAATTAGAGTTAAATTGGCTTTGTATTGAGTCGGGTTCAAGATCTACTTGCATTGGGCATCAATTAAGCAA
Source organism: Areca catechu (assembly GCA_021397845.1). Taxonomy (NCBI): domain Eukaryota; kingdom Viridiplantae; phylum Streptophyta; class Magnoliopsida; order Arecales; family Arecaceae; genus Areca; species Areca catechu. The sequence goes on from CM038038.1 coordinate 55,290,518, forward strand.
GAATGAGTGCAACCAACTTCACCAACTACTTGGAGCACCACATCATCAAAGCACCATGCCACCTTGGAAGATAAGTCATGCCAACTTGGAGGATAAATCATGCCACATCACCAAGACACATCAACCATGAATTTTCAAATTTGAATGAAGCTCTACTCTTTATGGGTGCCCACCTTGTAATTAGGAGATTTAAATTTGAATGGGCCACTCCTATCTTCATGGGACACCCCTTGATTTTCTCCATGAAAAGTGTTTCATTTTGAATTTAAAAAGGTGCTTAAGGTTTATAAAAGCTCCTAGAATTCTATTGTAATAGGAATGATGAATGAAATGAATTTTTTTTTCGAAGAAAGCTTTCTTCCTTTGCTAGCCAAAGACCCTTGAGAGAAGGTAGGTGTGAGACCTAGGATACTTAACCAAACAAGCTACTAGTCCTTTTTCCAATCCCATTCAGCCACCCTTGAAGAATCCTCTTCAAGCCTCTCCAATTTCAACCTTCCCATCTTCCAAAAGAGATCATCTATAATGGAGTTCTCCACGCCAACAATTGAAGATGATTCAAGCAAAGGATGCCAAAGGAGATCTACTTAAAGCCAAATCTAAGCCATTTCTTCCATTCCTAATTTCCTCTTCCATTTCTCCATTCTTCCACCTAAATCTTTTAATTTTACTATGTATCTATGCAGGATCCCCGGGTCTCCTAGTTTTTAAGGTGAAGGTCTACTGTGCCAAGGAATCATAAACAAGGTGCCTTTAGATCTATAGTAACTCCTTGCTATTCTTAGTACTTCATCTTGAGTGTCCCTTTTCTGAATTTCAGATTATTAATAGCCGGATAGCCATCTTTATAATCTTCTTTCAGATCTGAAATAGAAAAGTAGGCTAGCCCTAACCTGTGTGGTTTCCTAACCACGAAGATCCCTTCTTAATTACTTTGAGAGATTCTTTTCTGGTCTAGTTCTTTTCTTTATGTTCCTTTCATATAATTCTATTTCTTTTACGTAGAATAGCTACATGTTTATCTATTTCATTTTCATTTAGTCCATCTAATTCTTCAAATGCATCATTCGATACATGTCCCCCATCACCATCGGCCTCATCCCTCGGGTCAATTTGCTCCAGAGTGGGACGGCCTTCGACCGTTGGTTCAGAATGGTCAAACACAGCTTGGCCATCCTATGGTCTCCCCTCATCACTTCAACCCCGCTCCTGGTCAAAAATTTTACCAACAAATGATAAGTGAACATAATGGCTTTGAATTTGTTAAGGATCGGTCAGCCCAGGATAGCATTGTAAGGCTAGGTCATCTGAACAACCACAAAGTTGATAGGGAGGGTTTTCTGGAAAGGCTCCATCCCGATCATCACAAGGAGAACTATCTCCCCTTCTACTCCGACGGAGTTACCCCCGAAGCCTGTCAGCGGTGAGGGGATTCCTACAGCATGGATCTAGACAAATTCATTCTCACAAAAGCATCGTACAGCAACACCTCTGTTGAGCTTCCATTATCTATAAGTATTCCCCTTACATCGTAGTTGGCAATCACTGTCGACACGACTACAAGGTTATTTTCAAAAACATGAGTCTCCAGAAGATCTTCATCAGAGAAGGTGATCGCATTGGAGCCCCTGGACCTTCTAGCAATATCGGGCCCATCCTTGTAACTTCTTCTAGATCGCCGATACAACATGCCGACATCCCCGTCAGTCGGCCTCTTATTGGGGAGCTCCATCTCCTCCGGAGGGTTTTTGGCATTCGATGCTTCGGCCCGATCCCGATGGGGTCGGACGTACTTGCACAGGTACCCCCTTTGGATGAGGTCTTCAATGGTATCTTTCAGTTGCAGGCACACTTCAGTACTGTGCCCGTGGTCCCTATGGAACCAACAAAATTTATCTTTGTTTCTTTAGGCAGGAGGGACCCTCATCGGCCGAGGCCTTTGCAAAAAGGTCTCATTCTCAATCTTCATAGGGATCTTTTCTCTTGGCAAGGACAAAGGCGCATAAGTCTTGAACCTCTGGGGGAAATCCCTCGGTTTTGGACTTCCATGTTGGGCTGACCGTCGGCAATCACTCGAATGTCAGACTTCAGGAGCCTTATCGCTCCGCTTCTTGGGGGTCGGCCTTCCCTCTGCTTGATGTTAGCCGGCATCTTGCTCTTCTATCAGGGCGTACTTCTGCACTCTGGCTAGGAGTTCGCTGTAGCTTGTCGGAAGTTTCTTGTCTAGGGAGAAAGTTAAACTAAACGAGTGGAGCCCTTGCTTGAAGGCTGACATGGCCACAACCGCATTCAAATCTGGGACTTCCATGGCCGTTGAGTTGAAAAAGGCCATGAAATCTCAAAGAGTCTCTCCCTCCTTTTGCAGCACAAGGAAGAGGCAGTCGTTATTCCTCGGGGTCCAACTGCAGGTCTTGAAATTGAAAAGAAAAAGTGATTCGAGTTGAAGAAAGGAGTGGATCGTACCTGGCCGGATGGCGAAGAACCACATCCGGGCCATCTTCTTGAGGGTGGTAGGGATGGTGATGTAGTGGAGGGCGTTGGAGGTGCCTTTTACCATCATATGGGCTTTGTATGTGCCCAGATGGTCCATCGAGTCGGTGGTACCATCGTAGGGGTCCACCTATGAAATCTTAAAGTGGTGAGAAATCATCTCTACTAGAATATCGTCAGAGAATGGGGGACGGGAGTCATATACTTGTCCCACTTTGGCCTTCTGTCAGAGGGCGATTTCGGTAATACGCTCCTCCATGCACATGATCTTGCTGGCATAGTCCCTCGGGGTTCGGCAGTAGGTCGACCATCGACCGGGATGGATTCGGTGCAGGAAGGTGAAGCAGACCTTGCCCTTTTGCCGTTAGTGCGATCGCCCAATGACCTCCGGGGATCAACGATGATGCTAGAACAATGTTGAGGGACCTCCGGCCATCGGCTTCCCTCAGCAGCAATTAGAGGATTGGTGCAGAAAACAACTGGTAGTTGCTGCCGGTTGTTGGCTGCTTCCTGGAAATGCTGAACTATAGCAGTAAGCATTTTGATGCGATTCACTAACGTCTGGAACTCCTGTAACCCCAGTGTGATGGTAGGTTCAGTGATAGCAGCGGTGGTGGCGGCGATATCATTCTCCCTGGGAGGTTTCTCAGACTTGGACGAGGAGATACCTCTTCTGGTAGTGGCATTTGGATCTCTTCCCTTAGCCATTTTGTAGCAGGGGTGATGGATTCCTCCTTTTAGTGAAGGGATGCCATCCTTCCTCTAGCGCCAATTTGTTTCCGTGTCAACTCCTAGATCGGGATCGACTGGATGTGCTGGAGAGCTCCTCTCCTGAGTGAACCTGCAATAAAGTTTCCAAGGGCACCAGTGGTGTTCCGGCAGGGAACCCTCCGATGCCTAAGTTAGTAGGAGGTTGAAGGCAATGGAATGGAGGAATCAATGAAAGAACAGTATATGGAGAGGGAAGAGCACTTCTACCTTCAAACGGGGTACCCCGAGTACCTTATATAGGCACGGAATACTCCAAAATCAGTTAGGGAAGAGGCTGAGAAAGACCGATCTGCCCCTAGGAGAATCTGGAGAGTGGCCATGTGGTGCGCAGATATGGCGACATCGTGGAAGTAATGGAGTAGAGCTGTTGGGATGGCAGGATCCGTAGTAACAGAAAGGTGCTTCTGTAATTCCCTGGATGCTAAGGCATGCTTGTCAGACGTCGATCGAGGGAAAGCCGGTCAGTCGGACCAAAGACCAAACCTTAGAAGGAAAGCGATGGGCCGGACCCCAGCATGCGAGGGTTGTTCAGAACTCTGCTTCGGTGGGTCGAACCTCTGAAGGAGATTGACGGGCCGAACCCCAGCAAGAGAGGATTATTCGGACCTCTACTCCGGTGGGTCGGACCTCTGAAAGAGTATCAATTGGAGCCTTGATGGAGTGGCCCAGTCAGACCGCAAGAATGGGTCAGTTCTGGCTGAGGGTGTGCCATCAAGGTACAACATGTCTCGTTCTTGATCTCCATAAGGATCTTCTCTCTTGGCAGGGACAAAGGCACATAAGTCTCGAACCTCTAGGGGAAATCCCTCTGCTTCGGACTTCAGCATTGGGCTGGCCGCCAGCTATCACTCGGAGGTCGGACTTCAGGAGCCTTATCACTCCACTTCTTGTGGGTCGGCCTTCCCTCTGCCTGACGTCGGGCGTTGGCTTGCTCTTCTGCCAAGGTGTACTTCTGCGCTCTGGCTAGTAGTTCGCTATAGCTTGTCGAAAGTTTCTTGTCCAGGAAGAAAGTCAACCTAGACAAGTGGAGCCCTCGCTTGAAGGCTGACATGGCCACAGCCTCATTCAAGTCTGGGACTTTCATGGCCGCTGAGTTGAAACGGGCTATGAAATCTCGAAGAGTCTCTCCCTCCTTTTGCAGCACGAGGAAGAGGCAGTCGATATTCCTTGGGGTCCGACTGCAGGTCCTGAAATTGGAAAGAAAAAGTGATTCGAGTTGGGAAAAGGAGTGGATCGTACCTGGCTGGATGGCGAAGAACCATATCCAGGCGGTCTTCTTGAGGGTGGCAGGGAAGGCAATGCAGTGGAGGGCATCGGAGGTGCCTTGTACCATCATATGGGTTTTGTATGTGCCCAGATGGTCCATCGGGTCGATGGTACTGTCGTAGGGGTCCACCTGTGGAATCTTGAAGTGGCGGGAAATTGTCTCCGCCAAAATCTCGTCAGAGAATGGGGGACGGGAGTCTTATACCTGTCCCCTTCGGCCCTCTGCCAGAGGGTAATTTCGATAATATGCTCTTCCATGCGCAAGATCTTGCTGGCATAGTCCCTCGAGGGTTCAGCAGCAGGCCGACCGCCAACCGGGATGGATTCGGTGCAGGAAGGCGAAGCAGACCTTGCCCTTTTGCCATCGGTGCGATCGCCCAATGACCTCCGGGGATTTGCAGTGATGCGAGAACAATGCTGAGGGACCTCCGGCCATCGGCTTCCCTCAGCAGCAGTTGGAGGATTGGTGCAGGAAATAGCTGGTAGTTGCTACCGGTTATCGGTTGCTTCCTGGAAATGCTGAACAGCATCAGTAAGCATTTCGATGCGATTCAATAACGTCTGGAACTACTGCAACCCTAGTGTGATAGTAGGTTCAGCGACAGCAGTGGTGGTGGCGGCGATATCATTCTCCCTAGGAGGTTCCTCAGACCTGGATGGGAGATACCTCTTCTGGCAGTGGTGTTTGGAGCTTTTCCTTTAGCCATTTGTAGTAGGGGTGACGGATTCCTCCTTTTAGAGAAGGGATAGCACCCCTTCCTCTAGTGCCAATCTGTTGCCGCGTCAACTCCTGGATCAGGTTCAGCTGGATGTGCTGGAGCTCTACTCTCCTGGGTGAACCTGCAACAAAGTCCCCAAGAGCGCCGGTGGTGTTCTGGCGGGGGACCCTTTGATGCCTAAGTTAGCAGGAGGTTGAAGGCAACATAATGGAGGAATCAACGAAAGAATAGTGTATGGAGAGGGAAGATCACTTTTACCTTCAAACGGGGTCCCCTGAGTACCTTATATAGGCGTGGAACAGTCCAAAATTCGTTAGGAGAGAGGCTGAGAAAGATCGATCTGCCCCTAGGAGAATCTGGAGAGTGGCCATGTGGCACGTAGATACGGAGACATCATGGAAGTAGTGGAGCAGGGCTGTTGGGATGGCAGGATCCTGCAGTAACAGAAAGGTGCTTCTAGAATTTCTTGGATGCTAAGGCATGCTTGTCGGACATCGACCGAGGGAAAGCCGGTCGACTAGACTAAAGGCCAAACCTCTGAAGGAAAGCGACGGGTCAGACCCCAACAGGAGAGGGTCATTCGGACCTCTACTTTGGTGGGTTGTACCTCTGAAGGAGAGCGATGGGCCGAACCCCAGCTCGAAAGGATCGTTCAGACCTCTGCTCCGGTGGGTCCGACCTTTGAAGGAGAGTGACGGGATGGACCCCAGCAGGAGAGGGTCATTCGGACCTCTGCTCCGGTGGGTCGGACCTCAGAAGGAGATGGATGGGCTGGACCCTAGCAGGAGAGGGTCGTTCGGACCTCTGCTTCAGTGGGTCGGACCTCTAAAAGAGTAGCAGTTGGAGCCTTGAAGGAGTTGCCCGATCGGACCGCAAGAATGGGCTGGTTTTGGCTGAGGGTGAGCCGTCAACGTACAACACGTAGGATTGATGATTGTCCATTAGAATGCCCTAAAACTTCTTAAACACTTGAAAAGCAACAGTATCAAATGCATACTCCGATATTTTGTAATCATCAAAATCATTCCACGGGTCAACAATCTCTCCCTTTTGATGTTGACAAAACACTGAGCATGGAAAGAATAAGTACCTTTACATTTGCAACTATATCAGAGTAAGTGAGTTTAGAATATGCTATATAGTATGTCAAGCAATTCAAGTTATGATATAGTGTAGGAATTCATTTTACAAATTGACTGAAGTGTCCGAGCTATTGAACATGTTAGCTAATTTTTTAACTTTTGTAAGACTTTGATGAAATATTCTCCTACTTGCTCAAACATCTAACATTTTGCACACACATTGCTCATTGTAATTTTCCATGCATCATATATATATATCATCACATAATTTAATTTTGTACATATTTTCCATGCATCATATTATATTACGTCCCCATTTTGTCATCAACAAAAAGGTGTAAATGGTCCCCCTTACTATAAAGTTATATATCATCATACATTTAGAGAGTAAAAAGAAGTAAGTAATTGTGATATTTGAAAGGTACAAGTAATCTAGGTCTTTGGTTTTCAAAACAATCATCTTTGAATTTAATCAGATTTTCTGATGCTAAATATGCTGGTTGTAGAATTGATAGAAAGAGCACTAGCGACACATACCAATTTCTAGGATTGAATTTAATCTCATGGCACTATAAGAAACAAAACTTAGTAGCACTTTCTACTATTGAGGCAGAGTATGTTGCTGTAGGGAGTTGTTGTGTACAAGTGTTATGGATTAAATAACAACTATAAGACTTTGGTGTTATACAATGCAAAATTCCTATTAAGTGTGATAACACAAGTACTATAAATTTAACCAAAAACCCTATTCAGCATTCTAGGACTAAGCACATAGAGATTAGACACCATTTTATTAGAGACCATGTTTTGAATGGTGATATAGAACTAGAGTTTATCCCTACTGAGAAACAATTAGCTGACATTTTTACTAAGCCACTGAACTAGGATAGATTTGAATTGCTTAGAGGAGAATTAAGGCTTTGTGACCCTTTTTAGATTTAGACAACCCAATTTTCCTTTAAAATTAAGGATGAATTATCTAGAAAACCTCCTATATCTATTCCTATTTGTTGAACAGCTTTCCTTGAAATCTCATTCAATTGAAATCAATTTCTGAATCATTTCATTTTCTGTGGAAAGTTTTTGTTCGAGTCGACTCAAGCAATTTTGCTCTGGTCGAGCCAGCTCGAATGTCTGAAATTTCTGATCTTGCTCTGGTCGAGCCGACTAGGTCAACCTGATATCTTGCCTAGCAAACTCGATGTTCTGATTATTTTGAGTTCACTCTGATGGAGCCGATTCGGATGTTTCTAGGGCTGAGCGAGCTAACTCGAAAGTCGAGAATTCGCTGGTTAAATAGTTCCGTGTAATCTTTTTTGAACTTAACTCTTTCTATTTTCACTTCAAACTCACCCTACTCCACTCGGAACCTACACCAATTTCTAAAGAACCATTCTTAGATCCTTGATTTCCTAAATCCCACTGCAATGGCTCCACGAAGATCTGCAAGGAAGATTCTTCAAGTAGGTGAATCAAGCACACGCAGTGAAGATGCAAAAGGAAAAGGAGAAAAGAGGAAAAGGCCTACCACTCCCGATCAACAACAAGAAGAAACTCCTCCTCCTGGACAGATTATCTCGATGGCCAACCGGCTTGTTACTTGCGGAAGAAGGATAGATTTCTCATTTCTAGAAGAAATGGAAATGAAGATCGGAAGATGGACAGACAGCCAGGGTTGGAAGCATTTCTGTTCATTGGACATTTTAACCTAACCCTTACTGGTATGGATTTTCTATGAAAATATAGTTCTTAAAGAATATCATTTGGAATCAACTGTTAAGGGAGTGAAAGTCATTATGGATGAAGAAAAGTTGGGTAGCTTGCTTCAAATACCAACGGACGGTGCCACCGATGGTGCGGGCACCAGACTCAGAAGAAGACTTCAGAGCTCCATTTGGATCTCTGATTGACATTGCCCGAGAAATTAGGGTTTGTAATAAAGGTTGACCTGGTCAACCAGTTTATTTATTTTTATTTATTTCTTGAGTCACCATTTAAATTTTGTTGAGTCATGTTGACTCGGTGCAAGTCCCAATGTGGTTTCAATTTGGTCCAAAATGGTGCCACATTTCTCTTCCAATCAAATCAAGGTTCAAGCAAGTGGAGGCCACACTCCAAGCCACACGCCCAGCCACACTCCGAGCACACGCCAGAGTCCAGGAGGCACCATAGAGGCATCCCAGTGTCATGGTCCCCACATCCAAAGAAGAAAAAATCAAATTGGAGGCTAAATTAAAGGAGGCGCCCATACCTGCCTAATTTACCTAAGCAAAGAAGGAAGAAAACTTCTCTTGGAGAAGAAATCAAAGAAGGACATCCAACCTACTCCTAATTGAAGTTCAAATCAAAATCAAAGAGCTTAACTTGGAGTGGAAGAAAAGAAGAAATACCATAAGAAGAAGAGGACTTCAAATCCAAATCCAACTCCAAAGGAGGCGCCATAAAAATTCCAAAAAAATTCCTTTATGGCCGTCCCAATTTTTTTTTGGACTCTTGGTCGGCCAAGGGAGAGGATTTTCTACCTAATCTAGGGGTTGGAGGAGTTTATTCCCACATGGGAATTTGTACAAGCTTGGAGAAATTTTAGGTCTATATAATAGACCTCTCTTTGTAACTTTAGAAAATCAATGAAGAAAAATTATTTTTGCTATTCTCTTGTGTTGAGTGACCTAGGTTTCTCTTCTTCCGCACTATTCTAAGTGTTGAGCTCCGTGAGGGGGTAATCCGGGTTCCATTGGAGCCTTGAGGAGGTGAGAGATCTCCATCTTTATCCAAAACCCTAGGTTAGCCACTTGAAATTCCAAAACCCTAGCCACCTTTCATTATTTTCAATCCATCAAACCCTAGATCCATCCATCTCCCACGGCCTCTCTCTCTCTACAAGTCCAGGCCGTCCACCTTCATCCAGATCCAGTCCGGCTACTTCAGATCCAGAGCAAGTTCCAAGGAAAATCACATCAACATCCAGGAGAATCCAGTTTTCAGCAATTTCAATCTTCAAGTTCATCAACCTGGTAAATCTTTTCCTTGACTCTCTGATTCCATCAATTGTTTTTCTTCTCTTCCAGATCTTGAGTTCAGGAGAAGCCAACCCGCCAAAGGACCAGTATTGGAGGATCCATTACGAAGATATCTGAATCCGAGGATCCAACAATCTGCTCGGGAGAGTTCTTCCACCAAAATCTGTGAAGATCATTGTCTGGTTAGATAAACCATCTCTTCTCTTTATTTCTGTTCTGTTGATAGTTTAGAGCGAAACCCTAGGTCTGGGAGTTTCTCAACCCCCAGCGATCCGTTGCTTCTGAATTACTCTGATAATTTAGTTTCCTTAAAGTTGTGCTTTCAATTATCATATTAGTATCTTTCAATGTTAGGTTAACTTTTCTTTGATTTGAAGCCAACTTCTACAAACATATAAAAACAACAAAAAAATTAGTTAATCTTAATTTACTTCCGCATCGCATCCCTTTATTTGTGCTGCATCATTTTTGGTATCAAAGCCCAGTCTAGGGTTTCTGATTTGCTTGCTTGCTTGTTTTGATTGTTCTCTTTTTATTTTGTCTGCTCGAAGTAGACTCCCCAGGACGTCCGGTCCTAAGAACTAAGCGAGGCGCAAGCCTCCTCCTCCCATTCCAAGGGGTGTTCCTAGGGCGTGTAGGGGATCCATTGGGTTATAACTTCGTAGCAGGGATTATAAACAGGGAAGACAATCTAGTTGCAGCCAGTAATTGCCCTGTTGTCTGAATTATTTCTCCCTGGATAAAACTCCGAATTGCATGATTCTTACTTCGTTGAAACCAGTATAATTGATCCTATTTTCCATAATTTTTCTGCGATTTATTGGTTTCGGTAAAAATTCTGAGAATTAAAATACAGCAACTCTGTTTTTTTTTGTGTTCTGCAATTCAATTCTTTTTGGAGTGATCATCTCATAATTTACTTAAGGGCAATTGAGCATCTAAGATAAGGGGAGGAGTTGATTACCTCTCCTTAGCCCAAAACCACCATCCAATCATTCGAACCTAGACCTAATTTAAAATCAGTTAGACCTAATTTGCCCTAGTGGGCTAGGGACACCAATTGGTCGGGTCTAGGCTAGTGTTGAGTCAGTTTGCTGAGTTATTCTATGTGTGCTTAGCACTCAGTGTCTAGAACGGTGGTTCAGGGACTACGTCCCGAAGGGCTTGTGTGCTGGTCCGCCTACCTGGCCAATCACTGATTGGTGTCTAGGATTGGCAATCAGGGACCTAACACTCCCCTTACACTTGCCTGGCTGAGTCCTGAGTTACTACAGGCTAGCTTGCCACTCTGATTGGGCATCTAGTTTGGACTCTAGGTCTAGTGATCCAGTAGTCGATTTAGTTTAGTCTCATTTTGTGTGCTTGCTTGAATCATCATGTCTACCAGAAATGGAGTGCCATATCAACCTGGTCAAACCCAACCTGATTTAGAGGCCATGATCAGAACTCTTACTGAAAGTATGGCTAAAATGAATCAGGATATGACAAACACTGTGGCCCAGTTTAGCGCACAAATTCATGAGGATCTTACCCAACTTAGGGACCGAGTCCAAGTACTTGAAGAACCTAGACATCGGAAGTGGACTCCTGACCCCGATTTTAATGTGCCTCCACCTCACCCACATCAGGAGCCTAGAAGGCCTTTATATAGAGATCCTGAACCTAATCATAGGAGGCCTGACCCAGAGCCTGAAGATAGAGATGATAGGTTCATCAGGAACATCAAATTAGATGCACCCACTTTTGATGGTAGTCTGAACCCTAAGGTGTATTCTGATTGGGAGGGTGAGATGGACCAATACTTTGAGTGGTATGCTATGTCTGAGGAGAGGAAATACAAGTTTGCCAAGATGAAATTAGTGCGCCAAGCTAGGTTATACTGGGGAAACATTGAGCTAACCACTAGGAGACGGAATGTGGAGCCCATAGCCACTTGGCAGGGTATGAAAGAAAAACTGAGAGATAAATACCTACCCATTTCATACCAGCAAAACCTGTTAGACCAATGGCAAAACCTGAAACAAGGAAACCGATCTGTCTCAGACTACATAGCTACTTTTGATGAATACCTAATGAGATGTGATGTGAGTGAAGCCCACGAAGTCACTTTGTCTAGATTTAGGGCTGGACTGAGGGAAGATGTCAAGAGAGAACTATTTCTGAGAGAGGTTACTGATCTAGACCAAGCCTACCAGATTGCACTGAACACTGAGAAATTTCAGAAAGGACCTATACCTTCTAGGGTTAGTGCCCCAATCCCAGGGAATGGACCTAGCCAAGTTATCCCTAGTAAACCTTTTCAGGGTACTTCTACCCCTAGGCCCATGGACAAAGGTAAGGCACCTGACACCCAGAGAACCCCTAGTGCAAATATCACCTGTTTTAAGTGTCAGAAACCAGGTCACATTTCCAGTCAGTGTACTGCCATAGCCTGTTTCAAGTGTCATAAGGTAGGTCATGTTGCTAGCCAGTGCCCACGGAGATCTCTTTACATAGAAGAGGGAGAGAATGATAATTCCGAGCCCAGTGAGGAATTTGAAGAAGAAGTTTATGAGGCCGGAATGAATTTGGTTGAGGAGTATGAAGGAGAGGAGGAACCCAATGAATCTGACCAATTAGGAGTTGTAAGATGCATCTTATCCCAGAATCTAGTTCAAGAGGATTGGCGTAGGACTAACATCCTACAAACTTTTCTTAAATTAGGGGATAAGGTATGTAAGATCATCATAGATAGTGGGAGCTATGTAAATGCCATCTCTACTAGCACTGTCAAGATGTTAGGCTTAATCCCAGTTCCCCATCCCAACCCCTATAAGGTTTCTTGGGTAGATTCTACCTCCATACCCATCCAGTCTAGATGTCAAGTCCAAATCCAAATGCAATCTTATCACGAAAAGATTTGGTGCGATGTTTTACCCATGGGGGTGAGCAGTATAATTCTCGGAAGACCTTGGTTGTATGATCATGATGCCACCCTCTTAGGAAAATCCAATACCTGTGTCTTTAATTTCAAAGGGAAGAAGATTACGATCCATTCCGTTCCCCTAAGGACAAGGTAACTAAAGGAGCTGGTAAGGTTAAGGAGATGAAAACTGGAGTGAACCTAATCAGTGCTAAGGATCTAGAACAAGAAATTCATAGTGGTTCACCCATCTGGATGCTGACTGCTAAGGAACTTAGAACTTCGGAACCCTCAGAGCCTCCTCAAGAAGTTAAACCTGTGTTAAAAGAATTTGAGGATGTCTTTCCCGAGGATTTGCCAGACCACCTTCCACCTCTTAGGGATATCCAGCATGCCATAGATCTAATCCCAGGAGCGACTTTGCCCAACTTGCCCCATTACAGGATGAATCCATCTGAGCATGAAGAACTGCAAAAGCAGGTTGGAGAATTATTGAGGAAGGGGTTTATTAGAGAAAGTCTTAGCCCTTGTGCAGTCCCAGCCTTACTGACCCCAAAAAAAGATGGCACGTGGAGGATGTGTGTTGACAGTCGTGCCATCAATAAAATTATAATCAAATATAGGTTTCCCATCCCTAGACTAGATGACATGCTTGATATGATGGCTGGTGCAATGGTTTTTTCTAAGATTGATCTCAAAAGCGGCTATCATCAGGTTAGGATTAGACCCGGGGATGAATGGAAAACTGCTTTCAAAACTAAGGATGGTCTTTATGAATGGGTTGTTATGCCTTTTGGGTTGTCCAATGCCCCTAGTACTTTCATGAGAATTATGACCCAGGTACTTAGAGCTTTCATAGGAAAATTTGTGGTGGTCTATTTTGATGACATCCTGATCTATAGTAAGACCCCAGCAGATCACCTAGGCCACCTTAGAGCAGTCTGCCAAGTTTTGAGGAATGAGAGACTCTACGGTAATCTTAAGAAGTGTGAATTCATGACTAGTAGAGTTATCTTTCTTGGTTTTGTAGTAACCCCTGACGGCGTGGCAGCCGATCCTGAGAAGATTATGTCCATAGTAGACTGGCCAGAGCCAACCAATGTGCATGAAGTTAGAAGTTTCCATGGCTTGGCTACCTTCTATAGGCGATTCATCAAGGGGTTTAGTACTTTAGCTGCTCCTATCACTGATTGTATTAGGAAGGGAGAATTTCATTGGACTAAGTCAGCCCATAAAGCCTTCCTAGATCTTAAGGATAAAATGACCCAGGCACCCATTCTGAGATTACCCGATTTTTCTAAAGTATTTGAGGTTGCCTGTGATGCTTCAGGTGTAGGAATAGGTGGAGTCCTAAGCCAAGAGAATCATCCCATAGCATTCTTTAGTGAAAAACTTAATGATGCTAAGCTTAGGTATTCTACCTATGATAAGGAATTTTATGCGGTGGTGCAAGCTTTGCGTTACTGGAGACATTATTTTCTACCGCAGGAATTTGTACTATTTTTGGACCATGAGGCTCTTAGATTTCTGAACTCCCAAAAGAAGCTTAACCCTAGGCATGCTAAGTGGGTAGAATATATCCAGTCCTATACTTTTGTCCTGAAACATAAGGCTGGAGTTGAGAATAAGGTAGCTAATGCCCTTAGTCGCTGATCTCTGTTATTAACTTCTGTTAGAACTGAGGTCATAGGGTTTGAGCAAATCAAAGAGGAATATGAGTCTTGTCCGGATTTCACAATTGTGTATCAGGATCTAGTTCAAGGACCATCTAGTAATCACCAGGATTATACCCTTGTAGATGGTTTTTTGTTCTTCAAAAATAGGCTTTGCATCCCTAGAACTTCTCTTAGGGAATTTTTGATTTGGGAAATCCATGCTGGAGGTTTAGCTGGCCATTTTGGAAAAGACAAGACCATTCTAGCTATTGAAGACCACTTTTTCTGGCCTAGCTTGAAAAGGGATGTAGCTAATATTGTAGCTAGATGTCGAACCTGCGCTGTTGCCAAACAGCAAAAACAAAACACTGGCCTTTATACCCCACTCCCTGTCCCAGATCGTCCTTGGCAAGATGTGAGTATGGATTTTGTGTTAGGTTTACCTAAGACCCAGAGGAGACATGATTCTATCTGTGTCGTAGTCGACCGATTCTCTAAAATGGCCCACTTCTTGCCTTGTTCCCAAACCTTTGATGCGTCTAAGGTAGCCACACTTTTCTTCAATGAGATAGTTAGACTCCATGGCCTACCTAAGACAATCGTTTCAGATAGGGATGTCCGGTTCACCAGTTACTTTTGGAAGACCCTTTGGCATAAGTTAGGGACAAAACTTAAATTTTCAACTGCCTATCATCCCCAAACTGATGGCCAAACTGAAGTAGTGAACCGTAGCCTAGGAAATCTGCTAAGATGTCTTGTTGGTGAAAACACCAGAAATTGGGATTTATACCTACCAAGGGCAGAATTTGCGTACAATGACTCGGTCAATAGGTCTACGGGTAAGAGTCCATTTGAAATTGTACATGGGTACAAACCTCACACACCTCTTGACCTAGTCCCTTTACCTGTCCACACTCGAGTCTCCGAGTCTGCTGAGAATTTTGCACAGCATGTAAAAGACTTGCATAAAGAAATTCATGCCAAAATAAATTTAAGTAATGAAACTTATAAGAAGTTGGCTGATACTCAAAGGCGAGTCAAATCTTTTGTTGAGGGAGACTATGTGATGATTAGGTTAAGGCCTGAACGGTTTCCTCCTGGAACCGTTAGAAAGTTACATGCTAGGGGAGCTGGACCATTTAGAGTGGTAAAGAGAGTAGGATCCAATGCCTATGTGCTCGAGTTGCCTCAAGAACTAGGCATTAGCTCTACTTTCAACATTACAGACTTAGTAGAGTACAGGGAGCTAGCTGTGATTCCTAGTGAGCCTTTTGAGCCTAACCCTATCATTGAGAGTGATCCCGACCCTGTGTGTCCACCAACAAACTGGCCTGTGAGGAAAGAGTAGATTGAAAAGATCCTGGATGATCAGGTTATCTCTACTCGTAATCGAGGATACCAAAGGTACCTGGTCCGCTGGCAAGGAAGGCCAGATTCTGATGACTCTTGGATCTCCCGAGAAGAATTACAAGAATTGGACCCAGACCTCTTAGAGAGATACCAGAGCCAACTTGAGCCTTACTCGACAGGGTCGAGTTCCTCCCACCCTGGGAGAATTGGTGCGGGCACCAGACTCAGAAGAAGACTTCAGAGCTCCATTTGGATCTTTGATTGACATTGCCCGAGAAATTAGGGTTTGTAATAAAGGTTGACCTGGTCAACCAGTTTATTTATTTTTATTTATTTCTTGAGTCACCATTTAAATTTTGTTGAGTCATGTTGACTCGGTGCAAGTCCCAATATGGTTTCAATTTGGTCCAAAATGGTGCCACATTTCTCTTCCAATCAAATCAAGGTTCAAGCAAGTGGAGGCCACACTCTAAGCCACACGCCCAGCCACACTCCGAGCACACGCCAGAGTCCAGGAGGTGCCATAGAGGCATCCCAGTGTCATGGTCCCCACATCCAAAGAAGAAAAAATCAAATTGGAGGCTAAATTAAAGGAGGCGCCCATACCTGCCTAATTTACCTAAGCAAAGAAGGAAGAAAACTTCTCTTGGAGAAGAAATCAAAGAAGGACATCCAACCTACTCCTAATTGAAGTTCAAATCAAAATCAAAGAGCTTAACTTGGAGTGGAAGAAAAGAAGAAATACCATAAGAAGAAGAGGACTTCAAATCCAAATCCAACTCCAAAGGAGGCGCCATAAAAATTCCAAAAAAATTCCTTTATGGCCGTCCCAATTTTTTTTTGGACTCTTGGTCGGCCAAGGGAGAGGATTTTCTACCTAATCTAGGGGTTGGAGGAGTTTATTCCCACATGGGAATTTGTACAAGCTTGGAGAAAATTTTAGGTCTATATAATAGACCTCTCTTTGTAACTTTAGAAAATCAATGAAGAAAAATTATTTTTGCTATTCTCTTGTGTTGAGTGACCTAGGTTTCTCTTCTTCCGCACTATTCTAAGTGTTGAGCTCCGTGAGGGGGTAATCCGGGTTCCATTGGAGCCTTGAGGAGGTGAGAGATCTCCATCTTTATCCAAAACCCTAGGTTAGCCACTTGAAATTCCAAAACCCTAGCCACCTTTCATTATTTTCAATCCATCAAACCCTAGATCCATCCATCTCCCACGGCCTCTCTCTCTCTACAAGTCCAGGCCGTCCACCTTCATCCAGATCCAGTCCGGCTACTTCAGATCCAGAGCAAGTTCCAAGGAAAATCACATCAACATCCAGGAGAATCCAGTTTTCAGCAATTTCAATCTTCAAGTTCATCAACCTGGTAAATCTTTCCCTTGACTCTCTGATTCCATCAATTGTTTTTCTTCTCTTCCAGATCTTGAGTTCAGGAGAAGCCAACCCGCCAAAGGACCAGTATTGGAGGATCCATTACGAAGATATCTGAATCCGAGGATCCAACAATCTGCTCGGGAGAGTTCTTCCACCAAAATCTGTGAAGATCATTGTCTGGTTAGATAAACCATCTCTTCTCTTTATTTCTGTTCTGTTGAAAGTTCGGAGCGAAACCCTAGGTCTGGGAGTTTCTCAACCCCCAGCGATCCGTTGCTTCTGAATTACTCTGATAATTTAGTTTCCTTAAAGTTGTGCTTTCAATTATCATATTAGTATCTTTCAATGTTAGGTTAACTTTTCTTTGATTTGAAGCCAACTTCTACAAACATATAAAAACAACAAAAAAATTAGTTAATCTTAATTTACTTCCGCATCGCATCCCTTTATTTGTTCTGCATCAACCGAGCTTACCCTACTGGACAAAGAACACACTCTAAAACTTATTTTGGAAAAATAAGATTTGAGCTCCGTTCAACATGTTCAGGCTAACTTACTGTCAAAGGAATGAGGCTTCTTCACAATATGGTCAGCAGAATATTTCTTCCCAGAACCGGTCATTTTGATTGGGTAAGTGAGAAAGACATGACTTTTATAGGACATTTGATAGAAGAAATGCCTATCAACGTTCCTTATATAATGATGATTCAAATTACTGAAGCAGCTAGGAAAGTTAATGTTTGCCTACCCTATGGTATGGTTTTTACCTTACTGTTTGAAGAAGCTGGAATTAATCTAACCAATGAGATAGGCAAGCCTCTACATCACTCTGACACTTATTCCTTTAATTCACTGAAAAGAATGGATTACAAATTACAAGGAGTATGGATAAAGAAAGTGTCTAGTCAGTTTGCTGCTACTTCCTCAGAAGATGATGAAGCTACTACTATTGAAGACAAATCTGAAGGTACAATGATTACTCCATCTGACCTTAAGAAGCTAATATTTCAGAAGATGGAAACTATCTCAAATTCATTGATAGATCACATGAATTCTGTCATTGATGAAATGAAAAATATAGTTAATGCTAGCTTGTAGAAAATAAGATCTGAATAGAAGCTTCACAAGGAGAAAATGGAAAAGGAAATAAAGGATTTTAAAGAAGAAGTCAGAAGTATCATGAAAGATTTTAAAGAAGTCAGAAGTATCCTGCTACAATCTTAGAAGGAAACAGTCTCTACTAAAGATACTCCTGCATAGGTCATCAAAGAGTCACTTGAGACTCCTGCTCCTATTCCCTCATCTGATCCACCCTTAGTCAAACCCAAACCTGTTGTGACCGAGAAGAAACCCATGGCCAAAAAGACTAAGACATTTAGAGCCCCTGTTAGAACTGGATTCAGGGATTTAAGGTTTAAACCCCTGAAAACTAAGACCTCTAATAAGGTTGTAGAGGTTGGCTCCTCTTCTTTTAGTGAAGAAGAAGAATAGGTAGTTTAGTTAGTCTTTTAGTTGTGATTGATCACTTCTTTGTACTTCTCACTTTTTGATATATGAATATTCTACCTTTTATCTTCTACTGAATGAATGTACTTTCTTCTCAATGAAATGAAAGTTCTTTTAAGTAATTTCTATTGTTGTCATGTGATATCCTTCTATTCATACAATATTTTTGATACAACAATGATAAAATTTTAATTAAAAGTTTAAGTTTGAGAAAGTGAAATTATCTCAAACAAATATTAAATATTTTCTCAATCTATTTTAAAATCTAAGCTTTATTGAACATACCTTTTGATTGATTGACAAAAAGGGGGAGAAATGATAAAAATGGGAGAATGGTATCTCTTATTGAGTTGTCATTAAAATTCTGATATCTATGTTGAGCTTCCTATTCAATTATTCTTAAATTGCATAAAAAGAATGAAAAAAGGGGAGGCATAAAAGTGATAGTATTCATTTGGATCTAACTGCTTAATTTCTTTAAAACCTAGAGAAAGGAGAAGATTCTCTTAAAAGAATGGCTTTAATTCTAAACCCTTCTTTTGCTCTAATTGCTCTAAAATTAGTCTAAATTCATCCAATTTCAAACTTTGATACTCCATGTTTGTGCTAATTCTGACTTTATAAAGCTTGCAAAGTCCAGTACTTTGAAATTTACAAAAGCACTAACATCGATACTATACAATTTCATCTTTAGAGCACTGATACTTATTTACAAATACAATTAGCTCAGATACATGTGAATATTCACTTTCAAAATATATTTATACATATAAGTGTAAATAATTTTTCATGCCCAGTGTTTTGTCATCATCAAAAAGGGAAAGATTGGTGACCCCATAAGTGAATTTGATAATAACCAAACATTGGAGCATGTACATTTATTTCTAGCAACTCTTCAAGTGGTTTACAAGTTTTTGTAGGATGGTTTATTTGTTCAAACTTCAACTCCTACATCTTTAGTTCTTGATTTGAGTTGTGTTGTAATCTGATTTTGTAAAGAAGAACCCAATGAAAAAGCTAAGAAAAAATTATGAAAAAGGGTTACTTCTGTGTGTGTGCACCTTAGAATTATTTTGAGTTGGTATGCTTGAAAAATGTAAAAGTGTTGGTGAGAGTTTTTCTTTAAGTTCAATTATAAAAATCCTGAAGAAGTTACTCGAGCCGACCCAACATGTTGAAGAGCCGACTCCACCTCATGGCACATAGCAAGAATTCTGGTATGCAGCAATCCGAGCCGACTCCAGTGAATCCGAGTTGACTGGAATATGTCTGAGCCAACTCTTCGAAAGTCCAGTTTTTGAAGATTTCTAAGAAC
Source organism: Areca catechu (assembly GCA_021397845.1). Classification (NCBI taxonomy): domain Eukaryota; kingdom Viridiplantae; phylum Streptophyta; class Magnoliopsida; order Arecales; family Arecaceae; genus Areca; species Areca catechu. The sequence continues at coordinate 55,309,972 of CM038038.1, forward strand.
ATCCAAGCAAGCCAACCCGAACCAGAAAGAACAAACTTTGACAAACCTAATTTTGAAGACCTGAGAAAGTGAGCCAACTCGAACTGCATCGAGCTAACTCTTCTAGAGTAAGGATTTCAGAACCTGAGAAGAAGAGTCGATCAAAGATCAAAAGAGCCGACTTCTCGAGTTCAAGATTCTCAAAGATATAAGTTTGAGCCGACCCGAGATATTAAGAGCCGACGTGTCTAAAGTGACATTTTGCACCCTGAGACACCGAGCCAACTACACTGAAGATTTGGTGACTCGACCTATCGACTCAAAGGATCCGAGCTAACTCGAAGGAATCCGAGCTGACTCCAATATCGCTTTCAGGTATCTAACGGCTAGTTCCAGAATTTCTTTTTGAATGCCAAAAAGTGCTCCAACGGTCACAAATCACTTCCCAATGGTCTATAATGGCTAGAACTGCCCTGAAGTGATGGAAGACCTTATATTTGAGGGATTTGAACTTCTCTCAAGTAAGTTTTTAGAGAGTTCTTCAAAGTTTTGAAGCTACATTGAATATCCTACCTACCAACAAGCAAGAGAGCATAAGAGCATTCAAGTCAGTCTTCAAGTCTTCACCAACTCTGATCTAAAGCTTGAAGCACTTTGCGAAGAAGCCACTGAAGCAATTAAAGCTCATTCAAGTGCAATCCAAGTGGACTTCTAACAAGCTACACCGGCAACTATTCGGCAAATTGAGTTTGTCATTTGTTGTTGCATTTATTTCAATTCATCTTTGAATTGTTGGGTTATTAGTGAGCCCGGTTGAAAAACCAAATAGGTTCTTGGTGAGCCTATGGTAAAAACCAAGTGTTGGGTTCTTGGTAATCCTAGTAAAACTAAATTAGGTTCTTGGTGATCCTATGAAAACCAAGTTGGGTTTCTTTGGTGATCTTGTTTAAAACCAAAAGGTGTTGGGTTTTCTTTGGCGATCTCGTTAAAACCAAAGTGTAGAGGTTTTGGATTATGATCCTGTAAAACAATCCTACTATATTCGAGTGTGAATATAGTTGAAATCCCAAGTGGTATCTTAAGTAGTGGACGTAGGAGCTGGGTTGCTCCGAACCACTATAAATTTGTTGTGTTTGTGTTGTGCTTCTTCATTCTTATTTAGCTTCTGTAATTTACTACTCTATCACAACACCTAACACTTTATAAGAGATTTTTAATTGCACATTATCTACTTTAAATTTTTTAAATTTCTAATTCATCTCACTCTTGGGTAGCCACCTGGGCAACACCAAGATCACCAAAGAAATCCTATACCCTTTGGTTTTAAATAGGATCAGCAAGAAAACCCAACTTGGTTTTGAAACGGGATCACCAAGAACCCAATACTTGGTTTTTAGCTAAGGCTTACCAAGAACCTATTTGGTTTTTCAACCGGGCTCACCAATAACCCAACTATTCAAGAATGAATTGAAAGTAAATGCAATAGTAAATGATAAACTCTTATTGTCAGATAGTTGCCACTTTAGTGCCGATGAAGCCTTCTTTTATTCTTCTTTAATGCACATGAAAGGCTTACTTTTCTTTCTTCAATGAATGCTTCAATCTTCAGATGAGAGTTGGTGAAGAGTGAAGTCTACTTTGAATGCTCACTTGTGCTCTCTTGTTTTTGGTTGGTGGATATTCAATAAAACCTTAAAACTTTGAAAAACTTTTTCTATCTCTTGCTTTTAGGAACTTCAAATCTCTCAAATATATAGCCTTGTACATTTCCTTGAAGGTTATGACCATTAAAGACCATTGGGATTCGAAATCTATTAGTTGGAGCACTTTCTAGCATTCAAAAAAAAATTTGGAACTAGCCGTTGGGTACCTGAAAATGATACTCGAGTTGGCTCAGATACTTCGAGCCTGCTCAGATCCATCGAGTCATATGGTCGACTCTCCATTTCTTCAGCAAGGTCGGCTCTTTATCTCACGGTCCAAAAACCTCACTCTAGACGAGTCAGCTCATGACCGTTCAGGTCAGCTCGAACTTCCATCAATAAAATCATTGAACTCGAGGAGTCATGATAGGGATCTAGGGCAGGTTCATGTTATTTTTCTATTTTTTCCTATTTCCTTGGATTTTTTTTATTTTTCCTATTCCCGCTATTCCATCTTTATCCCTATCTTATTCTCGCTTTATTCCTATGTTATTCCATCTTCTCCCGTGAGTTTTAAAACAATCTCCTAAACCCAAGCCTCCGCCCCGCCTGCCCCAGATCCGGGCCGCCCGACACCTGGCCTCCCCGCCGGAGCCTGCTGGCCTTGCCCTCGCCAGAAAAGTAGCCCGCCGCTCAAGGCCCATGGAAGACGAACGGACGCGGGAAGACCAACGGTCGCCATGGCCGCCGCCACCGCATGCGGCTGCTGGCCTGCCACCGGCCGCCTGCCCCCCACTCGCCAGCTCACGCACGGCCGCCGGAGGGCCCTTACCAGCATCCTTGGAACCCACACCCATGGGAAGCCCGAACGGCATGGCCATGTGTGCCGTGCCGCCACTACACCGCCACCCGCCTGCGCCGCCACCTGCCATTGGTCCATCGCTCGCTCGACCGCCGGAGGCCATGCCAGTGCCAAGGAGGTCTTCCACGGCCATGGGAGACCAAAAGGCATGCCCAACATGCCGTGCCATTTCCCGTGCCACCGCCTCGCCTGCAGCCCAACGCCAATCGTCGCCGCTCACCATCCACCGGCCCCGTCCGTCGCCTACTTTCCGATCGCCGACCATCCATCAGTGCTCAGTCGAGAGATCGATCCTCCACATGACCGTGAGTTTGAGTTTGCATGGATTTCGCAGTAGTCCAGTTTTTAGAGCTGCATGCTTTTCAATGCAGATCATCTAGCCGACATGCTTCTCAGAGTATATCAGCACCACTTTTGATGCAACATGAATTTTGATGTAATTTATTTTCCTATTTTAGTGTTCTTGGAGGATAAGAAACTGAGGGTTTTGGTTTTTCTACATAAAGGCCCCCTCTCCCCCAGTAATAACCATGACTTTGATATAAATTTTTGGATTCTCCATTGGTTTTGGTTATGGTTCTGGGCTGAGGCCCGTTTGCCTTCATTCCCTACTGTGTGGATAATGGGTTCGTTGGGGGGTGTGAGAGTCCTTCTTTGTGGATGATGGGTTCGAGCACCCAGTTATACCCTATCTCGTCTTCTTTATCCCCTCGTGTCCTTTAAGAGTCACCCTAGCGGCCTTTATGAGAGCCCTATTATGTGGATGATGGGCTCGATGAGAGCTCAGGGTAGCTAGTACTTTGATCCCTCGGGAGGGTAGCTATGTGCTTTGATCTCTCGAGAGGGTAGCTTTATGCTTTGACCCCTGACTTTATGTGTGCATCTCCATGTAAGAGTGAATCCAGGGCCATGAGTTCCAGTTCCCTATCTCTCATCTCCATCCTTCCTTCGCCACCGCCACCAAAGAAAATTGAAAACAAAAGGGATCAGTGATTTTAGGGTTTTAGTTTCAGTGTCACCCTAGTCCCGGGAGGCTTCTTAGCCCTCCCACGGTCCTAGCTTGTTTATATGTTTTTCCTTTTCCAAATAATCCAGGTTACATCAATTTTTGTCCTGCATCAATTTTGGTATCAGAGCAAGTTGTGGATTAGGGTATGCTCTATTTTTCGAACTTGATAGAGTCGAGTTATTCGCAGTTGAGGAGAATGATGGGGATCCAGGGCAGGTCCAGGTTCTTTATCTATTTTTTCCTATTTTTTTGGATTTTTTTATTTTTTCTATTTTTTTGGATTTTTTTTATTTTTTTGGATTTTTTTATTTTTTCTATTCTCGCTATTCCACCTATTCCCGCTATTCCATATTTATCCTAATTTTATTCATGCTTTATTCCTATGTTATTCCATCTTCTCCCAAGAGTTTTAAAAAAATCTCCCAAACCCTAGCCTCCACCCCGCCGGCCCCAGATCTGGGCCGCCCGACCCCCGGCCGCCCCCACCGGCCCGCCCTCTAGAGCCCGGGGGCCCCGCCCTCATCGAAAATGTTGCCCACCGCCCAAGGCCCGTGGAAGATGAATGGATTTGGGAAGACCAACTGTCACCACGGCCACCGCCATCGCCTGCTGCTGCTGGCCTGCCACCGGCCACCTACCTGTCGTTCGATGGCTCACGCCCAGCCGCTGGTGGGCCCTCGCCGGTGTCCTTGGGCCCCATGCCCGTGGGAAGCACAAACAGCACGGCTGTGCATGCCGTGCCGTCCCTACACCGTCGCCCGCCTGCCACCACCCACCGTCGGTCCGCCACCCGCTCGGCTGCCGGAGGCCATGCCGGTGCCCAAGAGGTCTCCCATGGTCGTGGGAGACCAAACGACATGCCCAGCGTGCTGTGCCATTTCCCGTGCCACCGCCTCGCCTATAGCTCGCAGCCAGTCGTCCATCGCTCGCCGTCCGTTGGCCCCATCTGCCACCTGCTTTCCGATCATCGCCCATCCGCCGGTGCTCAGTCGGGAGATCGATCCTCCACACGACCGTGAGTTTGAGTTTGCATGGATTTCAGAGCAGTCCAATTTTTATAGCAGCATGCTTTTCAGTGCAGATCAACAAGACAACATGCTTCTCAGAGCAGATCAGCACCACTTTTGATGCAACATGAATTTTGATGTAATTTATTTTCCTTTTTTAGTTTTCTTGGAGGCTAAGAAACTAAGGGTTTTTGTTTTTCTATATAAAGGCCCCCTCTCCCCCTGTAATAATTATGACTTTGATATAAATTTTTGGGTTCTCTATTGGTTCTAGTTCTGGTTCTGGGCTAAGGCCCATTTGCCTTCGTTCCCTACTATGTAGATAATGGGTTCTTTGGGGGGTTTGAGAGTCCAACTTTGTGGATGATGGGTTCGAGCATCCTAGTTATCCCCTATCTCATCTTCTTTATCCCCTGGTGTCCTTTGAGAGTCACCCTAGCAGCCTCTATGAGAGCCCTACTATGTGGATGATAGGCTCGATGAGAGCTCAGGGTAGCTGGTGCTTTGATCCCTCGGGAGGTTAGCTATGTGCTTTGATCCCTCAGGAGGGTAGCTTTATGCTTTTACCCTTGACTTTCTTTGTGCATCTCCCTATTTGAGTGAGTCCAAGGGCCACGAGTTCCAGTTCCCAATCTCCCATCTCCATCTTTCTTTCGCCACCTCCACCAAAGAAAATTGAAAATAAAAGAGATAAGCTATTTTAGGATTTTAGTTTCAGTGTTACCCTAGTTCAGGGAGGCTTCTTAGCCCTCTCATGGTCCTAGCTTGTTTAGGTATTTTCCCTTTTCCAAATAATCTAGGTTACATCGATTTTCGTCGTGCATTAAGTCAGCTCACTTCTACTTGGATTGACTCTCCATCTCAGATTCAAAAATCTTCGCTCTGGAGGAGTCAACTTGTTGTAGATCGGGTTGGCTCGCTTTCTCAGGTCTTCAAAATTTGTTCTGGCAAAGTCAGCTCATTCTTGTTAGGGTCGACTTGCCTGGCTATTCTCAGAAAACATTAGGAATGGACTCTGGACGAGTCAGCTCGGTCCTACTTGAGTCGGCTCGGATTGCTGCATGCCAGAATCCTTAGTGCATGCCATAAGATAGAGTCAGCTCTTCTCAAGTGACTTCTTCATAATTATACAAATAGACTCAAGAACACTCTTACCAACACTCTCAAACTTTTGAAACAAACCAGCTCAAACTAAATTTAAAGCACAACACTCATAGAAGTAACCCATAATTATGATTTTAACCACTTTTTCTTTGGGTTCTTCTTTACATAATTCGATTAGAACACAAGTCAAAACAAGAAATATGAATGTAGGTTTTGAAATTTGACCAATGAATTCATTCTACAAAAACTTGTAAACCACTTGAAGAGTTGTTAGTAAAATATGTGCATGCTCCAATGTTTGGTTATCATCAAAATCACTTATGGGGTCAATAGTGCTGGCGTGTGGTCATCAACTCCTCATGCATGTGCTAACTTCATGATCCTCCAAGTAATCCTAGGTGGTGAAATCCAGGGTGTGACTGGGACTCCATGCGATTGCTGAGGTGGCATGCTGGGTGGTGTCCTTCACATGCTGAGTCTTCTATGACTAGGCTCGACTCAAATAGACTCAGTACAACTGGATATGATTACAAGACTTAGAATATGATTAGATCAACATGAGCTAACTTGATCGACTGATCCAAAATTCTAATGGTATGGATCAAATGCTACATACATGACTCAGAAAGAAAACTAGCTTAACATGAGCTGACTAGTACAGGACTCAAATGATAACTCAATTAGGCTAAGCCCTTATTACAAATGGACTCAAACACTACTAAGTAATCCACAGAGGGTTAAGAAGCCTCTATCTTATTCTGGTGCCTCTGGTATCCGCACCAATTCTCCCATGGTGGGAGGAACTCGACCCTGTCGAGTGTAGATCACACTGGCTCATGTATCTCTTGAGAAGGTCTAGGTCGAGGTGCTGCAAGTCCTCTCGAGAAATCTGTGAATCGTTTGACTCTGGCCAACCTTGCCATCAGACCAGGTAGCATTGATAGCCATGGCCCCGGGTCATGATGGCTTGATCGTCTAGGATACGCTCGATCCATTCTCTTCTTTCAGGCCAAATAATTGGACACTCTGGGCTAGGATCACTCATAATGGAAAGAGTAGGTCGAAAGGCCTCACTAGGTATTGCTGCCAGTTTCCTATACTCAACCAGGTCCATGATATTGAAGGTAGAACTAATGCCCAAATCCAGAGGCAAATCTAACACATAGGTATTTGGTCCAACCTTGTCTATCACTTTGAAAGGTTCGGCTCCACGAGCATGAAGCTTCTTTTTAGGCCTATGCCTAACCAAGATAGAATTCACTACATTAGATTTCTTGGCCCTTTTCTGGGAATTAGCCAGTTTGTTTCAAAATTAGTGCAGGTGGTGAACATGCTGGGCACATGCAGACTCCTAATAGCTGACACAAAGGACTCATACTAACACCTAATAGACTCGATTATGCATTCCTATCGAAAGAGGTTTATTAGGTCTTAACTACAACTTTGGCATGGGGCATGAGTCATGGTTGATGGATGACATGCAGAAGAAAATTTGCTAGGAACTTTTAATAGATGCCCGAGGATCTTCCAAAAGTAGGTAGCAAATAGATTGGGTTCTATGGATTCTTGCAACCTGGTAACCTCAACAAAATGTGACCCAATGGTTCTAGAACTATGAGATGACTCAGGGAAGGGTAGGAAATAGGAAGGGGATTCAGGGACTGGTTCTAGGCTAAAGAGACTGACCTTAATATATGAGCATTGGGTTATGTCTCTATGCAAGAAAAGGTCCATGCTTTGGAAGGATGGGTCAACAATTTCTTGGAAGAGGTCCTCTATAAAAACTATGGGAGGAGGCTCATCATTGGGGTATTAATTCGAAGAGATCAGATCCTTAATAAATTTTTCTGGTTCTTGTATTTTAGGACTAGACTCTATAATTTGGCTCTCCTCCATGGTTTCCTCAGGTAAGGTTCTAGCAACAGTATCTAAGTTCTCTTCCTCTAATTGTTCTTCTATTATAAGTTCCTCTACTAGACTTAACTCATAGGTGGCCTCTTTAGATTTTTCAATGGGCTCAAGAGTTTCTTTCTCTAAATTTTCAAGGGATTCATCCTCTTCAAAGTCTTCTCCTTCATATTCATCTACTAAACTAGGATCAGCCTCATACCCTTCTACCTCAGGCTCATTAATGGGTTTTGGGGTCTTTTCCTTGCAAACTAATGGGATAGGAGTAGTAGGGTGGTCTAAAGGAAGTTGGCTAGGTTTGGACTTAGGCTCGAGGGAATTAACCTTGTTGGACTTAGATTGACTGATCATGAGTTCCCTTTGATATAACTCGAATTCCCTAGCTAAGTAATAGGCTTCCTCTAGGTCCTGAATTTGCCAATTAAACAGCTCCCACTGGATATCCCTACGCAGGCCATCTCGAAATCTAGCCATAATCTTAGACTCATGTTCGACTATGTTACATCTCCTACTAAACTCGTTAAATTGGTCAATGTACTTAGACACAATAATGTTTCTTGGTTTCAATTTGTACAATTGGTCTAAAAGTTGGTACTCACAAGATCTACCTAGGTACATCTCTCTCAATTTACTTCTCATGGCTTTCCAGTATGAATTTCATCTCCTCTTTGATAACATTCATACTCAATATCCTCCCAGTATCGCCTAGCATGTCGGATTAGCTTACGTGTGGCCAATCTAACTTTTTCTAACTCTGTCATCTGAGTGTACTCAAAATACTAATCCATTCTTTCTTCTTAATCAATATACACCTCAGGATCTAGACTTCCATCAAAAGTGGGTGCATAGGGTTAGGTGTGTCTAACAGGTCTTTCCTCTAGGTCCACCAAGTATGGGTATGGGCTTCTAGGGTTAGACTCAGGGGCAAGATCATGATGATAAGCTCGTGGATCAAAGGAACTAGGCCTAGGGGATCTGAATTCAACATGGGTCCTACGGGCTCCATCATAGGTCAAAGAATGTTCAACTATTCGATCGGGCCTATGGGGTTCAAGAGAGTCAGGTCTAATATAGGCCTTAGGGGGTCTAAGGGACATGGTTGATCGACTAATGGGCTCCTAATCTAGTGGACTTGCAAGACTCAACAATGACTTGACTACAGCTGCCTAGACCTAGAGCCCATCAGAATGGGTTGACTCAACTTACACACAACTCAAATCCTAGTCCTTCAACTAGCCAAGTAAAAGGAGGAATGGTGGGAGGCCCTCTGCTCTCGCAGGGATCCAATTAAGGAACCACCGATCTGCTTAGGTCGTTTGACACTATACCATTAGCCTAGACACCAGTATCTAGTAATAAGAAATGAATTGGTGCACTAGTCATCCCACAATGATTGAACCCGACCGATTGTTGTCCCTAGCCCACTAGGGCAAATTAAATCTAGTTAATTTTAGATTAGGCTTGGGACTAAATGTAAGGAAGGTGGTTTTGGGCTAAGGAGAGGTTATCAACTCCTCCCCTTATCTAAAATATAGAAAGTGCCCTTAAAGTATTTTATGCAATGATGGCAGGCAGATGAAAATGCAAACTAGGGTTTAAATATTTTTGGTGTTTTAAGAATATATATAAATTTTTTTTTGTTTTGGTATTGTCTTAAACAGAACGATAATATGCAAACAATGACCTAAATTATAGGAAACATGCCAAAAATTTAAGATATTCAAAAATTATACTAAAAGAACCCTAAACCTTCTGAAATTAGCTTTGCTGCCAAAATAGGGCAGAACTGTTCTCAAGCAGCATTCCGGCTGGGAGATGTTGCTCTGGTCTTGATTTTGATGATTGATAAAATATTTAAGTCTATATGAGTACTAATTGTATTTTAAGTATGTTTTTCAGATCTTAGTACTCAACTATGTTGAATAAAGAAAAGATTGTATTTTAGTTTAAAAAGTCCTTAAATTAATGAAAAATCAAGTATATGGACTTTGGAATTAATATGGAAGAACTTGAAGATGTTAAAGTTTCAATTTGAAGATATTTCAGCAATGGCACAAGCAAGGGTCGACACCTGGAAATGAAGTGTCGACACTTGAGGATCAAGTATTGACACTTGAAGAGTGAAGTGTCGCTCAAGGCCTGAGACAAATAGAAAACTTTAGAAAGCACTTTTAGTCAAGTGTCAACACCTGGAGTTGAAGTGTCGACACTTGAAAGTGAAGTGTCGACACCTGGAGAATGAAGTGTCGATACTTGAAACTGAAGTGTCGATACTTGAAACTGAAGTGTCGACACCTGGAGGTGAAGTGTCGGCACTTGAACAATAACGGCTATTTTCTGGACTGTAGAACTTCTCCAACTTGGCTCAAACGGCCATGTTTTCCTTCCTAACGGCTATAAACGGTCATTTAAGTATTGGGATGCTATAAAAATATCAAAAATCAAATGGGGAAGCAAACCTTTGGTGAGTTTCTTGAATATTCTTAAAGGATTTAAGAGTTGAGTGATTCAAGCCTTCAAGCTTCCAAGTTTCAAAGAGAGCATTCAAAGTCTACATCCACAAGCATCAATCAAAGGCTTCATCAACTTGAAGACAAGATCTTTATCAACATTCAAGGGCTTCAAAGAAATATTTGCTTTATTTTAGAATGCTTTTATTATATTTAATTATACTTGCTCTTACATTATTTTACTTAAGGTTTTTTGTGAACCTTGGAAAACCAAAGAGATTTTTGGTAAGCCTTGAAAACCAAAGTGGTTGTTGGTTAGCCTTGAAACCAACTAAGGTTTTACTTATGAACCCGAAGCCAAAACAAGTTGTTTAGGTTCTTGGTTATCCCATAAAACCAAGGGTGGTTGTTGGTGAGTCTTGAAACCAACTAGGGTTTGACTTGTGAGCCCGAAGCTAAAACAAGTTGTAAAGGTTGTTGGTGAGCCTAAGTTATAAAACCAAACTTAGTGGAATTCCCAAGGGTGGCTTGGGGAGTGGATGTAGGTACTTTGTTGGCACCGAACCACTATAAACCTTTGTGTTTGTGTGATTGTTCTTCTTGTGCTTTTATTTTTTTATTTTCACTGCATTTATTTGAAATACACAAGCACTTGAATTGCATTAGCACATACTTGCTTTAGTTCATATTTTAAATAGTACAAAAGTTTTATAAAACTCAATTCACCCCCCCTCTTGGGTTGCCTACCTGAGCCTACAATTGGTATCAGAGCAGGTGCTCTGTTTGAAAATCTAACAATTTTGAGCTAAAGTTCATGGCAACCCTTGTAGGTATTAGTGTTAGACCACCATTTTTCAATGGCACAAATTACAAATTTTGAAAAACTTGCATGCACATTCATATTCAATCTATTAATTATTATCTTTGGAAAGTTATTGTTAGTAGTCCTCATATTCCTTCCATGTTGGTTAATGGCATTTCCATTCTAAAGCTCGAAGAGGATTGGAATGAATATGATATTAAGCAAACTGAACTCAATGCTAAAGCAATGAACTTTCTTTATTGTGCATTGGACTTAAATGAATTTAATAGAATCTCATCATGCACATCAGTGAAGGAAATATGGGACATACTTGAAGTTACTCATGAGGGTACTCTTTAAGTGAAGAATACTAAAATTAATTTGCTTGAACATTCTTTTGTAATTTTTGAAATGATGCATTATGAATCTATTTCTGATATGTATACTAGATTTATGACTATTATTAATGGATTGAAAAGTCTTGGCAAAATCTATACCAACACTGATTTGGTGAACAAAATTCTTAGATCCTTGCTAAAATCATGGGATCCGAAGGTGACGGCGATCCAAGAAGCTAAAGATGTAGAAACCTTACTTTTGGAGGAGCTTATCGGTTCATTCATGACCTATGAGTTGAACTTATGGCAAAGGATAGTGAAAGCTGATATAAATAAGAAGATAATAGCCCTCAAGGCCAAAAAGAAATTCAAGGCAATGATGGCAACATGGAGTGATAGCGAAAATTCAAGTTCAGATGATGAAGTTGCCCATCTTTGCTTCATGGCAAATGAGGAAAAGGTATGTGCTGAAAATAATTATAATTTTATCTTTGATGAATTACATGATGCATCTAATGATCTTGTGCATGAATATAAATTGCTAAAAATTGAGCACAAGAAATTAAATAGGCATGTAGATTTATTTTCTCTTGATAACACCAATCTTGCCAGTAAAAATGATGATTTAAATGCCAAGATTGATATTTTGAAAAATGAAAAGAATAATTTTTTAAAGAAAAAAAATTTTAGAAAAAGAAAATATTGTTTTGAAAGATTTATGTGATAAAGTTTTGAATAAGAAAAATATTTTGGTTGAGGAAAAGAAGCAAAAATTTTTGAAGAATTTTTATAGTCTTGTTTCTTTCAATTTATCTTATAAATGTTATTTTAATGCTTATCATTCTAGATTAAGAAATTTTTGGGTTCCAAAAGGAACCATAATTGCTAATCATAAAGGATCCACGAAAGTTTGGGTACCAAAAATGTCCACTTAGTTTGTTTGGAAGGAATGTCTTGCAGCCCAACATGAAAAAAGGAAGTTCTTGAAAAGTGGCTATACAAGTTAATTTGAAGAAGTGGACAAGCTACATTTTGGACTAAATGGTAAAAGAAAGGACTATGCATATTGGTAAATTCTAAACATCTCCTTTCATAATTAAAAATGTAGTTAAATTTTTATTGCATCATTTACTTTGAAATTTTTTTTTAAATTATTATTAAGAATCAAGTTTGGACTTATCGTCATTGGCTATAATCATGAACTTTTTGGTGTTAATGAATTTCATGCTATCATGATTAAACATATGATTGTAAGACATTCACTTGATTTTGATTAATGTATTTAAATTATTTCATGAAAATTACTTTTAAATATGCATATTGATTTGAAAAATATTTTAATTGATTAATTAGAATCAAACTTAGACTAATAGTCATTTATTGTGATCATGATCATTTTGATGTTGATGGATTTCAAGCTCTCATGGTCAAACTTGTGATTATTAGTTCTTCACTTGATTTTGATTAATATAGTTTCTAAATTATTTCAAGTGAAATGCTATGATTTATATATTTTTATTTTTGGAATCTATGCATAATCTAGAAATGATTTGGATCAAGTATAGAACTAGTAGTTAAGGGTTACATTTAAGAAGAAGGTATGCATATTGATAAATCCTTGCTCTAGTAGCTAGACTTAATATCATATTACTTATAGCATTTGTATGGATATCAAATCATTTTAAATAAATTTAAAATCATGCTGAAAGTTTTTAAGTGATATAAATGCATTGTATTTTGAAAATCATGAATATCTTGAAAATTCCAAATCTTGATGCATGAGCTTTCATGTTTTATTCATCAAATAAATTCATATTTTTAAAAAAGGAATAACATTTAGGGGGAGCATCCAAAGATTTGTTATCATATTTGATGCTTCGAATATTTTGCTTGATACATGCTGTACTTATATTGCTTTGATACTCCTTCTCTTTGTTTTCAAATCTATTTTTTTGAGGAAAGTTACATTCAAATGGTATCATATTCTATTGGTATTACTTTTAAAAAGAATTCCTAGTAACCGCTTCGGATTTGGTTAGTCACCATGGTCGTCCGGTCATAGGAGAAAAGTAGGGCTTAAAGACCCTCTCTTCCCATTCAATAGGGTCTCTTATGACGTGTAGGGGTGCCGCTATAACCTTATCCCATGAACAAGTAAGGTGAATAGATAATATACATCAAATCATTTCTTGCATGTGCTTATCATTCTATGGTATCATGTTCAATTTGTATCATAATTATTTGATTTCATGCATTGATTTTGATGACCTACTTGCTATTCTTTCCGACTTCATTTTCACTTTGTATTGCCTTTCATCCTTTTTCATGGTGTCAAAAAGGGAGAGAAAAATATTAAATATGAAAAGGAAAAGATTGGATAAACATGTAAAATCTTTTTAGAAATGAAAGAAAGTGCAAAAGGGGGAGAAGAAAGCAAATTCTTAATCTCAAGGAAAGAATTAGTAAGGGGAAGATTATCTTAAAAATTTTGCATATTTTGAAAAATATTTTTTGAAAATTTTGTGGATCATATATTGAGCGGGAGCTTAATGCTTATTATTTTTGAGCTTTTATGTTTATACTATTATTAATCTTTTTAAGCTTATCCTATTCTTATACTTAAAGGTTTTGTCATCATCAAAAAGGGAGAGATTGTTGACTCTGGTCTTGATTTTGATGATTGACAAAATGTTTAAGTATATATGAGTACTAATTATATTTTAAGTATGTTTTTCAGATCTTAGTACTCAACTATGTTGAATGAAGAAAAGCTTGTATTTTAGTTGAAAAGTCCTTAAATTAATGGAAAATCAAGTATATGGACTTTGGAATTAATATGGAAGAACTTGAAGAGGTTAAAGTTTCAATTTGAAGATGTTTCAGCAATGGCATAGGCAAGTGTCGACACCTGGAAATGAAGTGTCGACACCTGATGATCAAGTGTCGACACTTGAAGAGTGAAGTGTCGACTCAAGGCCTGAGATAAACAGAAAACATCAGAAAGCACTTTCAGTCAAATGTCGACACCTGGAGCTAAAGTGTCGACATTTGGAAGTGAAGTGTCGACACCTGAAGAATGAAGTGTTGACACTTGAAGGTGAAGTGTCGACACACCTGAAGGTGAAGTGTCGGCACTTGAACAGTAATGGCTAGTTTTCTAGGCTGCAGAACTTCTCCAACTTGGCTCCAACAGTCGTATTTTCCTCCCTAATGGCTATAAACGGTCATTTAAGTGTTGGGAGGCTATAAAAATATCAAAAATCAAATGGGAAAGTAATCCTTTGGTGAGTTTCTTGAATATTCTTAAAGGATTCAAGAGTTGAGTGGTTAAAGCTTTCAAGCTTCCAAGTTTCAAATAGAGCATTCAAAGTCTACATCTACAAGCATCAATCAACGGCTTCATCAACTTGAAGACAAGATCTTCATCAACATTCAAGGGCTTCAAAGAGATATTTGTTTTATTTTAAAAAGCTTTTATTGTATTCATTTATACTTGCTCTTACATTGTTTTACTTAAGGTTTATGGTGAGCCTTAGAAAACCAAAGAGGTTTTTGGTAAGCCTTGAAAACCAAAGTGGTTGTTGGTGAGTCTTGAAACCAACTAGGGTTTTACTTGTGAGCCCGAAGCCAAAACAAGTTATTTAGGTTCTTGGTTATCCCATAAAACCAAGGGTGGTTGTTGGTGAGCCTTGAAACCAACAAGGATTTGACTTGTGAGTCCGAAGACAAAACAAGTTGTAAAGGTTGTTGGTGAGCCTAAGTTATAAAACCAAACTTAGTGGAATTCCCAAGGGTGGCTTGGGGAGTGGATGTAGGTGCTTGGTTGGCACCGAACCACTATAAACCTTTGTGTTTATGTGATTATTCTTCTTGTGCTTTTATTTTTTTATTTTCACTATATTTATTTGAAATACTCAAGTACTTGAATTGCATTAGCACATACTTGCTTTAGTTCATATTTTAAATAGTACAAAAGTTTTATAAAATCCAATTCTCCCCCCCTCTTGGGTTGCCTACCTGAGCCTATAGGAGAAAACCCATAGACCGCGATAATTCTTGAGAAAAATTAATTATAAGGAATTCAAAAAATAAATTTAAGATTTTTCTGATTTCTATTCAGGTAGAAATAATTGAAACAACAGGTGATGTACTGAGAAGGCCGAGAAGCAAAAAATCCTAATGAACTCTTTGTGTTCTTCTTCGGGGGTCAATTCACAGTGGCACCCCTATATCCCATAAAAGATCCTATAGATTGGGAAGAGACGGTCTTACAGCCCTACTAGTCTCCTATGACCGGACAACCATGGTGAAGCACCCGATCCGAATATGCAAAGAGAACTGAGCCTAAACAGGCTTTGATACCAAATGATGCGGAACTAAAATTGCATGCAAAGTTATTTTTGTATTTTTTTAGGTTAAGTGGTGAATCTAAATCCCGAAGAATAGACTAAGAACCTAAGTAGGGAAGCCTATGCAAAACAAGAAGCTAAAGCATGCAAAATAAAACCTAAAAGTAATAGAAAAGTGGATCGCCGAGGTTGAGAAGTCTCGGTTGGGCTAGTTCATCTCCAATAAAATGATTTGCAGGCAAAGGAGATGTACCTGACAACGGTTGATACACCCGGTGTAGATCGTAGATGAAGGGATCGCTCTAGCTTTCGGATGCGGCATGGAAAATCAAGCCAGAGACCCGCGGATTCTCGATTTTCTACCTAGTGATCCGATCGCTGCCTGGTTGGAGTCATTGGATTCATAGAAGTCGAGGGACCTGCAAACAGCTATTTAGAAGTTAGAAAACAAAGCAAGGATGAGGATTAATTTAAAAAATAGCAAGGAGAAGGAAGGCTTGAGGGTGGGCGGCCAAGGTTTGGGGAGGCGGATGGTGGCTGGAGACTGGACGAAGGACACCAGGAAGAAGGAGGGGCTCACACAGAATCTCCTTAGCACACAGCATATAGCACACACCAATTAGAAGAACTCAGTTATATTTCATGAAAAAGTTATTAATGTTCATAAAAGGGGTCCCTTATATAAAGTCATTAAACTTAGGGCCTAATAAAAAGATAACAAGGAAATAAGGGGTGCCCACTTTCTTCCTAAAGTGTCGGGCTAAATACATGGAAGAAAACACTCTCATGCCATACAAAATCCCTCCAAACAAGGTAGGTAGTGGGCATCCAAAGGGGGGGGACCACTTCTTTCCTAAGCAAGCTAGCATGAATCATGGGATTCATGTTTATCTGTTTTGACTTTCCTTCTTGTCATGCTGGCATGTGGAGTTGGTGTGCTTGGGGTATGGAAGGGGCATGCTAGCATGTGGTCATCAACTCCTCATACATGGGCTGACTTCATGATCCTCCAAGTAATCTAGGTGATGAAATCCAGGGTGTGACTAGGACTCCATGTGGCTGCCGAGGTAGCATGCTGGGTGGTGTCCTCACATGCTTGAGTCTTCTTTGACTAGGCTTGACTCAAATAGACTCAATACAACTGGACATGATTATAAGACTCAGAATATGATTAGCTCAACATGAGTTGACTTGATCGACTGATCCAAAATCCTAATGGTATGGATCAAATGCTACATACAAGACTCAGAAAAAAAAAACTAGCTCAACATGAGCTGATTGGTACAGGACTCAAATGACAACTCAATTAGGCTAAGCCCTTATTACAAATGGACTCAAACACTACTAAATAATCCACAAAGAGTTGAGAAGCCTCTATCTTATTCTGGTGCCTCTAGTGTCCGTACCATAGAACTCTGCTTATCCTAGCTTCACCCATTGACATGGTGATTCCTTTCACTATAGAAAGGATCTGATGTGCCCCAAAAGATAGGTGCTGAAAGAAAGTTCTAACCAAAGTGGGATATGTGGGGACATCCAAAGAATAGAAGAATTCCCAACCTTATGCTATAATCTAATCACCAATGCAAAAACATTGCTGCTCTAGAAATGTAAAATACACTCTTCTACTTAAGGTTACTAGTTTGTTGCCCATCCGAATGATTGGTCACTAAGGAAGAGATGGACCTTGAGGTTCATGTGGAGTCAGCTTATATTGTCTTCTTTTTGATCTTCTTTCTGCTTGAATAGTGTTTGAAGCCATCCATTTAGTTCTCTTTGCCACTACTTTCTTGGGTGCCATTGATCTAGGATCTAAGCGACTTGGAAGGATTTGAGTCGTCCCTAGGGCTAAAGTGGAAAGGACTCCCTTAGGCTCGAGTTCAACAGGAAAGAATGAGGACAAAATAAATTTTTAAGGCCTACAGTCTTTAAGTAAGTCTGTCATCCAAGTCAACTCGCCCAGATAGCTCTTTTCGCTCGAGTCGGCTGAGCAAAACCAAGGAAAATGGTTCAAAAATTCTAGGAATTGGTTTCTACTCATAGAAAAACACTAAAAAAGGTGTGTATCAACCTTAAATAGGTGATGGAGGTCCTTTAAATAAGTTTTTCTTAATTCTTGAAGAAATTAGATCAAAAATCCTAAAAAGGATCATAAAGGCCTTGTTCTTCTCTGATCATTTGAAATCTATCCTCACTAAGGGGTTTAGTAAAGATATCAACTAGTTATTTCTCAGTACAAAAAAACTCAAGTTTGATATCACCATTTTGAACATGATCTCTATTGAAATGATGTCTAATTTCAATATACTTAGTTTTTGAGTGCTGAATAGGACTCTTTATTGAGTTGATAGCACTTGTATTATCATATTTGATTGGAATTTTAGATTGAATAAGACCATAATCTTCTAGTTGTTGCTTATTCCATAACACTTGAGCACAACAACTCCCTACAGCCACATACTCTTCCTCAGTAGTAGATAGTACCATGGAGTTTTGTTTCTTACTGTGCCATGAGATTAAGTTCAATCCTAGAGATTGACATGTGCCACTAGTGCTCTTTCTATCAATTCTACAACCACCATAATCAACATCTGAATAACCTATTAAATTTAAAGATGAAGGTTTAATGTACTATAATCCTAAGTTTGATGTACCTTTTAGATATTTTATGATTTTTTTAATAGCAAATATATGTGATTCTTTAGGATTGGCTTCAAATCTTGTATATATATAAATACTAAATAGTATATCAGGTCTACTTGCAGTCAAATAAAGTAGAAATCTAATCATACCTCGACATAATTTTTGTTCAACCTTGTTACCTTCCTCATCTTTGTCAAGTTTGCAAGTTGGGCTCATGGGTGTGCCAATTCCTTTGTAGATTCCATCTCAAACTTCTTAAAGAGTTCTTTAATGTACTTTGTTTGGTTGATGCATATCCCTTCCTTTGTTTGTTTGATTTGCAATCCAAGGAAGAAAGTGAGTTCACCCATCATGCTCATTTCAAATTCTCCATGCATTAGGTTGGTAAATTCTTGACATAAAGTTTTATTAGTTGCACCAAAGATTATATCATCAATATATATTTGTACAACTAATAATTCACCATCTTTTCTTTTGATAAACAATGTTGTATCTACTTTACTTTAATTGAAATCATTTTCTAAAAGAAACTTGCTCAACCTCTCATACCATGCTCTAGGTGATTGTTTTAAATCATATAAAGCTTTGTTTAGTTTGATAATATGATTTGGAAAAGAGTGATTTTCAAAACTGGGAGGTTGTTCTTTATAAACTTCTTCTTCAATGTAGCCATTTAAAAAAGTACTTTTTACATCTATTTAAAAAAGTTTAAATTCCATGTGACATGCAAATGCAAGTAAGAGTCTTATGGCTTATAATCTTGCTATAGGTGCCTAAGTTTCATCAAAATCTGTTCCTTCCTCTTGATTATATCCTTTAGTAACTAATCTGGCCTTATTTCTAATTACATTGCCTTTGTCATCTAATTTATTTTTAAAAATCCATTTAGAACCTATGACAGGATGTTCCTTAGGTCTAGCTACTAAGGTCCATATATTGTTCCTTTCAAATTGATTAAGTTCCTCTTGCATAGCCATCATCTAATATGGATCATTTTTGGCTTCCTCTATGTAGTTAGGTTCAACTTAAGAAACAAATGCTAAATAGTCAAAGGTGTCCCTAAAAGATGACCTAGTTCTTACTCCTTGCGAGGGATCACCACTAATTAATTCTTTGGGATGAGAATGTGCATACCTCTTATCCTTTGGTAGCTTATCATATTCTGTACTTACCTTCTCCTTTTCTTGCTCAACTTGCTTTTCTTTCAAGCTCATGTTCTTTACACCATCATTATCAATACACTCTTTTTTTCTTGAAGGTGTGAGGTTAGACTCATCGAAAACAACATGAATTGACTCTTCAATAGTTAAAGTTTTTTTGTTAAAAACTCTATCTGCTTTGCTTGTAGTTGAATATCCAAGAAATATACCTTGATCATATTTTGTATCAAACTTTTCTAAGTTATCTTTTCCATTGTTCAAGATATAACATTTACATCAAAAAACATGAAAGTAATGAATATTTGGTTTTCTATCATTCCAAAGCTCATAGGGGTTTTTTTCAAAATTGGTCTAATTAAAACATGGTTTAATATATAACATGCAGTGTCCATAGCTTCTATCCAAAAGTTCCTTTAAAGATTGCCTTCACACAACATGGTTCAGGCCATCTCTTTCAATGTTCTATTTTACCTTTCCACAACTTCATTTTATTCTGGTGTTCTAGGGGCTGAAAAGTTATGATCAATGCCATGTTCTGTGCAAAATTTTTCAAAGTATTGATTTTGGAATTTAGTTCCATGATCACTTCTAATTGAAATAATTGAAAGATTTTTTTGATTTGAAATCTTTTTATAAAATTTTTGAAAAACTTTGAAGGCTTCATCTTTGTGTGCTAAAAATATAACCCAAGTGAATCATGAAAAATCATCTACTATCACAAGTCCATATTTTATACCTCCTAGGCTTGTGGTCCTCGTTGGTCCAAATTAGTCCATGTGTAGTATTTCTAAGGGTCTTGATATTGAAACAATGTTTTTAAATTTAAAATCCCCCTTGGTTTGTTTACCATATTGACATGCATCACAAACATGATAAAAATTAACTTTAAACTTTGGTAAACCTTTAACTAAGTCTTTGAAAATTAATTTTGCTATTGTATGTATGCTAGCATGACCCAATCTTCTATGCCAAAGTAAAATATATTCTTTGGTTTTAGCATTCATAGCCATTAGACTTGTACTACTCGACATTGCTAGATTATTCAAGTCTACTATATAAATATTTCCATATCTATGACCAACAATCTTAATGCTAGAATCAAGAAAGCTAGTTACTATGCACATTGAAGATTTAAATACAACTTTGAAGCCTTTATCACATAATTAACTAATGCTTAATAGATTATGCTTCAATTTGTCTACTAGCCATATATTTTCAATATAAGTAGAAGGGATAATTTTGATCTTACCAATTCCAATGATTTTTCCCTTGCCATTATCATCAAATGCAATCATTCCACTATCTTTCATTTCAAGGATGATGAATTGATCTTTGTCACCCGTCATGTGTCTTGAACAGCCACTATCTAGATACCATCTCTTCTTTAAATTTTGGGTTACAAGATATTCCTGCAAAAATATCAAGTAAAATTTTTATTTACTTAAGAATTCTTGGGTCCTTGATGGTTAGAAGCTATGGTTCCTTTAGGAACCCAAATCTTTTTCACTTTGTTTTTATTTTTTCATCTTAGATTACATTCATATGCGCTGTCCAACCCCATTATAGCAAAAACAAACTACATTTGTCTTTTGACAAAAAATGAATGCTGAGAATTTTGATGTATAAGATTTTGAAGCTGAAAATCTATTTATATACATTGTATTATACTCAATACTAGATTTATCATTAGATTTCCTCTGATTTCTCAAGATTAGCTCAAGTTTGTTTGAACTTAAAGTCAATTTATTAACAAGAGGTTTGAGTCTATTCATTTCATTTTGCAAACCTTTATTCTTTTAAAAACATTCATCTTTTTCAGCTCGTAATACTTTGCATTTTTCAGAAATGTTACATATTTCTTTTGTAAAAGATTATTCTTTTCAGAAATCTCATTCTTTTCTTTTAATAATATATCATAATTATTTTTCATGGATTTGATGTTCAAACCAACCTTCTTATATTCAGTTAGAAGTTCTTAAAAACAATATGTAATTCATCATAAGTAAAGTCATAAGTGGGTTCACTAGATGTTACCTCATCTTCTAGACCCATTAAACATATATTTGCTGATTTTGATGTCTCTTCCTCTTCATTGGAAGTAGATTCATCATTGTCATTCCATGTAGCCATCATTGCTTTCTTTTTCTTCTTCTTGTATCCTTTTTTCAGTGTAGGACATTCAGAACGGTAGTATCCTGGCTTTTTACATTCATAATATATGGGTAGTTGTTCCTTTTCCTTGTCTTTATCTTTATCTTTTTCTTTACTTTGTTCACCTTTGCCAAGGTGCTTCCTCTAGTATCTTGACTTTCTTTTATCAATAAGTCTTCGGAATCTTCTCATAACTAGAGCTATATCATCATCTCTTAATTCTTCATCCGAGGAGGGGCTTTCTTCTTCTTTTTCCTCTTCTTGCTTCTTAATCTCAGTTGCAGCCTTAAATGCTATTGATTTCTTTTTGTTATTATCATCTTTGCTGCGGTGCTGCATTTTCAGTTCATGAGTAATCAAAGAACAAAGAAGTTTATCAAGTGAAAGTATGTTTAAGTCTTTGGCTTCTTGTATTGCAATGACTTTGGGTTTCCATTTTTCTAATAAGGATCGAAGAATTTGTTGCCCAGTTAGCTTACCCAAGATGGAGGGGGGTGAATTCGGTATAAAATTTTTTTCACAAATATGTGCCCTTTTGAAATCTTTGTGTGGTGAGTGAAGTGAGTTAGGCGTTAAGTATGGAAGCAAGTAAATGAACACAATCAGAAGCAAGCACAAACACCACAAATTTTATAGTTGTTCGGAGCAACCCAGCTCCTATGTCCACTATCCAAGATACCACTTGAGATTTTTACTATATTCTCTCAAGAATACAGCCAGTTTATTTTGCACCGGGCTTAAAAACCAAAATCCAATTTTGGTTTTACACAGGGATCACTAAGAACCAAATACAATGTTAATTATTTTGGACTTACTAACAACTCAACTTGGTTTTAAAGGCTCACCAAAAATCTTAAACAATACCCAAGCTACAGTCCCTGCTATGCTTGGAACAATTCAAAACAAAGTTATAAATGAAGCAATACTAAAAACAAACCAAACTTTATTGGATAGTTGTAGTTGAAGCTCTTTGAGAAGCCTACTTGATTGCTCCTTTAATGCTCTTTAAGGCTTTCAAACTTCTTTAGTAAATGACTAAAGAAATTGATAGAAGTTTGGTGAAGTCTTGAGCTCTAGCTTGAATACTCCTTTGAATATTCAATTCTCTCATAAAAACTTCTTCAAGACTTATTCAAATCCATCATTTATAACTCTCCTAACTTTTCCCAGTAGAAAATAGCTATTGGAGTAACTTGGGAGTCAAAAACTAGCTGTTCGAGCACTTTTTGGATTCAAAAAATCAATTTGGAACTAGCCATTACACATCAGAAATTGGGATTCGAGTTGGCTCGATTGGATCGAATCGGCTCAGATTCTCAGACAAGCAAAAACTGAACTCTGGTCAAGTCGGCTCATCTCAATGAGTCAACTCGCTTGACTAGCTTTCTCAGGACTGAAAATCACTCGCTCTATAGGAGTTGGCTCAGTTGCTCATCGGGTCAACTCGAATGATAAATTTCAAAAAATTGAACTTCTACTACTCTGGACGAGTTAGCTCTAACTTCATCGAGTCGGCTCGGTTGGTAGAGTATCAAAAAGCTTGTACCATGCCAGAATAATGAGTCGGCTCTATGCTTTGAGTTGGCTCTAGTGATCTTTGTCCAAAAGACTTCCAAATTTCTTCAATCAACTTCAAAAGACTTTCAAACTTCTTCTAAATCTAATCTAAAAATTTAAACTTAAAAAAACATAGAATTGGGCCTTTTTACAGGAATATACATTTAAATCTTCTTGGGCTCTTCAGTACATGATCATTTTCTATGAAAAACTTGATTCACTACAATGATTTTAGAATTGTAGGTAGAATGATTGTTCATTTGAAGGATCCTACAAAAACTTCTTAAACACTTGAAAAGAGTTAGTATCAAATACATGCTATAATATTTTGTTATCATCAAAATCATTCCAAGGGTCAACAATCTCCCTCTTTTTGATGATGACAAAATATTAGGCATGAAAAAGCTTTACAATTATGTATATATGAACACTTAGAAATATCAAAGTGACTTGTATATGGTTTAAATTGATGTGTATCAGTAAGTATCAACATATATCAGTTATGTATCAAGAATGTATCAAAAGTATCAAAATCTATTAGCGCCAATATTGATACATCCAATATTATCAAAATGTATCAGAGCCAATATTTATCAAAATATACTTTTTGCTTTAGAACATATCAAAGCCAGTCAAGTATCAAAATATATTTGAAATAATTTCTATTAATTTATTATTAAAATGTATTAGAGCATCCAAAATGTATCAGAGCTATGTTCCATTAAATTCCATGCATAAATGACTTACTACTCCCATAAAATGTTTTCCATGAAGTTGTATTTTCCATGCGCATCATTAGTACTACTTTCCCTTTTTATCATCAACAAAATATCTTTCATGAAGTTTTTATTTTTCCATATATAAACATGTTCTATGAAAATACCAATCAATGATTTTTGAAATAGTGTAAGAATATTAAGATGTTTTGAGATAATTTCACCTTCTCTTTGTTTTATTCATATTCTTGTTAACATTTCCTCTTTTTTAATGTTAATTGTTTGATATCAATTGTTGAGTCCAAGGTTACATACATCATAAAAAGGTAAAACAGAATGGATAAGACATTGCACATTGCTGAAAGCATATATGTCATTACTTCAAAAAGATGCATTATAAATACATCCATAAAGGTGTAGTCAAAACAAGATACATCAATAACAACCAATATCATGGTTACTCTTCACTACTAGAAGCTACATCTAAGGTTTTGGTAGCATAAGTTCTAGATCTCCTAATAGGTGGGGGAGGTCCTCTAAAAGTTCTAGTCCTAGACGCTGGTCCAGTCCTAGGTGATGGAGGTGGCTGTCTAGCATATGGTGGAGGCTATCTAGGTGTGGGTGAAGGCTATGGAGGTGGCTGTCTAGAAATTGATACTCCAAATCCAGATCGAACTCTAGTGACCAAAAGTGGAATAGTCTTCAGCTCTATCCCCATCTGGTGTACCTCCTATTAGATATCATGCAATGCTACAACCTGGTCTCTAAAAAAGGAATCTGTCACTCCCCGAAGTCTGCCGAAGTCAGAATGCAGCTGTGTAAGATCTATCTTGTAGTCATCCTGCATCCTCTAACCCATCTCAATAGTCTCCCATCTTCAGTGTCAGCTCTCTCATCTCAGTGCGAAACTCCTCTAGGCCTCTCTCAAGTGTCTGGCAAAGATCGCCAAACATCGATCTGAATGTGCCAGTCAGGGTCTCAGTAAAATGAGTGAGCTGCTCAAGTGTAACAGCAGTCTGAGTAGGACAAGCCAAAGTCGAAGGTGCAAAAGGAACAGTAGATGGCCCTGCAAAAGTCCTCGGACTGCTAGGCTATCTATCCATCTTAGCTTGTCCCTTAGCCTCCTTATCTGCAGCGTCATCTTTACTACCACTAGACTTTGCATCAACATCTCCATCTGACTCAGCCTCTCTAGTAGTAGCAGTGGCAGCAATACCAGGCTCAACCTCCTTGTCATCAGAAGAGTGATGCATTAACCTCTGACCTGAAGTCTTCTTTACCAACTGACCATCGATCTTGTGGTAACCCATACGTTGAAGAGACTTGTCAGTATACCTATCTGTATGTAGCAATGGTCTGGCATCCTCATCTATGAGGTCCACTTCATTATCTCTGAAAATCAGTGTAAACGTCGTGCCATAAGGAAGGCATGCTCTGGCAATCCTAGTAGCTTCTCTCATCTGAGACAACATAATAAATGGGAGGTTGATCTGCTCCCCCTCAATAAGATAACTCATAAATACCATGTCTCTTTCACTTACCCAGTCAAATCGACCAGTTCTAGGCAAGTAGATTCTGCTGATGAAATTATGAAGTAGCCTCATTTCTAAGGATAGTTGGTTGGCTTGCAAGTTCACAATCCCACTGACATCCCTCCTTTCTAAAATTGTTCTTAGGACTGCTTGCTTATTCTTCAAAACTAAATGACATTTTCTAGCAGCGGGTAAATTCAAGACTTGGCTTAGAACTTCTTCATGTACAATGATATCTACCCCCTTCATAGAAGATGTTATTTGATCTGCCCCCAAGGTTAGATTCTCAAACAAACTTCTTACTAGAGCAGGGTAAGTGGGTGAATCCATAAAATTAAGAACTCGCAGCCCTGTAGTTCAATCCAATCACCTATCCTAAAACCCTGATTCTCGAGAAATGTGAAATTGATCTACCTACCAGAGGTCACAGGATGGTTACCCATCAAAATAATCTATCTTTGAGGTGCTGGGGATTGATCTTGAGGTTTATTTTTATCTTCACGAAGAGTCAGCTCCTCATGACGAGCCTTAGTTCTTCTTTCCACTGTGCTTAAGCTTGGAGTCTTCCACTTTCCATGTCGACCGGATGCTTTCTTTGGAGCCATGGTTTGAGGATCTAGTGGAGAGAGAGAGAATGTGTGGTCCCAAGGGTTTGGAAGGGTATTTCTCCTGTTCTGCTAGGGTTCAATAAGAAAGGAATGTGCCCTAGTTTGGGGCCTACGAGTTTTAAAAAAATAATATCCTGATAGCCGAGTTGGCTTGGCTAGAACCTTGTCTGCTCGAGCCGACTCGGGCAAGGATCAAAGGAAAAGGTTCAAAAGTTCACCAAAAAGACTCCTAACCCTAGAAATACACTAGATAAGCTGGTTTTCTATCTTAGATTGGTGATGGAGGTTTTCTAGATAATATTTCCTTGATTTTGAAGAAATTAGGTCAAGAATTCTAAAATGGGCCACACAGGCCTAATTCTCCTCTAATCAACTGAAATCTATGTTTTTTAAGTGGCTTGGTAAAGATGTCAGCTAATTGATTTTCAGTTGAAATAAATTCAAGTTCAATATTACCATTTTGTACATGATCTTTAATGTAGTGATGTCTAATTTTAATATGTTTAGTTCTAGAATGCTGAATTGGATTCTTTGTTAAATTAAGAGCACTTATGTTATTACATTTGATAGAAATTTTAGTTTGAATAGTACCATAGTCTTCTAGTTGTTGCTTAATCCAAAGCACTTGAGCACAACAACTCTCTACAGCCACAAATCTGCCTCAGCAATAAATAGTGCTATAGAGTTTTGCTTCTTATAGTGCCTTGAGATTAAGTTCAACCCTAGAAATTGACATATACCACTAGTACTTTTTCTATCAATCTTATATCCATCATAATCAGCATCAGAAAAACTAATTAAATTCAATGAAGATTATTTAGAATACCATAGACCGAGATTACTTGTTCCTTTTAGATATTTTATAATTCTTTTAAGAGCAAGTATATGTGATTCTTTTGAATTAGATTGAAATCTAGTATATACAAATACTAAACAAGATATCAGGTCTACTAGCTATTAAATACAACAGTGATCCAATCATACCTCGATAAAGCTTTTGATCAATGTTGTTTTCATCTTTATCTTTGTCAAGTCTACAGGTAAGGCTCATGAGTGTGCTAATTGTTTTGACTGACTCCATACCAAACTTCTTAATGATCTCCTTAATGTACTTAGCTTGGTTGATAAATATTTCTTCATTTGTTTGCTTACTTTGGAGTCCAAGGAAGTTGGCTGGTTCACCCATTAAGCTCATTTCAAATTTGTCTTGCATAAGCTCAGCAAATTCTCTATACAAATTTTTATTAGTTGCACCAAAAATTATATTATCTGCATAAATTTGTACAACTAACATGTCGTTTTCTTTTTTTTTAATGAATAGAGTGGTGTCTACATTGTCTCTAACAAAATCATTTTCAAGTAAGAACTTACTTAATCTACCATACTATGCTCTAGGTGCTTGTTTTAAACTATACAATGCTTTATTGAGTTTGAAAATATGATTAGGAAAAGCATGGTTTTCAAATCTGGATAGTTGTTCTGCAAAAACCTCTTTAGAAATATATCCATTTAAAAATACATTTTATATATCCATTTGAAATCCATGAAGCAAGCAAATGCAAGTAATAATCTAATAGCTTCTAATCTTTCTACAGGTGCATAGGTTTCATCAAAATCTATTCCTTCTTCTTGATTATATCCTTTGGCAACTAGTCTAGCTTTATTTCTAATTACATTGCCTTTTTCATCTAATTTATTCCTATAGACCCATTTAGTTCCTATAATAGGATAATCAGAAGGTCTTGCTATTAAGGTCCATATATAATTTCTTTCAAATTGATTAAGTTCTTCATGCATGGCCATCATCCAATTGGGGTCATTTTCTACTTCTTCTATGCAATTAGGTTCTACTTGTGAGACAAATGCTAGGTAATCATGTGCATCTCTAAGTGATGACTTAGTCCTAACTTCTTATGAGGGATCACCTATAATTAAATCTTTAGGATGTGATGTTACATACCTTCATTCTTTAGGTAAATCACCATGATCTTTGCTTACCATTTCATCTCCTTCTTCAACTTGTTTGTCTTTTAGGCTCATGTCCTTCATAGCTTTATCAATTGTATCTATATCATTATCAACGAACTCTTCTTTTTAGAAGGTGAGGGATTAGTTTTATCAAATATAACATAGATAGATTCTTCAACAGTTAATGTTCTCTTATTAAATACTCTATATGCTTTGCTAGAAGTAGAATAACTAAGAAATATTGCTTCATCAGATTTATCATCAAATTTTTCAAGGTTATCCTTTTTATTATTCAGTACAAAGTATTTGCAACCAAAGACATGAAAATAATGAATACTAGGTTTTCTATCATTCCAAAGTTCAAAGGGGATTTTCTTTAGAATAGGTCTGATCAAAACACGATTCGAAATATAACATGCAGTGTTCACACTTCTGCCCCAAAGTACTTTGAAATATTTCCTTCATACAACATGGTTCGGGCCATCTCTTCTAATATCCTATTTTTTCTCTCTACAACATCATTTTGTTGTGGTGTTCTAGAAGCTAAGAAATTATGATCAATGCCATGCTCAGTGCAATACTCTTCAAAATATTGATTTTCAAATTCAGTGCCGTGATCACTTCTAATTGAAATAACTGAAAGATTTTTCTGATTTGATACTTTCTTGTAAAATTTTTAAAATATATTGAAAGCTTCATCTTTATGCATAATAAACAAAATCTATGTAAATCTTGAAAATCATCTACTATCACAAGTCCGTATTTTATACCACCTAGGCTTGTGGTCCTAGTTGATCCAAATAAGTCCATATGTAGTAGCTCCAAAGGTCTAGAAGTTAAAATAATGTTTTTCGATTTAAAACTCCACCTAGTTTGTTTACCAAATTGACATACATCACAAACATGTTCAAAATCAACTTTAAATTTAGGTAAACCTCTAACTAGATTTTTGAAAATTAATTTAGCTAAAGTATGCATGCTAACATGACCTAATCTTCTATGCCACAGTAAGCTAGATTCGTTGGTTTTAGCATTCATTGCCACCAGACTTGTACTACTTGACATGGCTATATCATTTAAGTCTACCACATAAAAGTTTCCAAGTCTATCACCAATAAACTTAGTACTAGAATCAAGTGAGCTAGTTACTATACACATTGAAGATTAAAAGATAACCTTGAAGCCTTTATCACATAATTGACTTATACTTAATAAATTATGCTTCAACTTGTCTACTAGCAATACATTTTCAATAAAAGTGGAAGGGGTGATTCTGATCTTACCAATACCAATAATCTTTCCCTTACCATTATCATCAAAAGTTGATGGAAATTCTCCCAGGGTGCCAGGAATCATGCAGTATGCAGAAGTAAATTTCAAAACTGAAATTCTAAGTATGAAATCCTAACATGGCTAGAAAACCCTAATTCCCAGGAACCCCTTATGCAATACCAATCAACGAAAAATAAATGATTTTAGAATACATACATGGATCGCTGAAATCCAATCCTTTCCATGAGGCTCACAAGTGCAAGCCCTCCAACGGTGATCCACATGAGAATGGTACCAAGGAAGAATCCCTACCGTGGTTGCTTGCTTCAACAAGACTCTTTTGTCAGCCTTTTGACCTTTGACCATTGTAGGACACCCTATCCTAATGTAAGGCTCTCTGGACGTGGTCCTAAACCACTCTTGGTTTTAGGACAACCCTTCTCTATGACCCCTTAGTCTTATGTCCTAAAACTAAGCCTTGTCCTAGTAGAAAAGACCTTATCTTAACAAGACAAGTCTTGTCCTAAAGTAAGAAGGAGGGAGGGAGAAGTGGAAGAACACTCAAAATATCTTTATGGTGTAAAGAATATCTGAAACTCATATCACCTCCCCTATTTATAGTTTTAAGAGGGGCATGTGATATGTCCTCCAACAAGTTATCAGATATGATTTTTCAAGACTGAAAAATCATATCCAATATGTCTCCTCATGTACCAAAAGATATATTGGCATCCGTCCATTTTCCTTGACAATCTATGACTTGCCACATGACAAGTACCGGTCCCTAGGAAGCCAAGAGACACCTCTTCAATCTCCAAACACTAGAGAATATGAAGAGTCTTGAAAGCAGGACTCTGCTTCAGGGCGCGCACCATATGAAGAGATGCGTCTTTTCATGCGCACTTTTGCTTATATCCCTTTTTCATACCCTTTCAAAAGGCCTTGTGATGGGATCCAGGATAGATCCGAGTATTTTTCTATTTTTCTCTTATTTTCTTAGATTTTTTTTATTTTTCCTATTCCCGCTATTCCACCTATTCCTACTATTCCACCTTAATTCCAATTTTATTCCCGATCTATCCTACACTATTCCATCTTCTCCTGTGATTTTTTTTTTAACGCCCAAACCCTAGCCTCCGCCCCCTCTGGCCCTAGATTCGGGCTGCCCGACCCCCAGCCTCCCTCGCCGGACCGCCATCGACGTTCGCCAGCCCTCGCCCTCATCGGAGAAGCCGTCGCTGTCGCCCAATCATTATGGGAGGACAAATGGATGCGGAGGTGTCCGCTCACCGCGACCCACGACCGTCACTGCCACTGCCGCCACCGGCTTGCTGTCGGTGCCCGCCGGCCCTTGCCCAGCCGCCGGTGGGATCCACCACCGCCCACACACGTGGGAAGACGAACAGACACGGGAAGCGTCCGTCGGCCCGCGTGCGGTCGTGTGACACCACCGTCCACCACCTGACGCCGCCATCGCCGCCCGCCTGTCTGCCGGCCACCTTCTCACCATCCACAGCCTCTCCCATCATCCACCGGCTGCGCCAACGCCCAGGAGGTCTCCCACGGCTGTGGGAGACCAAATGGCACACTGGGCGTGCCGTGCCAGTCCCTGTGCCGCCTCGCCTGCAACCCATCGCCAGCCGTCCGTCGCTCCCCGTCCGTCGGCCCCGTCCGTCGCCTGCTTCCCGGTCACCGGCCATGTGCTCCGTCGGGCGATCCATCCTCCACACGGCCGTGTGATGACTTTGCATGGATTCCAGAGTAGCCCAAATTTTAGAGTAGCATACTTTCTGGAGCAGATCATCAAGCCGACACACTTCTCAAAGCAAATCAGCACCACTTTTGATGCAACATGAATTTTGATGTAATTTATTTTCCTTTTTTAGTTTTCTTAGAGGCTAAGAAACTGAGGGTTTTGGTTTTTCTTTATAAAGGCCCCCTCTCCCCTGTAATAGAGAGAGAGATTTGATATAGATTTTTGGGTTGGTTCCGGTTTTGGTTCTGGGCTGAGATCCATTTTCCTTCATTCCCTGCTGTGTGCATTATGGGTTCAATGAGCACCCTAGTTATCCCCTATCTCATCTTCTTTATCCCCTCGTGTCCTTCGAGAGTCATCATAGCGCATCTATGTGAGAGCCCTGCTATGTGCATTATGGGTTCGATGAGAGCTCAGGGTAGCTGGTGCTGTGACCCCTTCGGGAGGGTAGCTTTATGCTAAGGGTAGCTGGTGTTGTGATCCCTCGGGAGGGTAGCTTTAGGCTTTGACCCTTGACTTTCTGTGTGCGTCCCCCTCTAGAGTGAGTCTCAAGGCCATGAGTTCCAGTTCCCGGTTCCCCATCTCCATCCTTCCTTCACCACATCCACCTAGAAAATTGAAAACAAAAGAGATAAGCTATCTTACAATTTTAGAGTCAGTATGCCCTAGTCCAGTGAGGCTTCTTAGCTCTCCCACGGTCCTAGTTTGTTTAGTTGTTTCCCTGTTTTTCAAATAACCAGGTTACATTGATTTTTTGTCCCGCATCACCTTGACCGGTCAAACATGTCCAAGAGGCATGGGGTAAGAAGAAAAGGTTCCTCCTTGAAATGAAGCACTCCAGTGTTTCATCTGTAGAAGGACTTTTATCCTTCTGCGCGCACCTTCATCTCCCGCGCGCACCAAGATCTGCCAAGAATTTCGTGGTCATCTTTATCCGCACCCCATGCAACCTTTGACTAGTCAAAGCATATGTAATATGGGTGTCAAAAGAAAGAGCATTAATTCCTCTTTTCATCCATATAAATATTTTTTAGATCAGAGGACTATAGACTCTTTTAGGCCTTTTTGAATGCTAAGGTGTCATTTTGGCATCTAGAGTCCCAACTCAAATAGACTCTTCAATAAGACATCCAAAATACCAAAATAAAATCAGATCAAGCTCTGATTTGGCTATCCCCACTTAGGACTCAACTTAATTTAGGTTTTCTTTAATTACGTTAGCCTAAATAGCAAGAAACCGGACCCAATCTAATTGGGTTAGGAATTGGTTTAGCCTACATATGCTAGTATGCAATCTGGCTAACTAATTAGGATCCCATGATCCTAATTAAATCTGGAGTGACATTCTTGGCCAACTCTCTATTGTGTGTGACCCATTGGGTTCCACATCTAGCTAGCAGTAGGTTTAGGTTTGAGCCGATTCGATATGATCGAACCCAATTGACCTAATTAGGTCAAATCAGCTCACCTTATTGTCTAATTTGAATCACACATCGAATTGACTCATGTAACCAATCCAATTGATTCATGAAAACCCACAAGACAAGATTAACATCTAGCAACGTGTCATGCCTACCCGGAAGATGAGGAATTTGGTAGAAACTACCAAAATATCCTTCAGTAGTAAGTTACCGTGCAATTCAATCTTTTAATCTCCTATTATCCCGATTAAATGATGGGTATGGATAAATATCAAATCCTAACACTTAATCATATCGAATATTAGCTCGATCATGAGAACTCAGCTGATGATTAATTAGAAGCTACTTCTAATCTCATCCCACTTTGCAAAGATTTCTTGAGTGACTCATAGAAAAGATTACACGAGATAACATATCCTCTTACTAGGATTGATCAATTCCTTGTTGGTCCACTCACATCCTTCGTACACCTTCCACCTTACCCAGAACACCTCG
This sequence comes from Areca catechu, assembly GCA_021397845.1. Lineage (NCBI taxonomy): Eukaryota > Viridiplantae > Streptophyta > Magnoliopsida > Arecales > Arecaceae > Areca > Areca catechu. Next base: position 55,342,702 of record CM038038.1, read on the forward strand.
TACATGTCGCAATGCCATGAATGATTATGAACCAAAGTATGGCTTAGTGTGCACAAGGAACCATGGTGACCTCAGGTCAGAAGATCACATGCACAACTTCTACTCTGGGACTTATCTTTTGACAAGGAGTAAGACTTCCATAAGATAGTCCCGGTGCGGATCAATTCAGTGTACTTATAACCTAATGAGCACCCTTATCCTTGTATTAGTGTCTCTATACAAGTGGCTATGAGACCAACCACCCTCATCAACTGAGCATACATAGGATAAGCTAGTCTTACCAGATTCATCGATCCCCGAATCGATGGTCCAATTACTAAAAACATTATAGATTAGGGTTTATAAGAAATTAGGTCTCACTGTTATGAACTCCATCATAACCCTAATTCCATTACCCTACTTTATGGGGTTCATCATAATCAATAAAAACATGACACAATAGTATATGATAAATCAAATACCTTTATTAATATGAAAGTATGTCATACATGAGCTGGAAGTTTACAAAAAGGCCCTCATAATGATTGGCTCTTAAGGCACTTTTCTATCAAAAGTGACCAAAGGCCCTCATAATGATTGGCTCTTAAGGTACTTTTCTATCAAAAGTGACCATTTCTCCATCTTTCATTTTCAGGGTGATGAATTGTTCTTTGTCACCCATCATATGTCTTGAATAGCCACTATCTAGATACTTTCTTTTCTTTAAATTCAGGGCTGCAAGACATTCCTGCAAAATAATCAAGTAATATTTTTAGGTACCTAAGCTTTCTTGGGTCTTTGAAGGTTAGTGGGAGTGTTTCCTTTAGGAACCCCAATCTTTTTCACTCTATTTTTGTTTTTCTTTCTTAAATTACAATCAAAAGCTTTATGATCAACCCCATTGCAATTAAAGTAAACCATTTTTGATTTTTGAAATGAAACAGCTGCTGAAAATTTTGATGCATGAAACTTTGTAGCTGAAACTTTATTTGTTTGCATTGAATTATAGCCAATTTATGCTCTACTATTTGAATATCTTTGATTTTTCAAAATTAGCTAAAGCTTATTTGAACTCAAAGTTAATTTGTCAACTAAGGGCTTGAATCGACTCATTTCATTTTGTAAACTTTTATTTTTTTCAAGACATTCATTCTTTTCAGCTTACAAAACATTGCATTTTTTAGAAATGCAACTTCATTCCTTTTGTAAGATGTTCCTTTTTGAAATCTCATTCTTTTCTTTTATCAAAGTATCACAATTATTTTTTAGAGTTTTAATTTTTAAACCAGTGATACAGGATGGGAAGAGATCATACATTCATGCTGGATGGAGATTCAAGCAAGATGATTAATAAGTTAAATTGAGTAATAAATCTACAAACAAATGAGCTAAATTAGTCCAAGAAAAGAATTTTTATGAAAGAGACTAGTTGATCTAAGTTTTAACACCTGCAATGTAGATATTAGTTCAAAACAAAGAATAGGACCTTCATGATAAGGAAACCATCACTACTAGGGCAAGTTAACCTTCAAACAATCAGATCTAATAAAGCTTATGAAGGATTTTCCTACCAACAATGATGGCTTAACATTTGGTAGAAGGGTTCATTCATCACTCTAGGAAAGATATTTAGATTGTAAGATTAGAACTTCTTCAACTTGTGAACTCACCTTGCACTTAGATCATGGCAAAGAACCTTGATCATCAACTTCAAGTCAATCGAGAGAACCTACAAAGAAAGTGATATAAGGCATGGAAGCAAGTTGAAAGAAGGAATGTAACAAAGAAAAGCAAGGAGAAGAAAAGTTGTGGATGGATTGAAGCTAGGCGGCAAGCTTTGGGTCTCACACCCTCTCCCTCTTAGAGTGCACTTCTAGGACTTTGTTAGGACTTCTTTGAAGTAGAAAATGGGCCTCTCATCCTCTCCCTCAAGGAGTGACCTAGCTCTAGGACTAGGGAATGAAGAAAATTAGCTAGATTAAGAGCATCTCACCCTCTCCACACAAGGAAAAAACCTAGACTAGAATTCAACAAAAAGATAGAAAACCAAACTCAATATCATGCAACAATTGAATATCAAATGGAAATAGATTACAAGAAGGGAGGCTTGGGCCCTATTTATAGGCCAAGGGGCTCCACTTAATTCGGCCAAGAGAGTATTATCCCATAACTAATCCCTAGATTAGTTAGAACTAACTCCTAACTAATCTCTAGATTAGTTTGTCTAACAACTGGTTCCTACAATATTTCCTTCTAGAAACTCATCCTATGTGGTGCCAAGTGTCCTCTAGTGGCTCTCCTTTTTGATGTAAAGGCCTTGATGGCTGATGAAGTGGAGGACCACGTGGCATCCTTCATGTCATGTTAGTTGAAGATTTGTTGGAGATTTATTGGAGACTTGTTGGAGTATTTGTAGGTGGTTTCTTCGTCTAATGTGATCCCCAAAAGAATCTTGATGAAGTGGCCTCCAAGTGGGAATGTCCTCCAAGTGAATGTGATGAGGTGAACAAGAAATGCTACCATGTTTCATTAAGAGAGTCTTCCAAGTGTTGCTCCAAAAGGACCTCCAATTGTCATTGAGGGGATCTTCCACATGTCATCCAAGGGTGCCTCCAAATGTAATCAAAAGTGAACTCCCAAGTGTCATAAAGGAATGGTGTCCAAGGCTCTTTCAAGGGTGCTTCAAGTGGTGCTCCAATAAACTTGTAAGTGGTAAATAAAGAATATTTGATAACCATAAAGGTATTGACTCAAAGACAGGTTGAGTCGACTCAAGGTGCATGAGTCAACTCATGAAAATTAGGGCTCTCCTTCTTGAGTCGGCTCATGGATGTAGCTTCTTTAAAAGTGAGTTGATGGAAATCTATTTGCCTTTTCTTGATGTCCTCATCAATTCTCCCAGGGTAGAGAGAAACTCGACCCTGTCGAGTAAGGATCATTTTGACTTTGGTAATAGGCTAGTAGGCCTGGATTGTTCCTTTGAAGATTCTCTCTAGTGATCCATGAGTTTTCTAATTTAGGTCAACTTTGCTAATGACTCAATAGTGCGGATAGTCCTTGTTTTGGGTAGCAATAGTCTTATCATCCAAATTTGTTCATTCCTATCTCATCGATTTGGGTAGTGGAGCTGGCAGACACTTAAGGGTTGGTTCTCTCTCAAAAAAAATTAGATTAAGTCCAAAAAAGGTTCACTAGGTATCATTGTTGGTTCCTTTACTCTATTAGGTCTGAAACAATGAAAGTGGAACTTATACCAAAATTAGATGGTAACTCAAGCATAGGAGTATTAGGTCCAAATTTCTTTAGTATTTTGAAAAGGACTTAGACCACGAGTATGCGACTTTTTTTTGTATAGTCTTTTTCAATAAAGGTCTTGACTCTCCTATAAAATTTAGCCATATGCTTGTTAATTTCATTGCTCAAGTTTTTTTACTAATCATGCTATACATATGACTCTCACAATCACGGACACTTATGCATGGAAAGGTCAAATGATACCAAATGATAAAAGACAAATATAAATGACACCAAAAACAAAACAAGCTCGAATGGGCTTTATTATCTAAGGACTGAACTTTATTGTTAGGCTAGGAAACAAAGGTTCCTAATTTCCAATATTTTTCCTAAAAGGCTTTGAAGACTCTTGCACACATCTTTAGGTAAGTGAAAGTAAATCTTAATTTGGTTCCTAACATATGCCATAATTTTTAAAAAAGTAACTATTGAATATCACTGGAACCAGATCAATGGTATGGTGAATGTCCCAGCTTGGTGGAATAGGAGAGTGAATGTTCCGTAGTGGTGGATCAGGATGGTGGATGTTTAAGGATGGAGGATCAGGGACAGAAAAACTGTTAGAGAATATATACTGAAGGTCCTTCAAAGGCCCTACAATTTCTTGGGGTTGATCCGTAGGGGTTTGTTCTTGGGTTTCCCTGATGGTCAATACCCCAATAGGTGATCTTTCATTGATCTCTAAATTTGAATCCTTATCACTGATTACCTTTAATTCCACATCCTCTTCTTTTATGAACTCTTTTATTTCTTGGGATGGCTCTTCCTAGACTTCTCTTTCTTCAAGTTGATTATTTTCATCTTTAATTTCTTCAGGCTAGGTGACTATTCCAAATTTATCCTTTATTGTAAACATTGGTTTATGTATATTTAGGTTAGACCTAGCTTCACTAATTCCTTCCTTAAACTCTTCATCATGTTCAAGAGATTCTTTCTTTAATTCCTCAGTTGGACAAGATTTGGATTCTGTTTCTTCCTTGAGTACTTCAAGAGGTTCAGGAGATTTTTTCTCTAATTCATCTAGGGTTTAGTCTCTTCTTCATCTCCCTCATAATCATTTAATTCAGCAATATATTTAAACACAGTTTGATCATCTTGTCTCAATTTGTACCATTGGTTTGAAAGATTTTGCTTATAAGATTTGTCTAGGTACTTTTTTCTCAGCTTACTGTTCATATCTCTCCAAGTAACTATTTTATTCCCTCTATGATAACTTTTATACTTAACATCTCCCCAATATGACTTAGCATGTCAGACTAGATTTAATTTGGCAAATTGAAACTACCTTACTTCCAACATTTTGTCCCACTCAAAATATTGATCCATTCTCTTCTCCCAATTGACATACACCTCAGGGTTTCCATCAAAAGTGGGTGCATAGGGTCGATTGCTCCTAAAGACTCTCTCCTCTTGATCTACAAAGTTTGGGTAGGGGCAATTAGGGTTATATTTAGGGGTGAGATCATGACAATGGACTCTTGAACCAAGAGGAGGTGATTTAGGATTAGTATGAGTCAAGCGATCTTTTTCGAGGTTCTCGATTTGATTATTCACTTGTCTTAACTCTTTGTTCATTTGCCCTAATTGTTTAGTTAGGGTATCAAATTTTTTAGTCATGGTCCTCATAAAGAATTCAAGATTGGATTTCATGGGTAAACCAGACTGAGTGTAGGACTATTGGTGTAGAGCTCTTGACCTAATAGACATGCAGTACAAAGAACAAGCAGTACAAACCTAGCTTCTAGGGCTCATTGACCTAGAAGTTCAAAATACAGGACTTGACTAGGCACTAGTTAAGGATGCAATTACCTTTTCCACTAGCCTGGTAAGAAGTGGGAATGTGGGAGGCCCCCCTCGCTCTCATGAGGACCCAATTAAAGAACCACAAGTCAACTTAAGGTGTTTGCCATTGGACCTCTAGCCTTAGACACCAATTTCTAAGGAATAAGTATAAACTCAAATAGCACTTTGCCTTATTTTGCACTTGAACCCGACTTGTGGGTGTGCCTAGTTTTAGGTTTCTACTTAATTTTATATTAAAGCTTAGGTCAATGCACAATGATGGATGGTTGTTGTGGGCTAAGGAAAGGTAACTACCTCCTCCTCATATGTTATATTGAATACCATTAAAATGATTTCGAATTGGATTCACAAACAACCAACTAGCTAACAAGATATCTAGACTAGCACAAATATGTGATGCAAACTCGAATTTCAAATTTTTAAAAATTTAGAATTTAAATTAAAAATTGTAGATCTGGAAATCTTGATTTCAAAACTCAAATTTTAAACTTTAAATTTTAAATTTTAGCTAGAAAATTCATTCTTGGAGGTAAAAGTTGTCAAAAAAAATTTCAGCCAATAGCAAACTTCTAACCAAATAGTTTTAAAATTTTAAAAGTAAAATTTTAAAATTTCAGAAATTTAAAATTTAGATTTGAATTGTTATATATCAGAGTTAAGATTTTATATTTCAAATTCTGAAACTTAATTCTCAAATTTTGATTAGGAAATTTATTTTTGAAAGCTTATTGTAAAAGTTGTTATAAGAAACATCTAGCTAACAAACCCTTTAACAATATAACACCCAAAATTCGAAATTTAGAGTCAAAAATTTCAGAATTTGAATTTTTTTAAAGTGGAGATCTCAAATTAAAATATAAAATTCAGAGAAAACTTTTTTAATTTTTTTTAAAATTTAATGGAACAACTAAATGACATGAAACTAGAAGTGAAGCAAGTACTAGCCAACTAAAGGAGCAATGTGAGATGACAAATTTTAAACTACAAAAATTTCAAAATTATTTTAAAAAAAGAATTAGATATCAGATCCTAACATCATAAAATATAGAAAAATAATTATTTTGTATTTTGTTTCATCATGAAAAATTACTAAAATTCATGGAAAACTTAGATTAATACTAGAGCAGAAATTTTAGCAATCAAACAAACCTCCAATTGACTAGATTCAAAATTTAAAAATCTTAAAAAATTAAAATTTAAATTGAAACTTTTATATCTCAAAGATAAGATTTTAGATCCCAAATTTTTAAATTTAAATCTTGAATTTTGGCTTTGAATTTCAGACTTGAAGAAAAGCAACATACAAAGGAACAAAATTTCAGCAACTTGACCTAGTAAACCATAAGCTCTGATACTAAAAATTGATATAGGACGAGAAGAGATCATGCATTCATGCTGGATGGAGATTCAAGCAAGATGATTAATAAGCTAAATTGAGCAATAAATCGATACACAAACATGATAAATTAATCCAAAGAAAGAATTTTCATGAAAGAGACTACTTGATCTAAGTTATAACACCCGCAACGAGATCTTAGTTCAAAACAAAGAATAGGACCTTCATGGCAAGGAAACCATCACTACTAGGGCAAGTTAACCTTCAAATGATCAGATCTAATGAAGCATAGGAAGGGTTTCCTACCAACAATGATAGCTAAACATTTGGTGGAAGGGTTCGCTCATCACTCTAGGAAGGAGGTTTAGATTGTAAGATTAGAACTCCTTGAACTTGTGAACTCACCTTGCACTTGGATCATGGCAAAGAACCTTCATCTTCAACTTCAAATCAATCAAAAGAACCTGCAAAGAAATTGATATAAGGCATGGAAGCAAGTTGAAAGAAGGAATGAAACAAAGAAAAGCATGGAGAAGAAAAGTTGGGGATGGATTGAAGCTAGGCGGCAAGCTTTGAGTCTCACACCCTCTCCCTCTTGGACTGCACTTCAAGGACCTTGTTAGGACTTCTTTGAAGTAGAAAATGGGCTCTCACCCTCTCCCTCAAGGAGTGACCTAGCTCTAGGACTAGGGAATGAAGAAAACTAGCTAGATTAAGGGCATCTCACCCTCTCCACACAAAAGAAAACTTAGACTAGAATTCAGCAAGAAGATAGAAAACCAAACTCAATATCATGCATCAATTGAATATCAAATGTAAATTGATTACAAGAAGGGAGGCTTGGGTCCTATTTATAAGCCAAGGGGCTCCACTTAATTTGGCCAAGTGAGTGTTATCCCATAACTAATCCCTAGATTAGTAAGAACTAACTCCTAACTAATCTCTAGATTAGTTTTTCCAACAAGAAAGTAGTTCCAACAATATTTCCATCTAGAAACTCATCTCATGTGGTGCCAAGTGTCCTCCATATGGCTCCGCTTGTTGATGTAAAGGCCTTGATGGCTAATGAAGTGGAGGATCAAGTGGCATCCTACATGTCATGTTAGTTGAAGATTTGTTGGAGATTTGTTGGGGAATTTGTAGGTGATTTCTTCCTCTCATATGATCCCCAAAAGAATCTTGATGAAGTAGCCTCCAAGTGGGAATGTCCTCCAAGTGAATGTGATTTGGTGAACAAGAAATGCTGCCATGTATCATTAAGAGAGTCTTCCAAGTGTTGCTAAAAAAGGACCTCCAAGTGTCATTGAAGGGATCTTCCACATGTCATCCAAGGGTGCCTCCAAATGTAATCAAAAGGGAACTCCCAAGTGTCATAAGGGAATGGCATCCAAGGCTCTTTCAAGGGTGCTTCAAGTGGTTCTCTAATAAACTTAAGTGAAAAATAAAGAAGATTTAATAACCATAAAGGTGTCGACTCAAGGACAGGTTGAGTCGACTCATGGTGCATGAGTGGACTCATGAAAATTAGGGCTCTCTTTCTTGAGTTGGCTCATGGAAGTAGCTTTTTTAAGAGTGAGTTGCTTGAAATCTATTTGCCATTGCTTGATGTCCCCATCTACCAGCCTTTTTGTATTTCGACAAAGGCTCATAAAATGTAGTATTTAACTCTTCATATGTAAATTCATCATTGGGTTTAGAAGATATTACCTCATCTTCGAGACCAATTAAACATAAGTTAGCTATTTTAGATGTCTCTTCCTCTTCATTTGATGTGGATTCATCACTATCGGTCCACGTAGCAACCATCACTTTTTTCTTCTTCTTCTTATATCCTTTCTTTAATGTAGGGCATTTTGAACGGTAATGCCCTGGCTTTTTGCATTTGTAGCAAATTGGTGTTTCTCCTTATCTCTTTCTTTATCCTTTTCCTTTTCTTTACTATGTTCCCTCTTTCTAAGGTTTTTCTTCCAATACCTTGACTTTTACTTGCCCATGAATCTTTTGAATCTCCTCATGACTATAGCAATATCGTCATTTTCAAGTTCTTCATCAAAGGAGGGGCTTTCTTCTTCTATCTCTTCTTCTTGCTTTTTGAATTCAGCTGCAGCTTTGAAGGCTATTGATTTCTTCCTTTTGATATAATCCTCGCTGCAGTATTACATTATAAGTTCATGTGTGATCAACCCAGAAGTTCATCTAATGGTAGTGTGTTTAGGTCCTTGGCCTCTTGAATCGCAGTGACCTTTGGATCTCATTTATCTGGTAATGATCTTAGAATTTTTTACACAAGGTCTGCATTTGAGTATATCCAGCCAAGACTTTTTAGACCGTTAATAATATCTATAAATCTTAAAAACATGACAGATATTATTTCATTGGGCTCCATCTTAAATAATTCATAGTTGTATACAAGAATATTAATTTTTGATGTCTTTACTTGAGAGGTTCCTTCATTGGTAACTTCAAGTTTATCATAAATTTTTTTTATAGAAATGCAAGTAGAAATCTGGTTAAACTCGTTTGCATCCAAAGCATAATACAAAAGATTCATTGCTTTGGTATTAAGTTCACCTATCTTCATGTCATATTCATCCATTCCTCTTCAGGTTTTGGGATGTCTATGTCATCAACCTTTTTAATGGGTGTGTGAGGTCCTTTTAAAATTACTTTCCACAGTTGAAAATTTACTGCCTGAATATAAATCTTCATTCATGCTTTCCAGTATGTATAATTTGTGCCTGTGAAAAGTAGAGGTCTATTTATAGATTGGCCTTCAGCCAAAGAGGTACTCATGGGATTTGTCATAGATCTTTTCTCTAAGTAGTTGGGTTACAAAGACACTGCTCTAATACCAGTTATTGCCTAGTTGGCTTATCCAAGAGGGGGGCTGAATTGGGTATAAAAATCTTTTCACAAATATGTGCACTTTTGAAAACTTAGTGTGGTGAGTGAAGTGAGTTAGGTGTTAAATGCGGAATCAAGTAAATGAACACAATCAGAAACAAGCACAAACACCATAAATCTTATGGTGGTTCGGAGCAACCCAGCTCCTATGTCCACTACCCAAGATGCCTCTTAGGATTTCCACTATATTTTCACAAGAATACAACCAGTTTGTTTTGCACCAAGCTTACAAACCAAAACCCAATCTTGGTTTTACACTGGGATCACCAAGAACCCAATACAAAATTAGTTTTCCCGGGTTCACTAACAACCCAAACTTGGTTTTAAAGGCTCACCAAAAATCTTAAACAATACCCAAGCTACAGCCCCTGTTGTACTTGAAATAATTCAAAACAAAGTTACAAATGAAGCAACACTAAAGACAAACCAAACTTTGTCAGATGGTTGTAGTTGAAGCTCTTTGAGAAGCCTTCTTGATTGCTCCTTTAATGCTCTTTAAGGTTTTCAAACTTCTTCAGTAAATGACTCAAGAAATTGATAGGAGTTTGATGAAGTCTTGGGCTCTAGTTTGAATGCTCCTTTGAATATTCAATGCTCTCATAAAAACTTCTTCAAAACTTATTCAAATCCATCATTTATAGCTTTTCTAACTATTCCTAGCTGAAAATAGCCATTGGAGTGCCTTGGGAGTCGAGAACTAGCCATTAGAGCACTTTTTGGATTCAAAAAATCAATTCTGGAACTAGCCACCAAGTATGCCTCAGCTTAACAGGGTGTCGTAGAGGAGAAACAGGACATTATTAGATATGGTCCGATCCATGATGAGCTTCACTGACTTGCCTTTATTTCTTTGGGGATATGCCCTACAAACTTCAATCTATATACAAAATCTATTCCTACCACACCATATGAGATTTGGCATGGTAGGAAACCAAGTCTTGCTCATTTCAAGATTTGGGGATGTCCAACCTATGTCAAAAGACTAATGATAGATAAGTTATAATCTAGATCTATAAAAGTTTGATTTATAGGATATCCTAAAGAAACTTTAAGGTATTACTTTTACCTTCTAGAAGATCATAATATGATTGTGAGCAGACATGCCGCTTTTTTGAAAAATAGTTTATTCAGGAAGGTGGTAGTTGGAGGTTAATTAAGCTCGATGAAAAGGTCTCTGAAGAGCAGCTAGATATAGATCAGAACAAACACAATCAACCAATTCACATAAATCCTCTTCTACCTTGTAGGTCTATTAGAGTCTCCAACCCTCCTGAAAGGTACTTGGGTATGCGTACAGAGGATATAAAAAAAATGTTTCTTATTGGGGACAAGGATCAATTGATTGATCCTAAGACTTATGATGAGGCGATGTCAGACATCGACTCCGAGAAATGTTTGAATGCTATGAAGTCAATATTTGAATCAATGCATTCTAACCAAGTATGGTCCGTATTGGATCCACCAGAGGGTATCACACCTATTGGTTGTAAAAGGATATACAAAAGGAAAATAGATGCAGATGGTAAGGTAGACTTTTAAAGCTAGGTTAGTGGCAAAAGGGTATGGTCAATGTGAAGGTATTGACTATCATGATACCTTTTCACTAATAGCTATGCTGAAATCCATCCATACATTGCTTGTAATTGCAGCATATCATGATTATGAGATATGGTAAATGGATGTGAAAACTGCAATCCTGAATGGATATCTTGATGTAGATATCTATATAGAGCAGTCTTTGGGTTTTACTTCCAAAAATGAAGATCAAAAGGTCTACAAGATGCATAGATCAATCTATGGATTGAAGCAAGCTTCTCGAAGTTGGAATACTCATTTTGATGATGCAATCAAATCATTTGATTTTATCAAGAATGAGGAAGAGCCATGTGTTTATAGGAAGGCCAGTGGCAGGGCGAAGACATTCCTCGTATTGTTCATGGATGACATCCTCCTTATTGGGAATGATATTCCCATGTTGACTTCGATCAAAAGTTGGTTATCTAAGAAATTCTCTATGAAGAACTTAGGTGAAGCATCTTATATTTTGGAGATTAAGGTATATAGAGATAGATCTAATCAAATGCTTGGCCTTTCACAAAATATGTATATAGAGGAAGTGCTGAGAAGGTTCAGCATGGAGAACTCTAAAAGAAGATTGTTACCTCTTCAGCATGGCATTAGTCTCTCCAAGAAGATTCAATGCATAAGCAAGACTCCATATGCTTTAGAAATTGGAAGCCTTATGTATGTCATGTTATATACTTGACCTGATATAGCCTTACTGTGAGTGTCACGAGCAAATATCAGTCGAATCCAGGTGAAGAACACTAGATAGCTATGAAGAACATTCTTAAGTACTTGAGAAGGACTAAATATTTGTTCTTAATCTTTGAAGGGAGTTCAGAATTAGGGATAAAGGGAAAAACAGACTCAGACTTTATATCTGATCCTGATGATAGAAAGTCTATATCAGGGTCTGTGTTTTTGTGCAATGGTGGGGAAACTAGTTGGAAAAGTTCCAAGAAGCCCATCATAGCAGATTCAATAATGGAAGAAGAGTACATCGCTGCCTCTAAAACTGTAAAAAAAGCCTTCTGGTATAAAAAGTTCATTGCGGAGCTTGAAGCAATGCCTTCCGATGCCATCCCCATATATTGTGATTATAATGGTGCAATAGCTCTTGCTAAGGAGCCTAGGTCTCACCAGAAGTCTAAGCATATTGAGCGCGATTTCATATCATACGCGACCACCTTGAGAAGAAGTATGTTGAGATGCCAAGAGTAGACTCCATGAAAATGTGGCAGACCCACTAACTAAGCCTCTGAGCCAGCAAAAGGCTGAAGTCCATTTTGAGAAGATGGGATTTAGATATATAGCCAATTGGATTTAGTGCAAGTGGGAAATTGTTAGATGTATGCCCTGAAAGCCAAGTTGGCTTGACACATTATAATTTTTAGGGCATGAACTTTGTACTTAATTTTTCTTATTAATAAAAGGATATTATTTTTTTTCATATTGATGTGTCTATCAATCGTCCATGGAGTTATTAGGAAATGACACTGATGTGGAATAGAGCTCTGATACCACTAATGATGCAGGGGGATAGGGCTAGAGATGATAGTATGGATAACTATGATGCAAAGGAATTTTTATAGCTGAAGAGTTTTAGATGTTTTTCTTAGGTTTTTGATTCTCGATCACAAACAAAGACTAGAAATAAGAGAAGCTGAATAATAGAAGCCTACACTAGCAATTTAAGTCCTTAAATAGTGAAAACGAGAACAAGATCTCGGGATTATGAAACCCCAGTAGGACTAAGCTCGATACACAATACCTACTTATGAGATAGGGGCAAACCTCACATGTCTGAAGCGCCCGATGCAGAGATCGCTCAACTCGGCGGACGCAGCCTGGGTGCCCGAGCAGTTGAACCGCGGATGCACTAGCTTTCGGTCGGGTGGTCATGATGTCAAAGCAGACTATCTCTGGTGCCCGAGATACCAAGGAGGACCTGTAGGCAAGCAAAGTAGGGATTAGTGAAGTGGAGAGACGTATTGAAATGGAACTAAGATAGGGTTGAGAAGTGGCTTCGAGCTCGGTGTCCGGCTGGATTCTGAAGTCGAAGAAGAAGATAACTTGGGGCCTCGCACCCCGCGACATCCCGAAGGACAAAAGATTATGGCCTCACACCACTCGACGTCCAGGAGGACGAAGGACTTGCGACACCCTGGGGCAACGGAAAGGTGTCCTCACACCACTCGACGTCCCTGGGGATGAAGGAAACTTCACTCAAACTTAGTCTAGGAGACAATGGTTGGAGGGAAAACAAGACTCAAGCTTTTTTCATTCAATCATTCAATTCCCTTACAATGGAGGGATTGGGTCCTTTAAATAGGAACTCGAGGCCCATTCGAATTTCAAATGAAAAAAATACAAACTTCTTGGATGGGCACACAAAAGCATTGACCTTCTCCTCTCTTTGGCCGACCAAAGGTAGCTTGGATTGGGCGTGGCATGATGCATGGCTTGGAGTGAGGTTCTTGGCGCTTGAACTTGGAAAGAATCTTCTTGGTTTTGGAAGAAGGCAAGAAGAGGGGCTTGGAGCAAGGCATGTGTTCTTCCTCCTTCCTTGGTTGGTGTTCTTTCTTTGGTACAAGGCTTGACAAGAGGAGTGTTAGGTGGAGGCATCCAAGGCTCTTGTCTCTCCCTTCCAAAGAGGCTGAAGCAAATTGGGAAGAAGGCTTGATTGGAGGGCTTGAAGCAAGGGATTTGAATTCCCTACATCATCTTCCATTGACTTCTTCCTTGGCCGACCACCCTTGCATGGCAATGAGCTTGATAGGGGGGAGGGAAAAGGCTTGAACCAAGTGAAGTGGTCCTCCCCATTGGGCATCCTTGCATGCCAAGTGTGCTGCCCACATGGCGAGATGTCATGGTGCCATGTGGGATGCAAAGGTGGGCCCTGAGTTGACTTGGATTCTTTCCCGACTTGCTTCCAAGGAGACTAAATTTTAAGACCCACTCTTGCAATGGACCCATACTTCTAATAGACTCAGACTGGACTTGATTTGCATCTCGACTTAGTACAAAACTCAATTTGACCTAGTTGGCCAAGGTACATACTCAATTCAAAGCAAAAGATAATTACAAATTTGAGGCTTGAAACCTTATTACAAGACACGAAGAAGTGGAACCCTAATCTGAGATCCATAGAGGGTTGAGGAGCCTCTGTCGAATCCTGGTGCCCACACCAGACACATATTCTTAAGAGTTGAGAATCTGAGGCATGTGTCTTTATAGATTAACTCCTAAAAGCTTTCGATTATTGGAATATCACGGTACAGTGATTGATCCATTAAAATCAGTGCACAGATCACTTCCCTTTCTCGGTAGATGAGTCTCTGACCTATAGTATGGTGACACTGGAGTGAGAGTGCAGGTAGTTGATAGAGATCAATGGTATTGAGTAAGACCAAGTACAGGTTGTTATACGGATGACTACTCACTTGTCAATAACTTCTTGATGTTGTAGTTATGTGAATAGTTCTTTAACCTAGAGTGTCTCGGCTACTCACAATAAGGTTGCTATAGTTTGATAGCACAATCACATGGTTTCTATCCATACTGGACCTATGGTGTTCGTTGGCTACAGTAAGTTTATTGTAGGAGTAGGGTGTTCACTTGTAGGGATCTATCAGCTTTAGTAGTAAGGAATAATCCTATATAAGCTTAATGAGACTAAGTTTGAAGTCTACGGCCATAGCAGGGTGATAATGAAAAATTGTTTTCATTAGTATCATAATTGGACTTGAGTCGATTAAGCTAAGCATATGACTAATTGGTTTGACGAGTATCCGTAACCAATATCATGATAGGGCTTTTGATAGATGAATCGAATCACACGGTAACTACACTTAGGGATTCCAATCTTATTCTTTTAGGTTGCCACTACATACTGCTAGGTGTAACTGGTAGATTTTGAGAGCCCATTAGGATCATTCTTGAATCGATGATCCTAAGTAGGGTTGAGCTGAAATTATTTCAGTCCATCGAAAAGAGTTTCAATGATGTATAATGAAGATTATAACATGTCTCATTACCAGACAGAATAGGACCTGAGGGGTCACACACATTAGGAGCTCAAGTAACCAATCAGCAAATCAATTTGGACCTAATTGTAAGTGTTACAATTAAGATTTGACCTAATTAATTATGGATTAGTTGTTAACTGAATTAAATCAGATTTAATTTGATTTTAATTGAGCATAATCCAGTTCGCTCAATAACCTTTTTGAAATGGGTTCAATTAGGTTTAATCTGGCTTCAATTTGAGTGTCAAATATATTTCATTTGGACAATGAGTTAGAGTCCAGTTAGACTGGAGCTCTCTCTCCCTATCTCTTCCTCTCTCTCCTTGTCTCCCCATGCCTCCACATGCCAAAGGATGGGTCCCATTTATTTTGTGAGACAAAAGAAGGGGCGTGTAAACCAAGGTGGGTTCTAATCTCATCTTGGCATGAAAGAATTTTAAGAAGAGGAAGAGTCCTCTTCACTCCTCTTAATTTTCAACCGGATAAAATCAAACACCTATGTTTTGGCATAGAGAAATAAAAAGAGGGGATTTACCATGAGAAATAAATAGGGAGAGAGGGGTGGCCGATGCATTAGCTTCTCCTTTTGTGCATGAACCTTTCTCTTGGCCGACCAAACACCAGAGATTCTCTCTCTAGGTGTTTTGTTTTCTTCTTCACTGTGAGGCATAGATCTTCCCTTTAATAATCAGGAGAGGTGTTTTTCATATGAGGAAGAAGAAAGGAAAGAGGTCCAAGGTCTTGCAAATCTCGGTTTGCAAGATAAAAGCCAGTTTAAGAAAAGCCGGTCCAGATTCGGATCAGCATAATTTTTAAAGCAGCTGATTTGCTGAAAGAGGAGAGGGCTGCAAGGATCTAGCTGTTCGATGCTCTCTATGACTTAGTTACGAGAGCTCTATGTGGATGCCAGCAGACATCGGGCAATTGCGTGGCTCCAGTAGAATACTGGTTTCATAAGCAGATCAACACATTTTTTAGAGTAGGCCAGGATAGCGATCCAGGTAAGTATTTTATGCTTATTAAAATTTTATTTTTAGAACTATTATTTTTCTCATATATTTCAGCATGTTAAAAATTTATGATGAATAAATTAGATTTATTTATAAATTACATCAATAGATATTAAATATTTTTATATCTACTTCCGCTACGTCAAGCTTTTGATGCCTGATTGATTGAAATATACTGTTCCTAAAAGAACTCCAACACTTGGAAGCATCAAAGGTCTGAGAACAGGGTATGAAATAAGCCATTTTGAAAAACCCATCGACCACTACACAAATTAAGTCATGTTTCCTTAGGGTCTTAGGCAATCCTAACACAAAGTCCATACTAAGATCTTGCCAAGGGCGATCAAGTACAGGTAAAGGGGTATACAAGCCAGTGTTTTGCTTCTGCTATTTAGCAACAGCACAAGCTTGATACCTGGACACAATGTAGGCAATGTCCCTTTTTAGGCTTAGCCAAAAAAACTGGTCCTCTATAGCTAAAATGCTATGTTCCTACCAAAATGACCAGCTAGAGCTCCTGCATGAGTTTTCCAAACTAAAAACTCTCTAAGTGAAGTCTTGGGAATGCATAACTTGTTTTCCTTGAAAAGGAACCACCTGGAGGGTGTACACACTATGTAAACTAGATGGTCCTTGTCTCATAGATTAGAAGATTTCACTGAAGTCAGGGCAGGTCTCATATTCTTTTTTCAGTCGGTCAAACCCTATGACTTCAGTCCTAATAGAGTTTTGGAGCAGGGCACAATAGCTAAGGGCATCAGCTACCTTATTTTCGATACCAGCATGATGTTTCAGCACAAAGGTATAAACTTGGAGGTATTCTACCCACTTAGCATGCCTAGGGTTTAGCTTCTTCTAGGAGTTAAGGAATCGGAGTGCTTCATGATCAGAGTAAAGGACAAACTCCTGGGGTAGTAGGTAATGTCTCCAGTATCTAAAGGCTTGTACTACCGCATAAAATTTCTTATCATAGGTTGAGTACCTAAGTTTAGCCTCATTGAGTTTCTCACTAAAGAAGGCTATAAGGTGACTCTCTTGGTTTAGTACTCCTCCTATGCCTACTCTCGAAGCATCGCAAGCAACCTCAAAAACTTTGAGAAAATCAGGTAACCTCAGAATGGGTGCTTGGGAAATTTTCTACTTAATCTCTAGGAAGGCTCTATCGGTAGCTTTGGTCCACTTAAAATTTTCCTTCCGAATGTAGTCAGTGATGGGTGCAACAATGGAACTAAATCCTCGAATGAAATGCCTATAGAAGGTGGCTAGACCATGAAAACTTTGCACATCATGAATGCTAGTAGGTACTGGCCACTCAACTATGGACTTAACCTTTTCTGGATCGCTGACATTCATTCGGGGGTCACTACGAATCCTCGGAAGATGACTCTATGGGTCATGAAATCACACTTCATTAAATTGGCATAGAGACTCTTTTTTCTAAGGGTTTGACAAACTTGTCTAATGTGGTCTAGATGGTCTTCCTTAGTCCTACTATAGATCAAGATGTCATCAACGTAAACCACTACAAAATTGCCAATGAATACTCATAGGACTTGGGTCATCATCCTCATTAAGGTGCTTGGGGCATTGGATAATCTGAAAGGTATCACTACCCATTCAAAAAGACCATCCTTAATTTTGAATGCAATTTTTCACTCATCCCCAGGTCTGATCCTAACCTGATGATAGCCACTCTTAAGGTCAATCTTTGAGAAAATGGTTGCACCGGCCATCATGTCAACATGTCATCCAAACGGGGGATGGAGAACCTATACTTCTCCGTAATCTTGTTTATGGCATGACTATCAGTGCACATTCTCCACATGCCATCTTTCTTACGGGTGAGCAGGGCAGGTATGGCACATGGGCTAAGGCTCTTGATGCGGCTTGTAGAGCAATGAAACCTAATCAAACAAGTGCAATGGCTTACCCAAAACTTCAATCTAAAAACTCACGTCCGGCCAGGGGCTCATTATTCCCATGGGTCGTGACAGTGTACTGGAGTACACCCGCTCAGGAGGCGTGAATTTTAGATCTTGCTTGGATTTAAAGAAAACTATTCTACCCTAATGCAACCATGCTCTGATACCAAGATGATGCGGCACGGGATAGGGATAGGATCGTCGGCGAGCTAAGAAGTCGCCGAAGATTAGGGTATCCTATTTTTTTTCTATTTTCTGATTTCTTTATGGTGGTGATGAAGGAAAAAATAGGGATGGAGGATAACGAGGATGGACTACCACGAACCCTGAAACCCACTCTCATAGAGAGACTTCACACCTCTAGGGTATTATACCTACCACCCACCTCACTGCATGCAGTCTAGGGTATCTCACCTACCACCCATCTCACTACACGCGGAGTCCAGGGTATTTCACCTGCCACCCAGGTCACTCCGGAGCCATGAGGGGGATTTCAAAGAACGTGGAGGAAAACGAAGATGGGGGAGGATAACTAGGGCATCACGCCCCTACGATGTCCCGAAGGACAAAGACAACATCAACACTCGCAGGTGAAGACATAATGGGCCATAGCCCTGAACAACAACTGCCAAACCAACTGACAAACCAAATCCCAAAAATTCAATTTCTTCTATATCCACTACAATTGGAATGAGGGGTTATTTATAAGCTCCATAACCCTCATTTGAATTTGAATACAGGATAGGGATAACTCAAATTTAAATACAAGATAGGATAAGATAAGCCTATCCATATCTCAATCCTAACCAACAAAATCCTAATTTAAATTTCAAATACAAGATAAATCCTAAATTTATTCTTCAAATTTATTTGCTGCTCCGAGATTCATGCTGCTCCGAGATTCATGCAGGCTGATGTCCCCATCATTCTCCTGAGGTGGGGAGAACTCGACTCCGTCGAGTCAAGCTCAGTGGGGTTTGCGCTCTGCTGGGTTGTATGTGAACTCGGAGGTATCAAGACCATACTTTTCCCTCATCCTCTGGCTCCACGCATCATTCCTACTCTGTTACACTAGATTATGAGATGATGCGGCAAGCATATGATTAATGTTTAGATTATGGTTTGTAGAGCAATGAAACCAAATTACACTAGCATTATACTCATCATAATAAGACTTAAGGATTACATGAAATGGAACTTTTACTTGATTAGACACAATCCTAAACTAAGAAGGAAGAAGATCTAGATAATAGAGGCTAATGATTATGGACTTACCTTGATGAGCTTTCCAACCTTCTTTTGATTCATAACAAGAAACTACTGATGCTCTGGACTGGAGAACTTGGATAACAGTGATCAGAACCCTGGACTTGGGCTTCAGCTTGTTGGTTCATTGTCAAGGGGAACCCTGTTCACAACTCAAGGACTTCGAAGGACCCTGCAATGAAGATCAAAGTTAAGGTTGAAGGATGCAAACATAAAGAAGGGATGGGAGAACTTGTGAACAAAGAAAAGATAATTGAGAAGATCTGGCCGACTCCAATGCCTTTTCCTTGAGCTTGGATGATGAATTGCTAGGGAAGAGAGTGGCTTTGGGCGTGGAAAAAGAAGATAGGAAAAATTTCACACATAAAACTCAAGACAACTTCACTTCAAACTTCATTCATTTCCAAAATCCATCAATTTACAATGGGCGTCCAAGGCTTTTAATAGCCTCACAAAGCTAGCTTTTGAAATTTAAAAACTCCCCAAATCGAGGAGGATTACAAGGGGGGTTGGAGGATTTGGTGGAGAGTTTGGAGGGATGTGGGGGGTTTGGAGGATTTGGTGGAGGACTTGGAGGGATGTGGCCAACCTCCTTGAATTTGAATCTCCCTTGTTGGCGCCCAAAGGGTGATGAGGTGGCTGGTGAAGTGGCACCTGATGACGTGGCATGGTGAGGTGGTCTTCTACTTGGATAAGAATGACATGTGGCGCCCAGTGGTCCTAGTTGATGGTCCTTTTCTCTTGCTTGGTTGATGTGTCTTCTCTTCTTCATGTGGTCAAATTCTGGGGTCTAGAATTTGAGTCTTGTTGCTGGCTTTCATGGCTTTAAGACTTGATTAGACTTAACTCAACTGAATTAGACTTAACTCAACTGAACTGACTTGACTGACCTAGACTTTAAAACTTGAAATGGACTTACAGGAAATGAAATTTTAAAAGTAATTACAGGACTCAATAAACACTCTTGATTTGAAACTCAAAATTAATTACAGGACTCTTGAAAAGGAAATGACTCTTGAAAATAAAATATTTTTGAACTAAAGGATACAAGGTAACCTAATTATCTTTGATCCAAATTGGGATAAGGCTAACCTTGTTGGAGTGAAATTTCTTTCGGCTTCTGGTGTCCACACCAATTCTCCTGGGGTGGGCAGAACTCGACCTAGTCGAGTATGATTCAGTTTTGCCCTGGTAATGCTCGAACAAGTCTGGGTTAAGTCTTTGCAGGTCCTCTCGAGTAATCCAAGAGTTGTCGGACTCAGGTCGACCTTGCCATTGAACCAGGTATCGCTGATAGTCCTTATTCCTGGTAGTAATGATCTTGTCATCCAGGATTCTCTTAATCCTCTCTCTCTGCTCAGGTAAGGTTGGTGGTGGACACTCGGCAATATGTTCACTCTCAATGAAAGTTTCTAGCTCAAAAGGCTCACTAGGTATTAGTAGTGGTTCTTTGTATTCTACTAGGTCTGAAACATTAAAGGTTGTACTAATACCCATATCAGGTGGAAGTTCCAAAACATATGCATTAGGCCCTATTTTCTTTAAGATCTTGAAAGGTCCCGCTCCGCGGGCATGCAGCTTCTTTATGGTTCCAGAGAGGAACCGTTCAGGGTTGAGCCTAATCATCGCATAATCTCCTTCACAGAATTCTTTAGCCCTATTATGTGAGTCAGCTAAGTGTTTATAAGTTTCATTGCTCAGGTTGATCTTATTACTGATTTCTTTATGCAGATTTGTGACATGCTGTGCAAAAGACTCAGCAGACTCAGAAACTTACACAAGCACTTACGAAATGCAGACTGAACTAGGCATCTTTATTGAGAGGAATTTTATTGGACTCTCTAGGGCCTAAACCTAACAGATTAATGACTCTCTAGGTTTGACCCTAGTCTGGTATGCACATGAGAATTTACCATGGGTTCCTAGCAAATGCCATAAGGTTTTCCAAAAGTAGGTAGCAAAAGGAATAGGCTTTAAAGGCTCATGCAACCTAGTAATCTCATCAAAATGAAACTTAATGGCTCTAAAATTAGGATAAGACTTAAGGAAAGGCAGGAAATAGGAATCCGAGTCTTGGGATAATTTAGAGGAATCTTGAAACAGACCTTGGTTACTCATGATGACCTTAAGATTTGAATATTGATCTACAGGCGGGATGCTTCTAGGTAGTTGAAGGTCATCAGGAAAGTCTTCTAAAATAATGATTGGGTTCTTCTCAGGTACCTGAAGGAGTTCTTGTGTCGAAGCTAAAGTATTGGGTTCTTCCTGAGGGCATTGTCTTACGGGAACCAAGTCTTCACTAAATTTTGGTTGTTCTGATGTTTCAGGACTAGGCTCAATAATCTTTTCTTTACCAAAGGTTTCCTCAGGTAAGGTATTAAAGTTGTTCTCTTCATAGTCTTCCCCTTCATATTCATCTATTAAACTTATGTTAGTCTCATACACATATTTACTAGGTTCAGACTTGCCTTCTTCCTTCCCTAGCCCTTCAGTTTGAGGATACCCTAAGTCTTGAGTATTCATGAACTCAACTTGTACTTCAGGGTTCTTACTCCTATCATTCATATGAGCTAATGGGAAAGTAGGAGTTGGTTGGTCTAAGGAAAATTGTTTAGCCAGCATTTGGTTCAATTGGGCCATTAGATCATTTAGGCCTTTCAGCATGGTTTCAAGATTCGGGTCCATGGCTACACTGGACTAGGTCTGGACTGGTGAATATGGTGTCCCTGCTCTAGTTGTCATGCATGCAAATGGACTCAAGCTCGAGCTAAGGTTTCCTAGACCTAGAGCATAAATTAGTGGTCTAATTAAGTGAACCAACTAGCTAGTAGTACTTATGGGACTTAGCCAGGTAGGTGGTGGGGAGTGAAGGTCCCTGATTGCCAACCTTAGACACTAATCTGAGATTGGCCAGGTAGGCGGACCAAATCACAAGCCCTGATGCACCAATCCTAGACACCAAGCCAGTAAGCACACACCAATTAGCTGACACAGTTAACTTGACCCTAACTTGAACCCAACTTGTTGGTGTCCCTAACCCACTAGGGCAATTAACGTTCTACTCAATTTTAATTAATGGGCTGGGATCGATATGCTGGTTGGTGATTTTTGGGCTAGGGACAGGTGATGAAACCCTGACCCTATGTCAAATTGATGCCCTTAATTTGATTTCTCATGAGATGAATGAAATGCAAAGGTGCTGCAGAAGTGTGTTGCAATTTGAAAGTGGTGTGGAAAACGTGATGAAAAAAATGTCCAAAAATTCTGAGAAAATTCACAAAGGATTCCTAACTTATATGTTTCAATGTAGATGAAAGGAATTCTAAAACTAAAATCTATACTAATCTAAGCAGATCCTACAAATGAAGATAAATAAAAAGGACAGAACATAACCCTAATGACAGTGTCGAACTGCAGAAATTTTTATTTTTTTAATAATTTGTTTCTGATGATGAAATTTAATATGGTGATAACTGACTTAAAAAGGAATAAGAAAAAAAATATTTTAATAAAAAATTAGTGACTTGCCTTTGAAGTTGCAGGCGGATTACAGTCAGCCTACAGAAAATACAGCAAGCAGAAAAACAGAACGTGCCCAATGCAAAATTCACAAATGAAATCTAAAAATTCCTTTGGCTTTCTTTTTCACGGGTCAATCACAATGGCACCCCGACACGCCTTAGGAGATCCCCGTGGAATGGAAAGAGAGGGTGTTTAAACCCTACTTTCTCCTATGACCGGACGGCCACGTAACGCCCCCGATCCAAGTACTTCAAGGACTTAATGCTATGCAATCAGGAACTTATTCTACCATGCTCTGATACCAAGATGATGCGGCTTGTAGAGCAATGAAACCTAATCAAACAAGTGCAATGGCTTACCCAAAACTTCAATCTAAAAACTCACGTCCGGCCAGGGGCTCATTATTCCCATGGGTCGTGACAGTGTACTGGAGTACACCCGCTCAGGAGGCGTGAATTTTAGATCTTGCTTGGATTTAAAGAAAACTATTCTACCCTAATGCAACCATGCTCTGATACCAAGATGATGCGGCACGGGATAGGGATAGGATCGTCAGCGAGCTAAGAAGTCGCCGAAGATTAGGGTATCCTATTTTTTTTCTATTTTCTGATTTCTTTATGATGGTGATGAAGGAAAAAATAGGGATGGAGGATAACGAGGATGGACTACCACGAACCCTGAAACCCACTCTCATAGAGAGACTTCACACCTCTAGGGCATTATACCTACCACCCACCTCACTGCATGCAGTCTAGGGTATCTCACCTACCACCCATCTCACTACACGCGGAGTCCAGGGTATTTCACCTGCCACCCAGGTCACTCCTGGAGCCATGAGGGGGATTTCAAAGAACGTGGAGGAAAACGAAGATGGGGGAGGATAACTAGGGCATCACGCCCCTACGATGTCCCGAAGGGCAAAGACAACATCAACACCCGCAGGTGAAGACATAATGGGCCATAGCCCTGAACAACAACTGCCAAACCAACTGACAAACCAAATCCCAAAAATTCAATTTCTTCTATATCCACTACAATTGGAATGAGGGGTTATTTATAAGCTCCATAACCCTCATTTGAATTTGAATACAGGATAGGGATAACTCAAATTTAAATACAAGATAGGATAAGATAAGCCTATCCATATCTCAATCCTAACCAACAAAATCCTAATTTAAATTTCAAATACAAGATAAATTCTAAATTTATTCTTCAAATTTATTTGCTGCTCCGAGATTCATGCTGCTCCGAGATTCATGCAGGCTGATGTCCCCATCATCTCTCCCTAGTAAATCCTTTTCTAAGGAGTTCTCCTACCTGTCTTTGTAGTTCTAGATGTTTAGAAGGGTTCATCCTATAGTGTGGCAGGTTTGGTAAGGTGGCTCCTAGGACTAAATCTATGGCATGCTGCATGTCCCTTAAAGGTGGTAACTGGTCGGCAGATCTTCAGGGAACACATCTTGAAACATAGCTAAAATTTTTTTAACTTTTGAGGGTGTTCTTTCTGGGTTTGATTAGATACATCCTTAGCAGTTAACATCCAGAATGTTGAGCCCTCAGTGAAATCTCGTTCTTACTCCTTAGCAGTGATCAAATTGACTCCTGATTTCTTTTCTTTTAAACTACTAGATCCCCTCTTGACATTGTCCTTATATGGGGTGGGGTTAATCACAATCTTCTTCCTATGAAAATTAAAAGAACATGAATTGGATTGGCTGTACAGGATAGCATCGTGGTCATATAGCCAAGGTCTGCTTAGGATTATACTTCTAACTCTCATGGGAATGACATCACACTACACCTTTTCCTGATAAGATTGAAGCTGGATCATGACTTGGCACCTAAGTTTGATGGGGATGGAGGTTGAGTCTATCCAAGAAAACTTATAGCGGTTGGGATGGGGAACTAGGGTCAAGCCTAAGGTTTTGACTACACTAGTTGAGATGGCATTCACACAGCTCCCACTATCTATGATGATTTTGCATACCTTATTCCCTAATTTCACAAAGGTCTATAGGATGTTGGTCCTATATGCCAATCCTCTTGTATTTTAGTTTAGGCTAGGATGCACCTAACAACTCCTAAAAGGTTAGATTGATCAATAACTTCCTCATCTCCTTCAATTCATCTACTAGGTTCACCTTAGCTACATAAACTTCTTCCTCACAATCATCAGCAGGTTTAGGGTCTTCTTACTCAAGTTCTCCTATGTGTAGGGATCGGGTTGGGCATTGTCTAGCATAGTGTCCCACCTTATGACATTTAAAACAAGTATTAGGGTTGGGACTTGGGTTTCTTTGGGCTTCTATGGGCTTCAGGTGCCTTACCCTTGCATCTTTAGGGGTCAATAGGTTGCTAGAACTAGGTTGGCTCTGGTTGGGGTTAGGTCGGCCATGTATACTTGGCTAGGACTTGGTCTTGGAATAGGTTCTCTGGTCCTAATGGGCTCAAGCCGACGGGTTATGGGCCCCCTCTGGAATCTCTCATAGTCCCTAGCTATCTGGTAGGCCTGCTCTAGATCATGGACCTCCCTCAAAAATAGCTCTCTCTGGATGTCATCACGAAGTCTAGATCTAAACCTAGAGAGGGTGATAGATTTAGACTCGTGTACGCAACACCTCATGGAAAACTCATCAAACTTGGCTGTGTACTTTGACACAGTCCTATTTCCTTGACTTAGCCTCTGCCACTGATCTATGAGTCTCTAATGGTAGGATATAGGAAGGTACTTATCCCTGAGTCTCAGCTTCATGGCTCTCTAGGTGACTATGGGAAGTTCTCCTTATTGTCTAATTAAGCACTGAAACATTTCCCAGTATAGCCTAGCATGGCGGACTAACCTAAGTTTGGCAAATTTGCACTTCCTCTCCTCACTCATCGCATACCACTCAAAATATTGGTCCATGTCTCCTTCCCAATCTATGTAAACATTAGGATCAAGATTGCCATCAAATGTGGGTGCTTCTAGCCTGATATTCCTAATGGCTCTCTCATCTTGGTCAAAGAAATCATGATTGGTGTTGGGAATTATGTCCCAAAGCCAATCATCTAGACTGTAGATGGTTGTGCTATTTTGTAATTGTATATGAATTTCTTAATGAATAAAAGTTATTCTTTTGGCTGTTCATCACATATATATTTTCTTGAAAAGAACTCTTGTACGATGGAGTCCATAGAACTACATTATATTTGATATTGAGAGGATATATCGAGTAGTTCTTAACTGGTTCATAACCAAAGGATACATTATTATAGGACGGCGATGTATCAAGTGTAGGTTGTATATCACATTTGTTGGTTGTCCTCTTAACCAAGGAGTGTAAAGACACTGATGTGATATATAGGTGAAATGTATGATATCTCATTGAACATGACCAACTGCGGAGCTCCCTTATGCCAAAGGGTTGCTCACGAAGGGATATGGGTATATGTGTCCCTCCGACCTGAGGTCACTATGGTAGCTTGCAAGCAACTTACTATACTTTAATGTCAGACTACCTGGATTTCTAATTTAGTGATGAAAAACTTTTGGGTACAGTCAAGTACATATAGAACGATGGAGGATCAAGATGAGATTGACCCCTCCAAATGGTTTAGAGTGATGACTCACTATGTGTTAATTTAGCAAAATCTTGGCCAGGGTAGTTCTTATAAGGAGTCACAGAACTTGTAAGGTTGAGACACGATCTGGATATATCAAGTTAGGATTGGTAGTCAAACCCTAGGTCATATTAAGCATTTTGAGGTCAAAGGGATGAATTTTGTGGTAACCATATGCTAGAGGTTATAGAAAGTTGCTCTGTAATCTTCAACCTATCCGGACGTTGAGTATCATTGCTAGATGATATCTTTGACTGGTATTGGAAGTATTCCAGTGCTACCGATTTAGTGTTCAAGCCTATGGGGTCACACACCATAGGGGTTTCTATCTAATCTAAAGGCTGATCAATGATTGAGAATCATTTACCATCATTGGAGGTCAATATGATTGACCATGTTCCAAGTGTCGATACTTGGAAAGTCGACACTAGGTAGTGTCGACACTTGGCTGTGACGAGCAAAAATTATGGAAAGAGTTTTTTGGAAAGTTTTGACCTCAATTCGAATTCTGAATTCTGGTTGGTTTTGGCTCCAAGCCTTCATGGAATGATGGTCATTCTTTGGAAGGTTTTGACCTTAATTCAAATTTTGAATTTTGGCTGGTTTTGGCTCTAAGCTTTAAATAATGATCATTTTAGGGGCTGCTGGTTGGAGAAAAATGTTTTCTTGTTGAACGAGATTGCTAAAATTCTAAGAGAGAAAAGAAAAGGGGCTTGGGAAGACTAGGGTTTTGGGTGTGTGACTACCTAGCACTCAAGCTAGGTCTTGGGAAGAGAGCTAGTTAAGAAGGGTTCCACCTCTCCTCTTTGTCTTCCATGAAGAAGTAAATCAGCCTCAAGGATCCTAAGGAGCTAGCACTCTAAGGGAGCTGATCAGAATCGAGCCCTGGTGTGAACTATCCATAGAGGCCAGATGCGTGTGTGGCTCGTGGGCTTTTCACAACCTCCTCCTAAAGGTATACCAATAAGGTATCCTTATGCTTTTTGGTTTCATTTTTTCTTATGATGTCTTTTGCATACTACATTACCATACTTGTTCTTATTACAGGTAGATTGGTAGATTATTTTGTTTGATCTACTAAGCCTTCCACTGTGCTTATTTTAAAATTATTTTAAAATATTTTTTTTTCTGCCATGCATGCTTGTTTTGCTTTCCCTTCAATGGTATCAAAGCCAAGATCTTCATAGTATAATAATGCTAGCATGATTTAACTTCATAGTTTTCTTTTAAAGTACTTGGATTGAATGCTTCACCATGGCCGTTCGGTCATAGGAGAGAAGTAAGGCTACAAGACCCTTTTTTTTTCGTTCAATGAGGTCTCCTATGGTGTGTAAGGGTGCTGCTTATGATTGACTCATGAAGAAAAAAAAAAGAAGAAAATGTAGATTAAAGAGTTTTGTCATAAAACAAATTTAGATGAGATCTGAGTTTTGTTTTGATCAATTTTTATTAAAAAAAAAAAATGGATTTGAAATCACTGTTTTTGCTTTGTCATAGGCCTTGAGTCGATCCAAGTGTTGACACTTGAGTCGACTCATGCATGCATATAGAAAATATGACTTTCTATTATCTCTCTATCTTAGGCCTTGAGTTGATACTTGAGTTGACTCATGAGTATGATGTGTCGACACTTGAGTTGACTCATGAGTGCATAGTATCGACACTTGACCTGAGAATGCATAAAAATAGTAAATTCAAATTTTGATTCGTTGTAAAATTATTTTACATTATAAATTAAAATTGTTTTAATTTATAAAGGCTATTGAACATAATTAAGAATTAAGTTACCTTGAATGACAAAGAAATCTAGAAATATGATTCAAAGATTTTAAGTCATCTCAATAAGCCTTAAGGATCATGGTTAGCTTCTATTAGGTCCTTAATTGGGTTAGACCTAAGTTTAGATGTATTGGACTATGTAGAGAACTAATTTAATCAAATATTGAGTTAGGATTTCTTCTCTATAGATCTCTCTAATAGTTAGATTGATTAGTCCATAAATCTAAATTGACTTAATTTGTGGCTCAGTGGACAGCCCAAGTCTTTAGGCTAGTCTAATCGAGTTTGATGAACCAATTGGTATCCAAGGTAAGTTTGGTAGATTGATCTTGGTTCTTTGGGGCTACCTCTTACCTGGCCAACTCGGTTGGTGTCTAAGGCAAGACGGTTAATGGTGGAACCCAACCCATGATCTTACTTACCTGCCCAATATGGTTTATTAGAATTGATTGGATATCTCACTGACTCGTATTAACCCATGTCACCCAAGGTAAATTAGTCTTCACTGATTTTAGGTGTTCATGGATCATTAGTTATGTGTAACCCTCCTTGATTTCTGATATGGTCAGTGGGAGGCTGATCCATGTCTTCTCATCTCTTCTTCTGTCACATTAAAATTAAACCCTCTAAATTATTAGGTCCATAAAAAGATGAAGTTATAGGGATAACCGAGTTTTAGCATCTCATTAAGTGGGATGGTAATGGGTCCAATAGTTGGGTGTTCATTGGTAGATCCAAAGATCGGGTGTTCATCGGGCTATTGTAATTACTGTTCCTAATATGATCGTTCAGTGTGACTCTCTTAATGGTAGTCAGGTGGGCTGGCCAAAGTCGGGCTTTACTATTCATTAGTTAGAAGCATTGAATTTTGTCATGTTAATGGTTGGACCTAACCGGGACCTTCAATAGGAGGCCCAAAGGTCGATCGAAGTGCACCTTAGGACAAAACCTAAATACTAGAAGTTACTTGAAGAAGTAATCGGTTGAAGAACCTACCTTTAGATGCACATGGGTGAGCTGGCCAAAGTCGGGCTCATGTGTTGTCTATTGGATTCTAGTTACCACTAAGAAATTAAAGTGATTCCTTAGATTAGAGGTAAAGGCTACCAATCTGAACAAAATAGTGGGAGGGCCTTTAGACTAAAGTCCATGCCTTTAGGTTAATATTTTATATACACTAATAAGTTTTGGTTTTCCTTTCAAATGTCTTCAAACCTGTCACTCTGGTCTGGTGCGGGCACTAGGATTCGAAGGAGACTCAATTCAATTTGGTAGGACTAATGCTTAGCCAATTTTCTTTGAATTCTGTCAACTAGTCCATTATATTTTATCTTTATTAATTGAGTCCTGTAAAGTTTGAGTCTTTTAACCAGTGAGCTAGCCTTGACCAAGTGAAGGAGCATTATATTGAAGAAGACCATGATGTGCACCCAAATGCCAAGTGGCACCCAACACATGATGACACATGAATGCCCTTATGAAGAATTTAAATTGGAGACCACATGGAGATACTTGGTGCCCATGCATACAGATTTTCAGATTTGGCACCCCATTTTGAAATCCAATGCAGATTTTCATATTTGAAGCCCCATTTTTTTGGAGTTTGAGTTCAAGAAGGTTCTAGAGATGGTGCCCCCTTTTCATGAAATTTGAAATTCAAATTTGTAACTACCTTTTCCCCTCTTTTCATGTAAAATTTGAAATTCAAATGGGACTTAGAAGGCTATAAATAGGCCCCTAATCACTTTGTAAGAAAGATGCTATTTTGGAATGAAAGACAAATTTCCTTTTAAGCTCCCATTATTGTGAGTTTTCATTTTCGGTGTGAGATGCATCGTCCTCCGAGAGGGAGAGGGTGTGAGACCCAATCTACCATCTAGTTCCCATAGTTCATCGATCTCCCATCTACCATACCTTGGTGTTGATGTCCCCCCCCCTAACTCATGGAGTTGATGCCCCTATCCATGGAGCAGCCAGTCTAGTCTTCATCAAAGTGCCAAGTATTCTTCAAGCCATCACTCTCCATCCTTCCTTATTTTCTTAAGTTGTTTACTATATTTCTTCATCTTTGCTATGTTCTCTTCTTGCTTGCAGGGTTCTCAAGAATGCTGTTCTAAGGAGGAAGCTTATCTTGCCAAAGAACCCTACAATGGAGTCTATTATTTGGGAAGTGTAGATTTCTTCATCCTAGGTGCCGGATCCGGAAGGGAGAGTGCCTTCTTCTAGGAGCAGATCGAATTCTTGCCTAGTATCAGCCCCTTTACTCTTGCTCTGTCTATTGAAGGTAGCCTTAGCCCTATTCTTGAGGGATTTTTTAATCCTTCTAGGTCCTTGGTTCTTTACACTTAGAAGACTAGTTATACGCATGTCTTTACTTCTCTCTTTGTAGTTTTCTTTAGATAGCTCCTTTTTATCTTTTACGAGAAAATTAAAAATATATATATAAAAATCTGATTCATTACTATAATCATCAAAATCTTAGTTAGGCCTTTCATCCTGCATCAATTTTTGGTATCAGAGCATGTTAAAGTAGGCCTAGTTTTCATGTTCATTGCTGTAATTTCTGTACCTAGTAATTCTGCACATGCCTGAGATTCATGTCCATTGAAACCCTATTAGACCTAATCCTTTTTGCTTGCCTTTTTTTTTTGATAACCATCAGTAAGTCTACTATTACCAGCTAAAACTTCATATTAAAAGCATAAAAAAATATTTTTCTGTAATTTATTTTCTATCATTGTTACATCCTAAAATGTCTGTAATTAGGTTTTTTGGTGGGGGCACCAGTATCTGACATAGATTATTGAGCCCTATCTGGTTTACTGATTAGGATTTTGAGCCCTTGCCTATGTGTCAAATTTTATAATCAAGCAAGATTGAGTCTTGTAATAAGTTGAGGCAATATGCCCAAGTTGGTTTGTCTCAACCCTAATCCAATTTAGTTGAGTCCCATTGAGTTCTGTACATTTGTATTAGTCCAGTACAGGTCTAATTTTGTACAAGAGAAGAGGATACCCAGTTTTGGAGTTCTGCCAAGCTTCATCCAGGAGTTAGAGGCCCTCACATCAGCCATAATGGGCCTTTGCTTTCCGCTCCAGATGTTTTGATGCCCTAGATGCCAAGATTCCTTCCAGATGCCTATAGAATATTCCAAGGACCAAGGCGCCCCATGTTTCCAGGAATATACCAGGAACCCCAGTCCAAGAGTCTCTCAAGCACAGAAGTCCAGTAAGAGGAGGCATCCTAGGCTTTTCCCTAAGCGCATATGAAGATTTCAAGAACCAAGATACCCAGGGAATATTCTAGGCACCCCAGCCCAAGGTTTCAAGCCCACCTAGAGGCCCATGCACCCAAGCCCTTGGGAGGCCACCCAAGCCCAATGGAAGATGCCCCTTGCTACCCTAAAGTCCAAGCCCAAGTCATCTTGGTGTCCAAGCCCATAGAAAGCTCTTTGACTAAGTCAAATGATCAGAGAAATCGAATTAGAACAAGGAGAACAAGTTTTAATTTCATTTAAAGTGTATACTCCTAATCCTAAAGCCCTTTGTAATCCCTCTCCCACTCTACTTTGTAATTCTATCCTAACAAGGAGAGGGCATGAAAAAACTATATAAATACCCCTCTCCTCCCCCTCTTGTGAGTAAGTAACTCTTTTTATGAATGAAACCCTACTGAAATTTAGTTCAATTATGTTCAATTATGTTCTTGTGATTGAGGTGTATGAGTGCTACTAAGTGTGCCCAAGTTCTTCCAAGCCTTGACCAACCAAAGCATCAGCATTCAAACCCTAACCATCTCAATGAAGAGAGCCCTAGCCATTCTTCAGCCAGAGTCTTCTTCCACCTCCAACCGCCAACTACAGATATCCTGATTTTTTTTTTCCCAAACCCTAGTTCTTCTTTTTGATTTCTTATCTATTCTCTTGCTAACCTCTGATGCTTGCTGGATCCCCGAGGTATTCACCTCCAAGAAGGAGGTCCTTTTTGCCTCCAGGACTGATCCCAGATAGCTGCCTGAACCGAGGAACTGAAGGCTTGTCTTCCAGGCAACAATCCCGAGTGTTGTGTGACCCCGACTTCGAGCAGATTTTCGAATCCGTGCTTGATAAAATCCTTCCCCCTCCTAACTTCTAATTTATTGAAGGTACGCTATCCTAATCGGGGGGTTTCTCAATCTTCAAGATCCTTTCTTTTATTTTTTGCATGAGCTCTTTGTGGGTATGATGTTCATTTTTATTACTAGTTTTCCTACTCATCTTTACTTCATTTCGGGTGATTAGCCTGCAAATTAAATTTCTAAAAATTTTTTTTAAAAAAATTAGTTTTTATTTTCCTACAATAATGGTAGTCCTAGGATCATCCCTCATCAGTTTGGTATCAGAGCTAGT
The DNA here is from genome assembly GCA_021397845.1 of Areca catechu. Classification (NCBI taxonomy): domain Eukaryota; kingdom Viridiplantae; phylum Streptophyta; class Magnoliopsida; order Arecales; family Arecaceae; genus Areca; species Areca catechu. The sequence goes on from CM038038.1 coordinate 55,375,095, forward strand.
TTAGGATAGTTGCATCTTCATCAAAAACACTTGCTGACGCTGAATCTACACCGACCGGATGGAGTGGTTATTTCGCTGGACCGTCATTAACCGGAACCTGCAAAACAGATCCCTGACCGGAGATTTTCTGGTGGGGGATACTTTGATGCCAAAGTTAGAAGAAACTCAAGCAGCAGCAGAATGGAGAGTTTTGGGAGCAGAGAGGGAAAGGAGAAACTCAAATTTCTGGAAAGAACTCAACCTACCTCGAGTGTCCCCTTTTATCGATTTTTATAGGCTCCAATGTAACTACTTGCGATTTTGGGAGCTGGAAAATGCAACCTCCACATAACCGTAAGTTGTGGCTATCAAAAAATTAGTTGAGCCGTGTGGGTGGTTACAACAACTAAAACAGATTTCAACTATTTTGGTGTTTAAGAAACCCACATGTTCAAGATTCTCCTTCTTCAAGAGTAAATCCGAAGTGATCTCAACATTCTCTTTGGCAGCGCTTCTAAAGGGAATATTTAGCTATACACTTCGGAGAGGTCTTTTTCAGAAATAACAAAAGTAAACACTTACAATCCAAAAAATAAGATCGTACGCTCTTTGGATTATGTTGAAGAAATAAAGCCGAAGACATTCGCTTGAGAGGACAAGTCTTCAGATCAAGATATCATTACGAAGCCGAAGACAGTTAACAAGCTTGTCTTGTGACCATAAATATCAGGCATAGTCTTTGGACTAAGATAATCATACGAAGTCGAAGACCCAGAATCAATAAACTTATCCCCTCAAGAACAAGATAAGAATATGAAGCCAGAGATATTAAACATAGTCTTTGAACTAAGATAACCAAATGAAGTCGAAGACCCAGAATCAATAAACTTATCGCCTCATGAACAAAATAAGAATATGAAGCCAGAGATATTAAACATAGTCTTCAGACTAAAATAACCATACGAAGATGAAAACCCTTTCCTTTGTAAGTTGATTTGATCAATAAACCAAGAAAAAGAAAAATTTAAAATTGATTTAGGAATTGACCTAATAGTTAATTGAAATAAAATCGAGATATTATAACAGCTATCCCCCACTTCCAAGTTTGAAATGATTTAATTTCAAAGAATGGGAGTATTTAATTTTTGTCTTTTAGCGATAACTGGCAAGTGATGATGGTGCCGAATCCAGATAGGTCTTTCACCATAACTGCCTGGCGGTGCGAAAAACATGGTGAAGACATGTGTCAACCCATCATTGGTGTTTCAAAAGGAATGCCTCGTTCCTGAAAAAACCATGATAAACTTTTTTGAAAAAAAAGTTTTTATTCGACCGAGATGGGACACGTGTCGGCCATCCAGAGATTGATCGTAGGTGAGGTGTTATCACAACCAATGGTGTCATTCTACATGAATCATGGTTGTTTGTCTCATTAATAAATTTCTTGAGAGCCATGCCCACAATTGTAACCATCGATATGGTGCACGATCGAAAAATATCTCTGAATCATCTTGAAATCTTTCAAGCTTCACCTATAAAAGGGAAGAGAACTTGAGAGGAAAGATTTTCTCTGCGCTCGTGTTCCAAAATCCAGATTTCCTTTGCAATTTGCCATCTTCTCTCACAGTCTGCCATTTCTGATTTTCCAAAGGTTAGAGGTCTTTTCTCCCTTCTCTCTTCTTTCTTCCCTACAATATCAGAATCTTCTAAGAGCCCTTCCTCTCGCTCTAGCAGAGGTTCACTGAGAGGTGAAACCGGTAGGGTATTACCAGAAAGGGAAACCAATAGGAACTCACTAGGAGGTGGGAGTGGTAGGAATCCACCGGGGGGGGAACCAGTAAGGGAAGAAGTTCTAGTAGGAAAAGAAGCCCGGAACGATTACCGGATTCTATTAAAAGTTCTTTTTCCCTCGCCAAAATAGAAGAAGTTAAACAATGTTACCACATCCCACGGACTTTCCACATGATTATTTCGAAACCCGAAGAAAGGGTAGATAAACCTCCCATGCAATCCATTACCATATACGAAGATCACTTCAAAGCTGGTCTTCGGCTTCCACTTCACCCCTTCTTCACAAAAATTTTTAACCTCTACCAGATAGTCCCAACTCAATTGACCCCCAATAGTTTTTGAAGCATCAGTGGATTTTTGGTTCTTTGCAAACATAGAAATGTAGAGATGAAGATATCCCTGTTTACCTCTTTATTTATGTTGAAATGGGATTTTCACGGTAAAGGGTGGTGGGTTATTGATCCTTGACCAAGCCAAAGACTAATAAAAGGAACTCCCAGTGCAATACATGGGTGGAAACCATGCTTCTTTTTTGTATATTATACCCACTAGGGATTCAATACCGAATGGAAAACTCCGTGTTTGGATGCAAACACCGGGAAGAAAATCCTGAAAGCCGATGCCAAAGATTTTGGTACTTTATCAGAGCTGGAGATCCCTTCATTTAAAGAACTACTGAAGGAAGAAAACCTTCATCGAGTCCATATCAACGAAGTCCCATCATTAGGTATAGAGATAGTAGTCTTCAGACCTTTTCCACTTCCTTTCTCCGTACATATGTATGTATATGACGAAATCCCTGTTTTTGATTGCAGGTAGGAAAATGAAGCAACAACTTGAGAAAGTTCGACAAGCTTCCAGAAAGAGAGCAATGGCTGCTCCCACAACAACCGAAGTCTGAAAGAAGAGAAGAGCCGAAGAAGGCATAAGTACTCCAATGAGGCCCGCATCGGATGAAGATATTCCTTCCACTTCTCCAATTCCACCTGATCCTGCCAGAAGTCCATCTCCGAGGATGCCTTCTCTGAAGAGTCCTCGATCGATGCCAACTTCGGATCAGCATGATGTGACTTTTAATAAAGAATCCATGATCACACCTCCAAAAAATAGAAGTTAGGAAAGATCAAAGTACCGATCTGAAGACGATCCTAGGTGGAACACCTCTTCGGAGGGAGGATGCAATGTGGACTTCACCATTTTCTCAGATCAAGAGGGCTTGGAGAACCCTGAATTAGCCAGGGAATTGTTGAAGCGCACTCTCCTTCCAAAAGACTAGGACAAGTTAAGTCCCGATGTATTGAAGAAATTTATGATTAAGTGTTTTCATCAACACTGAAAGTAAATAACTATTTTTTTTTAAAAAAAAAGGAAACATAGGTTTATTGTTTCTATGTCTTCAGCTTGTTATTATAGATGATGCATGATATTACTCACATGGAGGAGAGCATCTTCGACCTTAGAAAGACCTATAGAAGGATGAAGGAAAAAGTGAAAGCAGCTGGAGTCGAGAAAGCCATAGCCGAAGAGTAGAGGCAGGCTATGGAGAAAAAGCGTGCCCAAAGTGACGCTTTGGCTCAGAACTTGAGAGCTAAAGTAGAAATACTTAAGTTGAAGAACTCAGAGTAAGAAGCGAGGCTTAAGAAAAGAAAAAATAAAATTTGCTATTTAGAAGTTCTTCTTAAAGAGGCCCATCAAAAGTCTGAAGAAGCTATCAAGAAAACTGAAGAAGTAGCCGAAGAAATTCAATATCTAAAATATCAGTTGAAAAGGTCAATAGAAGATTATGAAACGTCTTTGGCTTTTGAAGATGAGATGGTCGAAGCACGAACTTATAGTTACCAAGGAGGGTTCAATGATGGGGTAGAGGAAGTGCACAAGTTGTACCCACACTTGGACATTTCAGGGATTCAACTATTCAATATTAAAAGTACAAATGAACTCGAAGCATAAAAGGATTGTCCTTATCGAAGAGTCCCCAATAGAAAATGTTTAGTAACTTTTTCCTTCTTTAGAAATGTAAAAAATTTCATTAATGGAAGTTCTTTCCAATGAATTTCTTTATGAATGCACAGATGAATGGATTAGAGTTTTTCCAAGTAAAAGTCTTCGGATAGTTAAGAACTCTGAAGTATATATATAAGATGATATTGAATCTTCGAGCTTGAAACAATAATTCCTTAAGAAATAGAATTCCATATTTGATCGAAGATGTTGGACAATAACATCGGAATAAGAATAATTCCAAGATTTCAAGTCTTTGAAATTATACACCAAGTCTTTAAAAGAATTCCGTGGAATTAATATGAAAGAATGTCAATTCTGCAAATAACAATCAAGTCTTCGGGCTTGAAAATATGTTAAGTCTTCAAATTTGAAAATATGCTAAGTCTTCGAACTTAGGAATAACAGTACCAAATCTCTAGATAAATATCAAGTCTTCGAACTTAGGATAGTAATTCTTTAAGAAACTGAACTCCCAAATCTGATTCGAGATTATATGATGTGGAATTGCAATATGAAGAGAAGAATAACTAGAATTTCAAGACATCACGTCTTCAAAATAAACTAATCCTTCAAGCTTGGGATGATTCCATAATAAGAAAATGCCAAGCCACTTTATAAGAAAATTGAGTCATCAGACTGGCAAATATACTAAGTCTTCGGACTTAGAGATAAGATAGACCATGCGGGTCACCCGTATCTTTATCTTAGAAGAAAAGTTAAATAACCTTTGGCACTTTCACGGGATAGATCATTTAGATCACCTTTTGTGTTTTTTTGATCAAGGACTAAGATAGGTTGATCAGGCCCACCTTGGCATTTAGTAAAATAGATCACAAAGATTATTCTCGTGCCTTTTCATGTTGGAATTAAGACAGGCTAATCATGCCCACCTCGGCATTTTGTGAAGTAGATCACTGGGCATCCTCATGCCTTTTTTTAAGATGGACTGGTTTAAGTCCAACTCGACACTTCATAGGGTAGATCATGAAGTTCATCCTTATACCTTTTTTTTAAGATGGATTGGTTTAAGTCCAACTCGATACTTCATAGGGTAGATCACAAAGATCATCATTATGCCTTTTCTTTTAAGATGGATTGGTTTAAGTCCAACTCGACACTTCATAGGGTAGATCACGAAAATCATCCTTATGCCTTTAATAGAGGAAAAGAAGATAGGCTAGTTATGCTTACCTTGGCATTTCGCATGGTAGATCATGGAGATCATTGTTATGCCTTTAAGAAATAGAATTAAGAAAGAAAGACAATCTGCCTTGTTAACCTTGAATAAAACTTTTATTGATAATAGTTACGGAGGTTTTGTACATTCTAAGGTCGAGGTAATAGAATACCTTCCAAGGTTTCCAACCGATAAGTTCCAGGTCGAATAACTTCTTTGATTCGGTATGGCCCTTCCCATATAGGAGAGAGTTTACCTTGTTCTGTTGGTTTGGATACTTCAGATTTTTGCAGAACTAGATCTTCAGGAAAAAAGGCCCATTCTTTTACACGAGAGTTGTAGTATCGCATAACTTTTTGGTGGTATGCAGCCATTTTCAATTGTGCCTAAAGCCGTGTGCCTTGTAATAAATCAAAGTCAACTCTTTGGCATTCAGAGTTTTCAGGTTCTTTAAACTGATCAATCTGTAGAGACTGTAAAGAGACCTCCATAGGAAGAACCGCTTCGGTACCATAAGACAAATGAAATAGAGATTCGCCAGTGGCTGTCCTGGGAGTGGTTCGGTATGCCCAGAGAACTGAATTCAACTCATCAGCCCACGATCCCTTAGCATCATTCAGCCTAGATTTTAAACCATGAAGGATAGTCCTGTTGGTCACTTCAGCTTCTCCGTTGCATTGACGATGCCCTACCGAAGTAAGTTTATATAAAATATGATATTGAATACAAAAGCTTTTGAACTTCAGATTATCAAATTGTCTTCCATTATCAGTTATGATAGAATACGAAATTCCAAAATGAAAGATAAAGAAGTTTCTTACAGAATTTTCAACCTTTGCCTCTGTGATCTATGCCAATGCTTCAGCTTCGACCCATTTTATGAAGTAATCAATTGCCATAATGAAAAATTTTCGCTGCCCAAAAGCTGGAGGAAATGGACCAGAATGTCCATTCCACATTATGCAAAAGGCCAAGGAGTTGTCAAAGGAGCTAATTGACTTGCGGGCCGCTTTTGTACATTGGAGTATCTTTGACAATGATCACATCTTCAAACAAATTCTACAGAATCCTTCATATAGTTGGCCAATAATAACCTTGACGGATTATTTTGTTTGCCAAGGACCGGCTCCCCAGATGATCTCCAAAAACTCCTTCATGCACTTCCCTGAGTGCATAATCAGCATCAGAAGGACCTAGACACTTCAGCATAGGCTGTGTGAAGGACCTCTTATACAGTGCTCCATTCAGGATCACATACTAAGAAGCTGTCCATCGAAGCTATTTAGCTTCCAGCTTATCCTCGGGCAAGGTACCTTCTTTTAAAAACTTAAGAATTGGATCCATCCATGAAGGCTCATATTCCACTTGACAAATTCAAACTGTGGGTTCCGATATGCTGGGATTCTCAAGATACTTTACATATATTCTTCCAAGAGAATCTGGCATTATGATTACCACTCTTGAAAGAGCATCTGCCCAGGAATTTTCTCTCCTTGGCACATGGAAAATTTCAAAATGCTCCACTTCAGATGTCAAGCTTCAAACTTTCTCCAAGTACCAGATCATATTAGGATTCCGAGCTTCAAAATCTCCTTTCACTTGATTCACCACTAATTATGAATCAGAAAAGACTTTGACCCTTCTAATTTCTAATTTTTGGAAGATTCTGAGTCCTGCAATCAATGCTTCATACTCCGCCTGATTGTTAGAAGCTTGGAAAGAAAATTGAAGAGCATACTCAAAAATCTATCCATTCGTACCAGCCAGAATTAAACCTGCGCCGCTACCGCTATCATTCGAAGCACCATCCTCATACAACATCCAAATAAATTCTGGAGTGTCTTCAATATCCTCCTTTTCAGCTCTTGGTTGGTCCTCTTCGGACCCCCATGTGCACTATGCTATAAAATCAGCTAAGACTTATGCTTTCATTACTGAACTTGATTAATAATCAATGTCAAACTCCCCCAATTTAATAGCCCATTTGGTTATCCTTCCTGAAGTGTCAAGACAACAAAGAATGGCCTTCAAGGGTTAATCTATTAGAACTACAATGGAATAGTGATGGGGATCCAAGGCAGGTCCGGGTATTTTTCCATTTTTCTCTTATTTTCATAGATTTTTTTAATTTTTCCTACTCCCGCTTTTCCACCTATTCCTGCTATTCCATATTTATTCCAATCTTATTCCCGATCTATTCCTATAATATTCTATCTTCTCCCGTGAATTTCTTTTTAACGCCCAAACCCTAGCCTCCGCCCCCTCCGGCCACAGATCCGGGCCGCCCGACCCGTGGCTGCCCCCGCCGGACCATCACTGATTTTCGCCGGCCCCCGCCCTCACCGGAGAAGCCATCGCCGCCGGCCAATCAACGTTGGAAGATGAACGGACGCGGAGGCATCCGCTCGCCGCGGCCCATGGCCGCCGCTGCCACCGCCACCGCAGCCCATGGCCGCCGCTGCCACCGCCACCGCCGGCTTGCTGCCGCCACCGTTCCCACCGTCCACTAACCCTGGCCCAGTCACCGGTGGGATCCGCCGCCACCCACACCCGTGGGAAGACGAACGAATGCGGGAGGCATCCGTCCGCCCGCGTGCGACCGTGCGACGCCACCTTCCACCTCCTGACGCCGCCACCACCGCTTACCTGTCTGCCGGCCACCTTCCCGCCGTCCATGGCCTCCCCGGCTGTCCACCAGCCGCACCGGCATCCAGGAGGTCTCCCACGGCCGTGGGAGACCAAATGGCATGCCGGGCATGCCTTGCCAGTTTTTTTGCCACCTCGCCTGTGGCCCTCCGCCAGCCATCCGCCGCTCACCATCCACTGGCCCCGTTCGCCGCTCATCATCCGTCGCTCGCCGTCCGCCGCCTGCTTCCCAATCACCGGCCATGTGCTCCATCGGGCGATCCATCCTCCGCACGACCGTGTGAGGAGTTTGCATGGATTTCAGAGCAGCCCAAATTTCATAGTAGTACATTTTCTGGAGCAGATCATCAAGCCGACACACTTCTCAGAGCAGATCGGCACCAATTTTGATGCAACATGAATTTTGATGTAATTTATTTTCTTTTTTTAGTTTTCTTAGAGGCTAAGAAACTGAGGGTTTTGGTTTTTCTATATAAAGGCCCCCTCTCCCCTGTAATAAGAGTGAGAGAGAGATTTGATATAGATTTTTGGGTTGGTTCCGGTTCTGGCTCTGGGCTTTGGCCAGTTTTCCTTCGTTCCCTGCTATGTGCATTATGGGTTCGATGAGGGGTGTGAGGCGTTCCCTGCTGTGTGCATTATGTGTTCGATGAGCACCCTAGTTATCCCCTATCTCGTCTTCTTTATCCTCTCGTATCCTTCGAGAGTCATCCTAGCGCATCTATGTGAGAGCCATGCTATGTGCATTATGGGTTCGATGGGAGCTCATGGTAGCTAGTGCTGTGACCCCTTCGGGAGGGTAGCTTTATGCTCAGGGTAGCTGGTGCTGTGATCCCTCGGGAGGGTAGCTTTAGGCTTTGACCCCTGACTTTCTGTTTGAATCCCCCACTAGAGTAAGTCTCAGGGCTATGAGTTCCACTTCTCGGTCCCCCATCTTCATCCTTCCTTCACCACATCCACCCAGAAAAATTGAAAACAAAAGAGATCAGCTGTCTTAGGATTTTAGTGTCAGTATGCCCTAGTCTCGGGATGCTTCTTAGCCCTCCCATGATCCTAGTTTGTTTAGTTGTTTCCCTGTTTTCCAAATAACCAGGTTACATCAATTTTTCGTCCTGCATCAAATGGGCTTGGAAATAAGGCCGAAGATGCTTTGCCGCCACCACAAGGGAAAATATAAGCTTCTACACTCTAGGGTACCGAAATTCTGCTTCATGTAACACTTTACTAATATAGTAGATAGGCTTCTGCACATGGTTGGCATCTTTCCGTATCAGAACCGAACTGACTACCTCATCTGTGGTTGATAGATATAAATAAAGTGTCTCTCCTTCTCAAGGTTTAGAAAGCAATGGACGATTTTCTAAGTATTCCTTCAACTTGTCAAAAGCAATTTTGCAATCTCCTGTCCACTCAAACTTTTGAGTCCGGCGAAGAACTTTAAAAAATGGTGAACACCTTTCTGCAGAACGGGAGATAAATCAGCTCAAGGAAGCAATTCTCCCAGCTAACCTTTATACTTCCTTCTTGCAAGTTGGATGCCTCATAGTCCGAAGTGCTTGTATCTTCTTTGGATTAGCTTCTATTCCTCGCTTGGTAACCAAGTATCCCAGGAACTTTCCGAGAGTTATGCCGAAGATGCACTTAGTTGGATTCAATCTCATCTGATGGCACCTAAGAGCATCAAAAGATTCTCTCAAATATGCAATATGATCGGGCCTATGAAGACTTTTCACTATCATATCGTCAACATAAGCTTCTATATTTCTCCCCATCTGATTTCTGAAAACTTTATTGATGAGCCTTTGGAAAGTCGCCCCAACATTCTTCAGACCAAATGGCATCACCTTATAACAGTAAAGCCCCTTTTCTGTAACAAAAGCAGTTTTCTCTTCATCTTCAGGATCTATTCGGATTTGGTTATAACCTGAGAAGGCATCCATGAAGCTCAACAATTGATGACTAGCCGTAGCATCAACCAGCTGATCAATTTTTGGTAATGGGAAACTGTCCTTTGGACATGCTTTATTGAGATCAGTATAATCTATACAAATTCTCCATTTTCCATTTGATTCTTCACCATAACCATATTTGCAAGCCAACTTGGATATTGAACTTCTCTAATGAAGTTAGCTTCGAGCAATTTGGTAACTTCTTCATCAATAACCTTCAACCTTTCAGGAGCAAAATTTCTCTTCTTCTGCCGAATAGGTTTGTAGTTAGGAGAAACTTCCAGGTGATGCATAATCACATCAGATGGGATTCCAGGCATGTCCGAGGCTGTTCAAGCAAAAATATCAGCATTATCTCGAAGAAAGGAAATTAATTTTACCTTTGACTCTTCATCAAGTAAACTGACGATTTATAGTAGCTTAGTTGGATCATCCTCAGATAGAGGTACGAAGAGGGTTTTCTCCACTGGCTCTCCACTACCTTCGGATTCATCCCTCGGATCCAACTGATCAAGTGTTAAAGACCTGGCCACTTGTTTGTTCTGAATCATTAAACACTGGTGAGCAATCCTTTGATCTCCCCTTACTTTTCCAATGCCCGTTCTGGTAGGATATCGCACCAACAGATGTTATGTAGAAACATTGGCTCTGAATTTGTTCAATGCTGGACATCCCAATATTGCATTATAAGCTGAAGATGTTCTAGACATAATAAAATTGATAGGAAGAGTTCTTTGAAAGGGTTCGGACCCAAAAGTTACGGGCAAGACCATTTCACCCTCAACCCTATCTTGATTTCCACCAAAACCAGTTATTGGAATAAGGGATCTTCGTAATTCATGTCCAAACAATCCCATTCGAAGAAAAGCATCATACAGCAACACATCAACTGAGCTTCCATTATCAATTAAAATTCTTTTTACATCAAAATTGGCTATAATAGCCGAGACCACTACAGGATCATCATGTGGAATTTGTATTCCTTGGGTATCCTCATCGGAGAAAGTAATAGAGTTTTTTCCTTTGAACCTCTTCGGGACATTGTCCTTAACTTCAACATCCCATGCTGATGACCGATGAAGCATCCCAACCTCTCCATTAGTTGGCTTTTGATGAGTCAAATCAGCTTCATTGGATATTTTTGGAAGGGCAGTTACTTCGGCTTGAGACTCTAGGCGGTTGACATACTTTTCCAAATATCCTCTTTTTATCAAATCTTTGATGGCATCCCGAAGTTGGAAGCATTCTTCGGTGTTATGGCCATGATCTCGAGATATCAGCAGTACTTGCTTTTGTCCCTTGCTTTTGCAAACGTCTTCAGGGGACGTAGCCTTTGAAAATATTTTTCTTTTTCAATCTCTAGTAGAATCTTTTCCATTAGGAAGTTGAGGGGTGTGTAAGCATCAAATCGGTTGTTATGCTATCTAGTCCTAGGGCTGCACTTGGGGGCCGAAGTGTTGTTAGAAAATATTGGTACGTTCGGTCCTCCGGCATTCTTCTTCTTAGAAGGAAACCTTCCTTCTACCAGTCTTTGGCTTGCTGCTTGCTCTTCAGCAGTAGCATACTTCTGAGCCCTTGCCAATAGTTTGGCATAGCTTGTTGGAAACCTTTTGTCCAGGAAAAAAGTGAACCTGGATGATTTTAAGCCTTTCTTTAAGGTAGACATGGCCACATTTTCATTTAAATTTGGAATTTCTAGAGTGGCCGAACTGAAGTGGTGGATAAATCCCTTCAAGCTTTCTCCGTCTTGTTGCTGGATAAGGAATAAACTATCAGTGTTGCATGGCATCCTCTGGCATATCCTGAAGTGCGAGACAAATTGTCGCTCTAACTCAGCAAAGGAATGAATTGATTTCGGGGGTAAACTCGAATACCATATTCAAGCAGATTTCTTCAAAGTGGTAGGAAAAGCAATACAATAAAGAGCATCGGTTGCTCCTTGCACCATCATATGAGCCTTATAGCTTTCCAGATGGTTGAGAGGATCTGAAGTCCCATCATAGGCTTCTAACTGTGGGACTTGAAGTGTCTAGGAATCACTCCATCCATAATATGATCAGAAAAAGGGTGATGCGAGACTAATATGCATACGATTATTTTTGTGTGTTTTATCTATGGAGTTAAGTGATTAAATCCCAAAAATTGGATCAAAATAAGTTGTAGGGAATTCTATATGAATTTCAGAAGTCAAGCATGTAGATTAGGACCTAGAAAAGTAATAAAGAAGGATCGCTGGGGCTGAGAAGCCTCGATTTGGGCAAGTTCTCCTATAATAAAATTACTAGTGGCCGAGGGGGTGTACCTGACAACGTCTGAAGTACCCGATGAAGATCACAGTGAAGGGATCTCTCATTCCTTGATGGATGCGCCTGGAAAATCGAGCCAAAGACCAGCGGATACCCGGCTTTCTACACGGTGGTCCGATTGAGGCTTGGCTTGAGTCGTTGGATTCGTAGGAACTCGGGGACCTGCAAACGACCTGTTAGGGGTTAGAAAACTCACAAGGAAATAAGAAAAGAAGAGAAAATAGCAAGGAAAAGAAAGTTTTGGAGGAGGGCGGCTAGGGCTCTAGAAGGTTGGTTGGTTGCAGGAATCTTTTGCAACACCAAGAAGAAGAAAGCACCAATAAAAACCCTTAAGCACAAAGCAGGGTAGCACAAAGCAATTGAAAAGAACTCAAGTTTTAAATTATATATCAAAATCAATCCTCATACAAGAGACTAGGGTCCTTTAAATAGACCCTTAGTCTTGGGCTCCAAGTAAGGACACATTAGTCTTTACATAAGAATCTTACTCCTACTCAAGCCCTAGCTAGAAAATAAGGAAACATTAGGTAGAAAAATCTTTAAAAATTCTCTTGACTTGGTCAACACTCCAAGGATGCCTAGGGGGGCGTGTTGGGCTTCTAGGAGCAGCAAGGGGTAGCCCCAAAGGGGCTCGGGTGCATGGGCTTGGGCCTTTGGAAGCTGGGGTGGCTTGGTAGCCAGGTAGCAGGAATATTCCGTGGTATCTTGCTTCTTAAGGGCTTGGGCTTGATGCCTGGGCTTGATTTCTTTGGGCCAGGATGTAGATGGATCTCTGGAATCATGGATGCCCTGGTTTATGAATATACTTTGGCATCTGGAAGGGAATCTGGGCATCTGGAGGGCATCTGCAAGGAATCAGGGTTTCTGATTTCTCCTCCTAAGGTCTTCAAATCTTCAGGCTGGGTCGGACTTGGGCTAAACTTCCATATCTTCAATCTGGTTGGACTTGGTCTTCACTTGTATGATGTAGTCTTGAGTTTTCAGTGTACTTGGATAGGACTCAAAAAAAATAAAATTAGCTCAACATGAGGTGACTAGCATTAGACTGAACTAGCTCAACAAGAGCTGACTAGTACAGAACTGAAATAACAACTCAAAAGACTCAAACAACAACTAAAATAGACTCTGATGGGCTAATCCCTTATTACAGATGGACTCATAAATTATTGATCAATCCATAGAGTGTTGAAAAGCTTCTATCTTATTCTGGTGCCTCTGGTATCCCCACCAATTCTCCCGGGATGGGAGGAACTTGACCTTGTCAAGTGAAGATCAGGCTGGCTCACATATCTCTCAAGGAGGTCTTGGTTGAGGCACTGCAAGTCCTCTCAAGAAATCCATGAATCATTCGACTCTGGCCGGCCTTACCATCGGACCAGGAAGCGTTGATAGCCACGACCCTTGGTCATGATGGCTTGATTGTCCAGGATATGCTCGATCCATTCTCCTCTCTCAGGCCAAGTTTGTTAGTGGACACTCTGAGTTAGGGTCACTCATAATAGGAGGGGATAGGTCCAAAGGCCTCACTAGGTATCGCTGCCGGGTCCCTGTACTCAACCAGGTCTGTAATATTGAAGGTAGAACTAATGCCCAAATTCGAAGGCAAGTCTAACACCTAGGCATTTAATCCAACCTTCTCTATCACATTAAAAGGTCTGGCTTTGCGAGCTTGAAGCTTCTTTAGGCCTAAGCCTAACCAAGATAGAATCCACTACACCAAATTCTTTGGTCCATCTTCGGGTATTAGCCAGTTGTTTCAAAATTAGTGCAGGTGGTGAACATGCTGGGCACATACAGACTTCTAATAGGTGATGCAAAGGACTCATACCTATACCTAACAGACTCGACTTTGCATTCCTATCAAAGGAATTTTTATTAAACTCTTTGGACCTAAACCTAATAGATCATAGGTTATCTAAGTTTGGCCCTAGCAAGACATGCACATGAAAACTTACAATGGGCTCCTAGCAAATTCCATAGGGTATGCCAGAAGTATAATGCAAACCTAACATGTATGATGAATGCATGTAGTATGCTAATCTCAACTAAATAAAATCTAATGATCCTAGAAATACTGGAAGTGTCTTGAAAGGGTAGAAAATAGGAACTGGGTTCAGAATTAGTCTGGTAGGGTGGAGAAAAAGATTCCAGGTTAGTCGGATAAAGTACGATTAAGAAGGCATATCAGGGACTAAACCTAGACTAATGAGGCTAACCTTACGGGGTTGCGGTATATCTATGGGCAAGAAAAGGTCTATGCTATGGAAGGATGGGTCCATAATTTCTGGGAAGAGATCTTCAATAGGAATGGCAAGAAGGGATTCATCCTGAGGACAATGGATTAAGTAAGCCAAATCCCCAATAAAGTATTCTAGTTCATGGAATTTAGGACTAGGCTCTACAATTTGGCTCTCCCCTATGGTTTCCTCTGGTAAGGCTCTAGCAGCAGTACCTAAGTTTTCTTCCTCTAATTGTTCTTCCACTATAATTATCGGCTGGGTATAATCAAGGACAACTAGCTCTGGATTGGTTTCTACCTGGGTATCTATTGGGTCAGCTAATTCTAGGTCATCTATAGGTACCTCCTCTTCTCCCTCATACTCATCCACTAAGCTCGTATCAACTTCATACACTTCTACATTAATGTAAGCCTTGTGAATCTCAAGAATGGTTGGAGAAGGTCGGCTAGGAAAAAATTGGCTAGGTTCTGGTCTCTGATTATGGGCACTAATCCTCGTAGGTTCAGGTTGCCTAAGGGGTAGTGGCTCACTATTGGGTTCATATTTAGGGGTACTGATCCTATGGGGTTCAAATTGACTAGGGGAAGCATGACTAGTACTAGGCTGATACCTAGGGGTTATGGGCTCCCTGGGCTCATAGGACAAGTGTGCAGATCTATGGGTCATGGGATTATAGGATCTGGGGTCATAAGATTTTGGTTCAGCTCCATGGGTCTTGGGTCTACTGGACTCATGGGATATGGGTAAATAGGATCTAGAGTCATAGGATCTAGGTTCATAGTTTTTGGAGTCATGAGATCTATAGGTTGTGGGTCTCTTGGACTGATAGAACTTGGGTAGGTACTTTCTCCTTAGTTCAAGTTCATATCACTCCAGGTAGTTATGGGTTCGCGGCCTTCTAGCCTAAGTATTCTCTCAACATTATCCCAGTCTAAGCGGGCCTGGTGAACTAATTTAGCTTTAGTAAACTTGAACTGACATCTTTCAGAATCGAAACCCCAATTTTGTTCAAAATACTGGTCCATATCTCTTTCCCAAGCAAGATAATCCTCACACTCAGGATCACAAAATTTAGGTGCTACCAACACAACGTGCCTAGTGGCTTTCCTATGGTTGGGCTCCAAATAGGGGTCATGGTAAGGGGTTCTCCTAGGGTTGGGCTCCCTATATGGGTCAGAGTATTGGGTCCTCCTAGGGTTGGACTCCCTGGTTTCACTAGGTTGAGTTGGGTTGAGGCTAACGGTATTAGATCTAGGCTGGGTCATATGGGTTTTCTCTAGGGTTCCTAGTCGATTGTCTATATGTTCAAACCTATGGACTAAGTGATCAAGTCTATTATGGTTTCGGGCACCAGACTGAGTTAACTGGGTCATCTGGGTAGTCATCTGGGTAGTTAACTAGGTAGTCATCTGGGCCATTTGGTCAGCAAGGGCTTTAATCTGGGCTTTAAGATTGTCCATGGATTCAGGTAAAAGTGGAGATGGTGGATGACATGAAAACCCTGATCTAGTGCTCATGCAAGACTCAATCAAACCAACTACAGCTTTCTAGACCTAGAGTCCAAAACTAAGTGCTCAATCAGGGTGGCAAACTAGCTTATAGTAACCCTGTACTCAGCCAGGCAGGTGTAAGGGGAGTGTTAGGTCCCTGATTGCTAATCCTAGACACCAATCAGAGATTGGCCAGGTAGGCGGATCAGCGCACAAGCCCTTCGGGAGTGAATCCCTGAACCACCTTTCTATACACCAAGCACAAGGCACACACAAGTTAGCTTGACACAGTGATCTAACACTTAGCCCAGACCCGACCAGTTGGTGTCCCTAGCCCACTAGGGCAAATTAAGTCTAATCAATTTTAAGTTAGGCTTGGGACCGAATGCAGGGGATGTGGTTCTGGGCTAAGAAGAGGAAATCAAATCATCCCCCCATCTGACATAGCAAGAGTACCCTTAAATGTAGATTATGCAATGATGGCAGGCAGATGATGCAAATTAGGGTTAGATGTTTTAGTAGCTTTTATATATGTAATTTTTTTTTTGGTCCTTTTGCAGAGATATGATTTGTAGCAAATGAACTAATATGCTAGAAACATACTAAAAATATAAGATATGCAAAGAGATGCTAAACAAAACCCTAAACCTTCCAAAATCGTCTAGCTAAAAAAATAGAGCCAAAAATTTACTGGTTGTATTTCGGCCTACAGAAACTGCATAGACTGAAACAAAATCTAAAAGAATTTTGTAAAATATTTCAAATAATGATGAATTCAGAAAAATAAATTTCAGAATTTTTAGAGTTCTAAGTAGAGAGAAATAACTAAACGATAGAGCATATACCGACCGAAAAATTGTAGAAAACAAGCCCTAATCTAAGCTCTGATACTAGATGATGCGGGACTAATATGCATGCGATTATTTTTGTGTGTTTTATATGTGGATTTAAGTGATTAAATCCTAAGAACTAGATCAAAATAAGTTGTAAAGAATTCTATATAAATTTTAGAAGTCAAGCATGCAGATTAGGACCTAGAAAAGCAATAAAGAAGGATCGCTGGGGCTACGAAGCCTCGGTTTGGGCAAGTTCTCCTATAATAAAATTACTGGTGGTAGAGGGGGTGTACCTGACAATGTTTGAAGTACCTGATGAAGATTGTAGTGAAGGAATCTCTTATTCCTCAATGGATGCGGCCTGGAAAATCGAGCCAAAGTCCCGCAGATACCCGGCTTTCTACACGGTGGTCCGATTGAGGCTTGGCTAGAGTCATTGGATTCATAGGAACTCGGGGACCTGCAAACAACCTGTAAGGGGATAGAAAACTCACAAGGGAACAAGAAAACAAGAGAAAACATCAGGGAAAAGAAAGTTTTGGAGGAGGGCAGCTAGGGCTCTGGATGGTTGGTTGGCTACAGGAATCTGTTGCAACACCGAGAAGAAGAAAGCACTAATAAAACCCCTTAAGCACAAAGCAGGGTAGCACAAAGCAATTGAAGAGAACTCAAGTTTTAAATCATATATCAAAATCAATCTTTATACAAGAGACTAGGGTCCTTTAAGTAGACCCATAGTCTTGGGCTCCAAGTAAGGACACATTAGTCTTTACATAAGAATCCTACTCCTACTCAAACCCTAGCTAGAAAATAAGGAAACATTAGGTAAAAAAATCTCTAAAAATTTTCTTGACTTGGTCAACACTCCAAGGATGCCTAGGAGGGCGTGCTGGGCTTCTAGGAGCATCAAGGGGCCAGTCCAAAGGGGCTCGGGTGCATGGGCTTGGGCCTTTGGAAGCTGGGTTGGCTTGGTAGCCAGGTAAAAGGAATATTCTCTGGTATCTTGCTTCTTAAGAGCTTGGGCTTGGCGCCTGGGCTTGATTTCTTCGGGCTAGGATGCAAATTGATCTCTAGAATCATGGATGCCCTGGTCTATGAATATACTTTGGCATCTAGAAGGGAATCTGGGCATCTGGAGGGCATCTGCAAGGAATCAGGGTTTTTGATTTCTCCTCCTGAGGTCTTCAAATCTTCAGGCTGGGTTGGACTTGGGCTAAACTTTCTTGTCTTCAATCTGGTTGGACTTGGTCTTCACTTGTATGATGTAGTCTTGAGTTTTCAGTGTACTTGGACAGGACTCAAAGAAAATAAAATTAGCTCAACTTGAGCTGACTTGCATTAGACTGAACTTGGTCAACATGAGCTGACTAGTACAGAACTGAAATAATAACTCAAAAGATTGAAATAACAACTAAAATGGACTTAGATGTGCTAATCCCTTATCACAGATGGACTCATAAATTATTGATCAATCCACAGAGGGTTGAAAAGCCTCTGTCTTATTCTGGTGCCTCTGGCATCCCCACCAAAGGGGGTTGAGAGTTGAAGGTGATGACCTCATCGTTCCTTCACAGATCTGAAATTCTTGTAATCTGTGCATGCATGGATTTGAGTTTTTCTTGAAATTCATAGTTGATCTCTCTTTGTCGGCTTCTTCTGGTACAAAACTTCTAGAAGAAATAGAAGGAGATTGCAGGACCCTCTTCTTCCCACCATGATCCCCTGCTTGTCGATTTGGTGGAGAAGCATAACGGCCACGATATGACCGGACTTGTAAGGAATTAGGGGTGATTTCTTGATGCTATCTTCCTTCCCTATGAGATTGATGACCGGAGGGTGAATTTGGTGGTGGATGCTGCCTTTGAGCTGCAGCCTCATGCAGGTGTTGGACCAAAGCTGTCAAGGCCTCAACCTTGTTATGAAAGTCTTCAAACTGTTGTTGCCCCACAATTATCATGGGAGGCTGCACTCCCTGATTTTTTGGGACACTACTTATAGGAGGGCCATTCGTTGGAGGAGCGTGTTGCTCCTGGCTCGTGGAAGGATTTCGAGCTTTCCCTTTCACCATTTCAGCTTAAATGGTGCTCTCCTTTGATCAAGAAAGAGGAATTTCTGAATCTTTCCCTTCTTGGCATGCTAATCTGTTGACGCTGAATCTCCACTGACCAGATAGAGTGGTTCTTCCACTGGACCGCTGTCAATCGAAACCTACAAAATAGATCCCTGACTGGAGATTTTACGGTGGGGGACACTCCGATGCCAAAGTCAGAAGAAACTCAGGCAGCAGCAGAATGGAGAGTTTTGGGAGCAGAGAGGAAAATGAGAAACTTAAATTTCTAGGAAGAACTCAACCTACCTCGAGTGTCCCCTCTTACCAGTTTTTATAGGCTCCAACATATCTACTTGCAGTTATGGGAGCTGGCAAACACAACCTCCACATAACCGTAAGTTGTGGCTGTCAAAAAATTAGTTGAACCATGTGGGTGGTTACAACAACTAAAACATATTTCAACTATTTTGGTGTTTAGGAATCCCACATGTTCAAGAATTCTCCTTCTTCAAGAGTAAATCCAAAGTGAGCTCAACATTCTCTTTAGTAGTGCTCCTGATGGGAATATTAAGCTTTACACTTCGAAGAGGTCTTTTTTGGAAATAACAAAAGTAAATACTTACAATCCAAAAAATAAGATTGTACGCTCTTTGGATTATGTTGAAGAAATAAAGCGAAGACATTTGCTTGAGTGTCCAAGTCTTCGAATCAAGATATCAGTATGAAGGCAAAGATAGTTAACAAGCTTGTCTTGCGACCATAAATATCAAGCATAGTCTTCGGACTAAGATAATCATACGAAGCCAAAGACCTAGAATCAATAAACTTATCCCCTCAAGAACAAGATAAGAATAGGAAGCCAGAGATATTAAACATAGTCTTCAGACTAAGATAACCATACGAAGTCGAAGACCCAGAATCAATAAACTTATTGCCTCATGAACAAAATAAGAATATGAAGCCAGAGATATTAAACATAGTCTTCGGACTAAAATAACCATACAAAAATGAAGACCCTTTCCTTTGTAAGTTGATTTGATTAATAAACCAAGAAAAATAAAAATTTAAAATTGATTCAGAAATTGACCCAATAGTTAATTGAAATAAAATCGGGATATCATAACAACACCAAAAAAATTTCATCTCTAATTTTCTACATCTTGTCTTCTGCATTAAGGGTCTAGGTTTGGTCAATTTTGTCTATCTAAAAATTTTATTTTTCTATGAAATTTTCATGATGTGTTCTCTGTTTTGTCTTGATAATTATCATAATGTTTAGTTGTTTTTACAGAAATTTAATGGTCCTAAAATTTAGAATCTTAGAAACCCTAACCGAATTCCTGAGATTTTTGTACATAGTTCAAAAACCCTAGGAGTTGCATCAACATCTGATTTTTGTTTTGCATAAAATTTAATAGGGATCATCATCATCATCTGTCCTCTGTTTTGCAATTTTTTCAAATAATTTTATGCATCAAAAACTATGTCAAATTCTGTATCAATCCGAACCCTAATTTTATGATTCTGTGATTTCTGCACACCTGACTGAACCTAACCTAATCAACTACCAAACCCCTCAAATCCCAAGCCCAATTTTGTTTGCTAACTTAATCAACTTTAACCTAACTTGCCATCTCATAAAAAGACAAAAAAAAAATTATTTCTCTAATTGTTGATTAGATTGTATCAGGACCACTTAATGTTCATCATCTTCTTAAACTAATCTTAAGGGAATTTCTCTATCTCGAATCAGGGCAGGATGTCATTACTTGTCCTGGGCCCAAAACAACTGCCATCATCAGAACCCAAGCCTTAATTAAAATTAATTAAACTTTATCTTTAGAGAGCTAGGTGACACCAATAGGTCAGGTCCGAATTGTATGGGTATACTAGTGCACTCAATTCTTCAACTATTACTGGAAACTGGTGTCTAAGGCTAGGGGTCGAGAATCAAATGACCTAAGTGGTGTCATGGTTCTTTAATTGGGTCCCTGCAAAAGCAAGGGGTCCTCCCACACTTTCATCCCCTACTTGGCCAGTGGAAGGATTAGTTGTTGAGTTGGGTGTAAGTTGAGTCAACTCACTCAATCCTAGCTCTAGGTCTAGCAAATCCTAGAACGTACTAATCCTTGCATGCTTGACTGCACTATACCACTTTGAGTGATGGATTGCATGACCACTAGGTTAGGAACCAAATATCAATAGTCTAAGCCCCAACCTAGCTCAGCCATGAAATCCAACTTTAAGATCTTCATGAAAGCCATGACTGAATGATTTAACCAGATGAACCAACTGAATGCCCAATCCACTGTCCAATTAACCACCCAGATTAACCAGTCCAATACCTAATCCCAAAATCAGTTTGTCCAGTTGACCGCCCAGATAAACCAAATAACCCAATCAAATTCCCAAGCAACCACTAGGCTTGACCATTTAACCAATAGGCTTAACCAAGTAGAGGATCAATTAGATACCATAGAACGAACCCAAGAGTCCAACACTGAACCCAAGAGCCCAAGCAACCACTAGGCTTGACCATTTAACCAATAGGCTTAACCAAGTAGAGGATCGATTAGATACCACAGAACGAACCCAAGAGTCCAACGCTAAACCAGATCCTGATTCACCCTATTCCACCTCTCATAACCCTAGGAGAGTTTATGGAACCCAATAGTAGGAGAACCCAGAACCAGGACCAATTTGTGGAACCCAATCTTAGGAGAGTCCAATACTAGGAACCACATCAGGAACCCAACCCTAGGAGAGTCCACTACCAGGAACCATATCAGCAACCTAACCCTAGGAGAGTTCAACATCATGATCAATATCAGGAACCCAACCCTAGGAGAGTCCAAGACCTTGAACCTATCAAGGAACAAAATTGTAGAAGGCCTCACCATGAAGTCTGTGATAAAGATGAGAGGGCCATGAGAAGCATTAGGGTAGAGGCACCCACCTTTGATGGTTGTATGGAACCAAAGGTCTATGTAGACTAGGTAGGAGACATGGAATATTATTTTGAATGGTATGACATGAGTGAGGAGATGAAGTACAAATTTGCAACGATGAGGTTTATTCATCAGGCTAGGATACATTGGGCTAACCTTGAACGTACTAGGAGACAACAAGAACTTCCTCCCATAACCACCTAGCAAGACATGAAATTGAAACTTAAGGAGAAGTATCTTCCTGAATCCTACAACCAGAAACTCCTGGACCAATGGAATAAGCTATGCCAAGGAAATAGGTCTGTATCATAGTACATTGCCCAGTTTGATGATTTCGTAGTTTGGTGCAATGAACCTGAGTCTCTAGCTCAAACCCTGTCTAGGTTCAAAATTGGATTACGTCAAGACATTCAAAGAGAGCTATACATGAGGGAGGTCACCGATTTGGATCAAACATACTAGATAGCAAGATATTATGAACAATTCCAAAGGGGACCTACGTATCAATGATCTAAACCTATTAATGATGGAGACATCACCAACACGAATCCTGGAGCAAGCACGAATCTCAGAGCATATATAGAATAAATTAGTTTGGGGTTTATCTTTTGTTTAAAATTTGAATTAGGATTTGGTTGGTTAGGATTGAGATATGGATAGGCTTATCTTATCCTATCTTGTATTTGAATTTGAATCATCCCTATCTTTTTATCTTGTATTCAAATTCAAATGAGGGTTGGACAGGTCTATAAATACCACCCTCAGTCCTTTGTAAAAAAATAGTTTGGTCAATAAAGAGGAGTTTTTAGAAAAGAGTGTTTCTTTTCGTTTGCCCTGTATGGGGAGGGTGAGAGGCTCGTCTTTTCTTCGCCTTCGGGCGTCGAGGGGTGTGAGACCTGAGTTATCCCCTTTTCCCATCGAGTCCCCTATATGATCTTAGGGATTTTCCTTCACGGCCCCAGGTAGCGATTTGGGTGGGATGCCCTAGGCTCCGCATGTAGTGAGATGGGTGGGATGCCCTAGGCTACATGTAGTGGGAAGGGTGAGATGCCCTAAAGGTGAGAGGTCCCCGTGAATGTAAGTCCCATGTCCTAAAGTGTCCAGTTTTTCTACCCTCCATCTCCATTATTCCTTCTCCACCACCATAGAAACAAAAATAAAATCAAAAAAAAATAGGATACCCTAATCTTCAGCGACTTCTCAGCTCGTCGACGATCCTCCCCTTATCCCGTCCCCCATTAATTAGGACCAATACCTCATTCCCCAAACCAGGTGTACCAAGGTCGACCAAACCCTAATCTCAACCTAGTTAGATTTAACTCCAACCTAGTTAGGTTAAACCCTAATTCAGTCCGACCCAATCCTAACCCAATTCGATCCAATCCCAACCTAGCCCATCCCAACCCTAACCCGAGTCTGAGTCGGTCTAGTTCAAGTAATTCTATACCAGTTAGAATCAATAAGGGTAAGGCACCATCATTTAGAAAGCCTCAAGCCCCAGCCCCAATGCCTATTTTAGATGCAACAAGGTAGGTCACTATGCTAGCCAGTGTCCCATCAGATCATTACACATAGGGGAGCTTAAGAAGGAAGTGCCTGAACCCAATGTTGAAGAAGAAGAAGAAGTTTATGAAGCTAAGGCAGACTTGATTGAGGCATATGAAGGAGATGAGGAGGAATTTGATCAGTCTGACCTAGTAGGGATAATTAGATGAATCCTAACCCAAACTCAAACTGAGGAAGATTGGCATAGGACTAATATCCTATAAACCTTTGTAAAAATTTAGGATAAGGCATGCAAGATTATAATAGATAGTAGAAGTTGTGCTAATGCTATTGCTACTGATACAGTTAGATCTTTAGGATTGACCCTAGTTCCCTATCCTAGCCCCTATAAAGTCTCATGGATAGACTCCACATCCATTCCAATCAAGTCTACGTGCTAAATCTTGATTAAACTATAATCATATGAAGAGAAGATTTGGTGTGATATCCTTCCCATGAGAGCCAGTATCATCTTAGGTCGACCATGGCTCTACGATCATGATGCAGCCCTATCTGGTTAAACCAATACCTATACTTTTAGTCATCATGGAAAGAAATTTGTGATTCACCCGACTGAACCCAGAGAACTGATTAGGAGAAATTCTAGTAGCCTTAAGGAGAAGAAATCAGGAATTAATCTAATTAAGGCTAAGGAATTAAAGGAAGAAACTTCTGAACCCATTGAGGAACCAAAGGAAAATGATCCTGAACCCACTATAGTAATTGAAGAACAAGTGATTGAGCCAGGATCGAACATGATAGGTGAAATTGAGGGTTCACAAGAGTTGTTCATAGAGGAAGTCCAGGTACAAGTCCCTAAGGAACAATCCCAGGAAGTAGAAGTGGGTAGTGAAATAATATCTCGTTTTGAGTCCAACAAATCCATAGACCTACTTCATCTGTCTGCATTAGCCTCTACATAGCATTTGCATCAGGAAATTAGTCTAAAGATGAACATAAGTAATGCACCCTATAAAAACTTGGCTAATTCCCGAAAATAAGCTAAAGAATTTTTTATGGGAGATTATGTGATGATCAGTATTAGGCCTGAGTGGTTCCCTTCAGGGACCATAAAGAAATTTCATGCTCGTGAAGCTAGACCATTCAAAATAAAAGAAAGAGTTGGATCCAATGCCTATATGCTCGAGTTGCCATCCAAAGTAGGTATTAGTTCCACCTTCAATACTTCAGACCTTATGGAGTTTCAGGAGCCAGCAACGATACCTAGTGAGCTCTTTGAACCTCTCCCTTCCATTAAGAGAGAACCCACCCTAGAGAATCCACTTACAATCTGGCCTATTAGTGAGGAAAGGATTGAGCACATCCTTGATGATCGAGCCATTAGTACCCAGACAAATGGTTATCCACAGTATTCGATCTGATGGCAAGGTCAGCCAGAATTCGAGGACTCGTGAATCATCCATGAGGATCTGCAGTGCCTTAACCCAGACCTTCTTAAGCCATATGAGAGCCACATTGACCCATACTCAACAGGGTCGAGTTCCTCCCATCCAGAGAGAATTGGTGGGGGCACCAGGATTCGACATAGAATACTAGACCCTATCTAGTTTACTGATTAGGGTTTTGAGCCATTGCCTATATGTCTAATTTTGTAGTCAAGTAAGATTGAGTCTTGTAATAAGTTGAGGCAAGATGCCCAAGTTGGTTTGTCTTAACCCTAGTCCAGTTCAGTTAAGTCCCATTGAGTCCTATACATTTGTATTAGTCTAGTACTGGTCAATCTTGTACAAGAGAAGAGGATATCCAATTTTGGTGTTCTACCAAGCTTCATCCAAGAGTTAAAGGCCCTCACATCAGCCATAATGGGCCTTTGCTTGCCACCCCAGATGTTTTGATGCCCTAGATGCCGAGATTCCTTCTAGATGCCTAAAGAATATTCCAAGGACCATGGCGCCCCATGATTCCAGGAATATAACAATCGCCCCAGCCCAAGAGTCTCTCAAGACCAGAAGTCCAGTAAGACGAGGTGTCCCAGCCTTTTTCTCAAGCCCATATGAAGATTTCAAGAACCAAGATACCCAGAGAATATTCTAGGCACCCCAGCCCAGGGTTTCAAGCCCACCTGGAGGCCCAAGCACCCAAGCCCTTTGGAGGCTGCCCAAGCCCAATGGAGGACGCCCCTTGCTGCCCTAAAGTCCAATCCCAAGCCATCTTAGCATCCAAGCCCAAGGAAAGCTCTTTGACCAAGTCAAATGAGGAGAGAAATCAAATTAGAACAAGGAGAACAAGTTTTAATTTCATTCAAAGTGTATACTCCTAATTCTAAACCCCTTTGTAATCCCTCTCCCACTCTACTTTGTAATTCTATCCTAATAAGGAGAGGACATGAAAAAACTCTATAAATACCCCACCCCTCTCTCTCTTGTAAGTAACTCTTTTCATGAATGAAACCCTGCTGAAATTTAGTTTAATTGTGTTCAATTGTGTTCTTGTGATTGAGATGTGTGAGTGCTACTAGGTGTGCCCTAGTTCTTCTAAGCCTTGACCGACCAAAGCATCAGCATTCAAACCCTAATCCATCCCAAGGAAGAGAGCCCTAGATATTCTTCAGCCTGAGTCTTCTTCCACCTCCAACCGCCAGCAATAGAAACCCTGATTCCTTTTTTTCCAAAACCCTAGTTCTTCTTTTTTGATTTCTTATCTATTATCTTGCTAACCTCTGATGCTTGTAGGATCCCCGAGGTATTCACCTCCAAGGAGGAGGCCCTCTTTGCCTCCAGGACTGATCCAAGATAGCTGCCTGAACCAAGAAAATAAAGGCTTGTCTTCTAGGCAACAATCCCGAGTGCTGTGTGACCCCAGCTTCGAGCAGATATTCGAATTGGTGCTTAGTAAAATCCTTCCCCCTTCTAACTTCCAATTTGTTGAAGGTACACTATCCTAACTGGGGGTTTCTCAATTTCCAAGATCCTTTCTTTTATTATTTTGCATGAGTTCTTTATGGGTATCATGTTTCTTTTCATTACTAGTTTTCCTGCTCATCTTTACTTAATTTTAAGTCATTAGCCTGCAAATTAAAATTCTAAAAAAATTACAAAAAAAAATTAGTTTTTGTTTACCTACAATCATGGTAGTCTTAAGATCATCTTGCATCATTTTTCTTGCTTGCTAGTTCATCACCTCTCCTTCACACTTGTTACATTTTTTTTTATTATCTGTTCAAACATACCACACCTGCACTTTCATTCTCAGATTTGAAACCAGTGACTTTGAAATATATATATACATATATACCATATAAAATCCCTAAAGAAAGGTTGAACGTAATCAATCTATTAAAAGCTTGTGTGTCAACTTGATTGTGCATTCATATTTAAGCTACTTTAGGGAAATTGATATCCAAGATAAGGTGAGGATTTCGTCACCTCTCCTTGACCCACAAACAACCACCCACATATTGCATAGTCCCAAGCCTAATTCTAAAATCAACATGACTTAATTTACTCTATTGAGCTTTGTGACACCAACTGATCAAATTCAAGGTATTGTGGGGAAGCTGGCGCACTTAACTTATTGGTTACATCTTGAAATTGGTGTATAAGGCAAGAGATCAAGTGGCAAACACCCTAGTGGTTCCTATGGTTTTTAATTAGGACCCAACGACAGTTAGGGGAGCCTCTAACAGACCCACCTCTTACTTGGCCAGTGGATTGATTAGTTGATGAATTGGCTACAAAGTTAGCTAACTCATCCTACTTAGGATTTCGAGGTCAGGAGCCCTAGAACATTAGGAGTCTAATTGATTGAAGTCTTGTATTGTATGACCACTAGGGCAGGGACCCAATTTAGACCACCCCACACCCCACCTAATTTACCCATGGAACCCAATCTTGAGGTCACCTTGAGGGCCTTACTTGATCAATTGGATTAGATGGATGATAGGGTTGCCCAAATGAACACCAACTTTCATAATAAATTTGACCAAGTGGATGCCAGGTTCAACCAACTAGAGGATAGAGTTCAAGCCTTAGAAAGGAACCATGAGACCAACATCGAACCTGATCTAGTCACACCACCACCTATGCCCTATAACCCTAGGAGAGTCCTTAGGCAAGAACCAAATCTAGGGCCTAATCCATGAAGGCTACACCCATACCCAGTAGATCAGGATGAAAGGGCCATGAGGAACATTAGGCTAAAGGCACTTATGTTTGATGGAACCCTAGACCCTAAAGCCTATATTGACTGGGAGAGTGAGATGGAGCAATATTTTGACTGGTATGATATGACTGAGGAAAGGAAATACAAGCTTGCTAAGATAAGACTAGTTCACCAGGCTAGATTATTTTGGGGAAACCTTGAAAGAAAATAGATCATAAGAAAGACATACCTATAACCACCTGGAGGGCTATGAAAATGAAGCTGAGAGAAAAGTACATACCTGAATCATACCAAAGCGATTGTTAGATCACTAGCAAAGATTAAAACAAGGAAACCTGACTGTGTTTGAGTATATAGCCAAGTTTGATGAGTGTGCCATGAGATGTGGAATAGATGAACCAGCATCAGTCACCTTATCTAGGTTTAGGGCAGGCCTACGAGAGGACATACAGAGAGAGTTATTCTTCAGGGAGGTCCATAACCTAGAACATGCTTACCGGATAGCCATGGATTATGAGAGATTCCATAAGGTACCAATCTATTGCCGACCTGAAGACCCAAAGACTAGTACCCCTACATTTAGACCAGGATCAAACCAAGTTCCTACAGCTAGACCAAACCCTCCTACAACCAGACCAAACCCCAACACTGCGGTGATCTGTAGGGAAGATAAGGGTAAGACCCCAGAGACCCCAAGAACTACAAACCCTGCTCCAATGTGCAATAGATGTCATAAGTGTGGATGTTATGCTAGCCAGTGCCCTACCAGAGCCCTACATATAGGAGAGTTAGAGGAGGGAGAACTTGAACCTATAGCTGAATCAAATGAAGAAGATTATGTGGCTGAGTCAAACTTGATAGAAGAGTATGAAGAAGAAGAGGAGCCTGTAGACCCATCTGAATTTCTTGGAGTTGTTAGGTGTATCCAAACCCAAACTAAGGGACATGAGGATTGGCGTAGGACTAACATCCTACAAACTTTCATTAGAATAGGGGAGAAGGTTTGCAAGATCATCATTGATAGTGGGAGTTGTGTCAATGTCATATCTACCTATGCTGTTAAAACACTAGGATTGACCACTACTCATCACCCACACCCTTATAAGGTATCTAGGGTAGACTCTACATCAATTCCAATCGAACTTAGGTGTCAAGTCAATATCCAAATCCAATCCTATCAAGAAAAAGTTTGGTGCAATGTATTACCTATGGAAGTTAATAGCATCATTCTAGGAAGACCTTGGTTATACGATCACGATGCCACCCTATATGATTAGTCAAATGCCTATTCATTTAGTCACCAGGGAAAGAAAATTACTGTGCATCCCACCCCACCAAAGGATAACACGAAAACCGTGTCTAGCCATCTAAAGGAAAAAAAACAAAGATTAAAACTAGTCACTGCCAAAGAGATGGAATGAGAGATTAGTGGCGGGTCAACAGTCTGGCTCTTAACCACAAAGGAATTCCCAAGACCCAGCTTAGAGGAACAACCTAAGGAAGTGGCAAAGGCATTAGAGGAGTTTAGGGATGTTTTTCCTGAGGACCTGCTAGACCAATTACCATCACTAAGGGACATACATGTCATAGATCTAGTCCCGGGAGACATTTTGCCAAACCTACCCCATTATAGACTGAACCCCACTAAACACTTAGAGATACAATGACAAGTGGGAGAATTGCTAAGAAAAGGATTCATTAGGTAGAGTTTGAGCCCATGCGATGTACCAGCCCTTCTCACCCCTAAGAAAGATGGCACTTGGAGGATGTGCATTGACAATCATGCTATCAATAAAATCATTGTCAAGTATAGATTTTTCATACCCCGTCTAGACGATATGTTAGACATGATGTCGGGAGCCACAATATTCTCTAAAATAGATCTTAAGAGTGGTTACCACCAAGTTAGGATTTGACCCGGGGATGAATGGAAAATCACCTTCAAGACAAAGGAAGGATTGTATGAATAGGTAGTTATGCCTTTTGGACTTTCAAATGCACCCAATACATTTATGAGGATCATGACTCAAGTCCTACGAAGGTTCATTAAAAAGTTTGTACTGGTTTACTTCGATGATATCTTGATCTATAGTAGGACCCAGGAAGAACATTTGGATCATTTAAGGCAAGTGTGCCAGGTCCTTAGACAAGAAAATCTATATGCAAACATAAAGAAGTGCAAATTTATGACCCATAAGGTTATCTTCTTAGGATTTGTTATAACCCCCGAGTGAGTTTCTGCTAACCCTGAAAAGATTAGGTCCATAGTAGAGTGGCCTGTACCAACTAGCATCCACGAGGTTTGTAGATTTCGTGATCTAGCCACCTTCTATAGATGATTCATCCAGGGATTTAGCATAATTGTCACTCCAATAACTGACTGCATTAAGAAGGGAACTTTCAATTGGACCAAATTTGCAAACAAAGCCTTCCAAGAAATTAAGGAAACAATGACCCAAGCACCGATCTTAAGATTACCTGATTTTTCCAAAGTTTTTTAGGTTGTGTGCGATGCCTCAGGAGCAGGTGTTGGAGGAGTACTTAGCCAAGAGAACCATCCTGTAGCTTTCTTTAGCAAAAACCTTAATGAGGCTAAGCTGAAGTACTCAACCTATGATAAGGAGTTATATGCAGTAGTACAAGCCTTGAGGTATTGGAGACACTACCTATTACTACAAGAACTTATTCTATACTCTGACCATGAGGCCTTGCGGTTTCTTAGTTCTCAATAAAAGCTGAACCCTAGGCATGGAAAAAGGGTAGAATTCATCCAAGCCTACACTTCTATCCTAAAACACCATGCGGGAATTGAGAACAAAGTAGCTGATGTTTTGAGTTGAAGATCTATGCTTCTGAACACTATCTGTACTGAGGTCATAGGTTTTGACAAGTTGAAAGAAAACTATGAGGATTGTCCTGACTTTAGTAAGATCCACTAGTCTATTCTGCAAGGACCATCTAGTGCCTATAGTTAGTATACCTTATAGGATGGTTACCTCTTTAAGGGAAATAGGTTGTGTATCCTTAGAACTTCCCTTAGAGAATTTTTGATCTGGGATACCCATGTGGGAGGATTAGCTGGTCACTTTGGTAGAAATAAGACCATCCTAGCTATTAAAGACTAGTTCTTTTGGCCAAGTCTGAAAAGAGACATAGCTCAAATCGTGGCTAGCTATAGAACCTATGCTATAGCTAAGCAACGAAAACAAAACACTGGCCTTTATACTCCTTTGCCTATACCTGACTGTCCATGGAAGGACTTGAGATGGACTTTGTACTAGGGCTATCAAAAACATTGAGGAAACCCAATTCAATCTATGTTGTGTTTGACCGAATCTCTAAAATGGCTCACTTCATGCCCTGCTCCCAAACTTTTGATGCTTCTCGAGTGGCCAAACTTTTCTTAAATAAAGTAGTTAGGTTACATGGCCTACCCAAGACTATTGTGTCCGATAGGGATGTCTGATTTACAAGCTACTTCTGGAAAACTCTTTGGCACATGTTGGGGTCTAAGCTAAAGTTCTCCACTTCCTACCAACCTCAGACCGATGGTCAAACCAAAGTTATCAATAGAAGCCTTGGGAACTTGTTGAGATGTCTTGTAGGTGAACACACTACGAATTGGGATCTTCTTCTACCTAGAGCTGAGTTTGCCTATAACAATTATGTCAATAGGTCTACTAGAAAGAGTTCTTTTGAAATTATCCATGGTTACAAACCTAAGAGACCATTAGACCTCATCTCATTACCTGTGAATGCACGAGTCTCTGAATCTGCTGAGTCATATGCTTAGCATGTTAAGGAATTATGATGGAGACATCAGGTCAACCCTAGTTCACCATGGGTCCCTGAGTTTTGACTCCCTTAGCCATGATTCTAATTTTGTCTTTGAGTCCAATAATCAAGTCCTGTTAGCCCTTTAAGTCTTGTAAGTAGGGCTTAAATCAGTTGAGTCACTTGAAGTCCTATAATTAGGGTTTTGATAAGTTAAGTCCGATTGTGCCCATTGAGTCCTGTATTTGGGTCTTGAGTTTTGTTTTTCAAGCCTTGTTACACTTGAGTCCTATATTTAGAGTCGACTCACACCATTAGAATTTTGAGTCAATTTTAGGTTATGTTCTGTTTAGTTGAGCTAAGTTGGTAGAGTCAATTCATTATGAGTGTTTGTCATTTTGAGGTTTTATGTCAATTTGAGTCATGTAATTACTTTCATTCAAGTCATATTTAAGAGGAGGACCATTAGACCCACACTCAAGTCACCAGCCCATCATCTGGACTTCCTTCATGCTACCCAAGTCCTCCAAGAGAAGTGCCCCAGCATACTAGCCCACAAGAATTTATGAAGTGGCACCCAAGCCCAAGTCCAAGTCCCTAGCATCCTCATTCCATCAAGCCATGATGCCCTCAGGCCTATTCTTACCTTTGGCGCCCCTCCAAGCCTAGTCCAACAAGGTTGGTGCCTAAGTCCAAGCCCAGCAGGGAGTGAAAAAGTCAAAGCAGCCCAAAAGAATTTCATCCTAGCCCAAGCCCATAAAGAGCCCTTGACCAAGTCAAAGAAGGAGAGATGACCAATTCTAACTAGGAGATTAAGTTTTATTTATACTCAAATTATGTACTCCTAGTTCTAAGCAACTTTGTAATCCTTCTCCCTATCAAATTTTGTATTCCTATCCTAACTAAGAAAGGTTATGGGAACATCTATGAATACCCCACTCCTCCACCCTCTTGTAATAAATGATCAAATTATTATGAATTATTATGAATGAATTTCTCTTGAGTTTTTCTCAAAGTTTTGTGTGAATTTCTATGTGATTAAGGATATTTGTGTGATCCCTCAGAGTTTTTGTGTGATCCCTGCACCCTCCCTCTAAGCCACCAGCCTTCTTCATCCCTTGGCCGCCCTCTTCCAACCTCTTCCCCTTCTTCTTTTTTCAATGATCTAACCCTTTTCTTCTTTCTTTTCTAACCCTTGCAAGGTGATTTGTAGGTCCCTCAAAGTTCATGAATCCAAGGATTCCATCTGACTAGCTTTCGGGCCACCGAATTGAAAGCCACAATATGCAGGGTTGATAGCTTTGTTTTCCAGGCTGCATCCGAGAGCATAGAGTGAACTCTTCATGGATCGATCTACAAATCTTTGCCAGGTACACCTCCTAGACTTCTCTAGTAGTGGTATTGTAGAAAAGCTAGTCCTAACTAGGGCTTCTTAGCCTTGGCAGTCTTGTTTCTTCACTTTTAGGGTTTATTTTTGCATGCCTATGCTTTAGAATTTTTATAGAGTTCTCTACTTAATATATTGGCTTGAGATTTGGCATACAAACTCCTAACTTAATATCTAATCATAGAAAAAAACTAGCATGCATGAATAGTCCCGCATCATTTTGTTAGGTGTTAGTACAAGTCAGGTGCATCATCGGCATTTGGCATTAATTTGAAATGAACTGGCTAATTCTCGTAAAAGAGCCAAGAAATTTAATGTAGGAGATTCTATTATGGTTATGAAGCTTCATGCTCACAAAGTTGAACCATTTAGAGTGATAAAGAAAGTGGAACCCAATGCCTATGTGCTTGATGTGACCTTAGATTTAGGCATCAGCTCTAACTTCAATATCACAAACTTGGTTAGTATAGGGAACCGGCAGTGATTCCTAGTTAGATTTTTGGACCTCACCCATCCTTTGAGAGAGAAACCTTACCTGATTGTCCACTAAATTTGCCTAAGAAAGGAATATGGATCGAGCATATCCTGGATGATCAAGCTATCATGACTTGGGGCTGTGGCTATTAACGTAACATGGCCCGTTAGCAAGTGATGTGGCATGATGATGAAGATGCAATCTAGTTAAAGGATTGAAATATTTGAGCAATGAAACCTATTAACATTCACTTATATTCTAGACAAAGAGTGCTAAAGCGAAACTATGGAAGGAACATGAAATATTAAACCTATGCCGCGATGTAGTTACTTTAGTCCTAGAGAAGTATAGGATTAAATGATTATGGAACTTAAATCTAGGAGATTGCCTTCAATAATTCATACTTAAGATATTAGGATGCATTCATTACCCATGATGATCACTCCCTTGTTGATTTAGATCCGTTGAAACACTCGAATGAACTAACCATGGATGTAAAGATTATTATTCCAACGAAATAGGCTCCACCCATAATTGATCTTATGGCAAGTGACCTCCTCTTGGACTCCGAATCGTAGAAGGACCCTGCAAAGAGAATGGATTAGGTTTGGAATAATTTTAAAGACATCAAAGCAAAGTTAGGAGGCAAGAAATCATGGAGACAATTGATCTTTGATGGAGGAAAGAATCCTTGGATGACGAAGGCTTGGAGTTGTAACTTGTTGGCTTGAGATGGAGATGTTCACATGCCCAAAGAAGAAACACTAAAAAATACCACGAACCTTCTTTACAAACAAAAGCTACTTCATTTCATTTCATCATCAAAAAAAATTGTCCCCTCCAATGGGTGATGAAGAGGTCTTTTAATAGCCTTTCAATCCCTTTTGAAAATCTACAAATCAAGGAGAGATACAAGGAAGGTTGGAGGATATGGGGGAAAGCTTGTTACACGAAATGTGGAAGGGGTTGGCCAGCCAAATTGAATTCAAAATAGCCTTGGTCGCCCACTTGAAGTCTTCATGACATTTGAAATTTTGTTGTCCTTCATCATGGCGCCACTTGGTGATGATGTGGCTAGGTGAGTTGGTGATGACGTGGCTAGGTGAGTTGGTGATGACATGGCTTTCCAACTAGATGAGGAGTTGTTTATTCCAATGACTTGCTTTATCCTGGATAATTGGACATATTCCAAATAAGTAGATTCCCTCTAGTAATTATTCCAAGTAGCAAAATACTCTCCGGTGCTCAAATTGGATTGGCATGTTGAGGAGGCTTAGTGTGCTGCTTTATGAGTCAATCCATAGTGATTGAAGTTCTTTACTAGTGTTCGCACCAAATCTCTCGGGGGGTGGCGAGAGCTCGACCCTGTCGAGTATGGTCCAACCTGGCTTTGATACTGTTTAAATAAGTTCGGTCTAGTCATTGTAGGTCCTCTCTAGTAATCCAAGAGTTGTCAGATTCTGGTCTCCCTTGCTAATGGACCAAATATCGATAGTAATCCTTGTTTCTGGTGGTGACAATCTTATCATCCAGGATTTGTTCAATTTTCTCTCGCTTTTGAGGAATGGTTGTTGGTGGACACTCGGGTACAGGTTCACTCTCAAAAATATGGTCAGGTCCAAAAGGCTCACTAGGTATCATCATGGGTTCCTTATATTCTATCAAGTTTGAAATATTGAAGGTCGGGTTGATACCTAGGTCAGAAGGTAATTATAATATATAAGCATTAGATCCAATCTTCTTTAAGACTTTAAAAGGGTCTGCACCACGGGCATGTAGTTTCTTGAAAGTCCCAGGTGGGAATCTTTCATGGTTGAGTGTAATCATTACATTGTCTCCTTCATAGAATTCTTTGACTCTTTTTCTTGAATTAGCTCTGTGTTTATAGGATTCATTGCTCAAATGAATTTTCTTGCTGATTTCTTGATGCAAATCCTTAATATACTGTACATAGGACTCAGCAGACTCAGAACTCGTGCATTTGTGGGTAGTGGGATCAGATCTAAAGGCTTCCTAGGCTTGTAACCATGGACTATTTCAAATGGACTTTTGCCCGTAGATCGATTGACCGAACTGTTTATGCGAACTCAGCACGAGGCAATAACAAATCCCAATTTCCTAGACTTTCTCCCACTTGTCGTTGCAATTCTTGATGTTCGGTAGGATTCATTTTATAATGGGGAAGGTTCGGTAAGGTCGCTCCAGGGACTAAGTCTATTACATGTCGGATGACCCTAAGGGGTGGGAGTTGGTTGGGTAACTCATCGGGGAAAACATCCTTAAACTTATCTAGCACTTCAACGACTTCTTGAGGTTGTTCTTTTGGGGAGGGCTCTTGATGTTCCTTAGTTGTCAAAACCCAAACAGGTGAACCATTGCTAATCTTTTCTCCAATTCTTTAGCAGTGATCACGTTTATCCCTTGTGTCTTATTTCTCAATTGGCTAAATCCTCTTTTAATTGGGTCCTTAGGTGGAGAAGAATGTATTACAATCTTCTTCCCATTATGAGTAAACGAGCATGAATTAGAGCAACCATAGAGTATAACATCATGATCGAAAAACCATGGTTATCCTAAAATGATACTGCTAACTTTCATTGGAAGAACATCGCACCAAACTTTCTCTTGGTAAGACTAGACCTGGATGGTAACTATGCACCTAGACTTGATGGGAATAGAGGTTGAGTCTATCCAAGATACCTTATATGGATTAGGTTGGGGTATAGTGGACAATCCTAGGTTTTTGACTGTATTGGTGGATATGGCATTGACACAACTACCACTATCTAAGATGACCTTGCACACTTTCTCGCCTATCTTGATGAAAGTTTGTAGAATCTAGTCCTACGCTAGTCTTCTTGGTCTTTGGTTTGGGTGAGGATACACCTAACCACTCCTAAAAGATCATGATCTACCAGGGCTTCATCACCTTCAATTCCTCAGTCAAATTCTCATCCGCCTAGTATATTTCCTCTTCACACTCATCTTGGGGTTTTATGGCTTCCCCTTCTACTTCCCCTATGTGTAAGGCTCTAGTGGGACACTGACTTGCAAAGTGACCTACTTTCTGGCATTTATAGCATGCATTGGGATTTGGGTTTCGAGGAACATCTGGTGCATTACCCCTATCATCTCTACGGGTCACAGGTGCATTAGGATTGGGTTGGTTAATTCTAGACTGATTGGGTCCTATCTGCTGATTAGGTGCAGTAGTCCTAGGGATGTCGGGTCTACGATAAACTGGACTCCTATGAAATCTCTCAGCATCTCTAGCTATCTGATAGGCCAGTTCTAGATCATGGACTTTCCTCATGAATAATTCCTTCTAGATTTCTTCTCTCAGTCCGGCTCTAAATCTAGACAGGGTCACCAACTCAGATTCATCAACATTGCACCTTATTACAAATTCATCAAATTTGGCAATATACTCTGCAACACTCCTATTTTCTTGAGTAAGTCATTGCCATTGATCTAGGAGTCTTTGGTGGTAGGACATAGGAAGGTATTTTTCCCTAAGCCTAAGTATCATTGCTCTCCAGGTTACTATAGGCACATCACCTCTTTGCCTAGCTAATCGCTCAACATTTTCCCAGTAGAGTCTAGCTTGTCTTACCAACTTCAGTTTTGCAAACTTACATTTTCTTTCCTCAGTCATGTCATACCAGTCAAAATACTGGTCCATTTCTCCTTCCCAATCGATGTAAATTTTTGGATCTAAGATTCCATCAAATGTGGGTGCTTCCAACCTAACATTTTTTATGGCTCGATCATCTTGGTCTAACTGAATTGGAGTGGGTCTCCTAACATTTGGTTCATAAGTGGGCTCAAGATAGACTCTCCTTGGATGGGTTCATGGGCTTGCTCATGATTGGGCCCCCTATGATTGGTTCACAGAAATGGTCTTGCTGAGGTCTCCTAGGGTTGGGCTCATGGAAAAGGTTTTGGCATGGAACCCTTCTAGGGTTGACTGGTGTTTCAAACTCAGGTTCAAGATCGGGTTCGGGATCATTTTGGACTTCATGGTTTCCTCCAGGAGTTCTAGTTTCTAATTGATCCAACCTAGTTGTGATGTGGGCTAACTGATCATTCATGCTCTGGTTGGTCTCGGCCACGTTCTGGTTGGTTTGGGCCAATTGCTCAATCAAATTTTTGTTTAGTTGGGCCACTTGATCATTCATGGCTTTAATCAGATTTCCAAGATTTTGGTCCATGGCTACACTTGACTGGGCTTGGGCTGGTGAATATGACATCCCTGCTCTAGATGTCATGCATGCAAGTGGACTCAAACTCGGGCTAAGGTTTTCTAGACCTATTAGCTCAAATAAACTGAGTTGGCTAGGTACAATCAAACCAACAACTACTATTTTCCACTGGCCAGTCAGGAGGTGGGTCTGTGGGAGGTTTCCCCAGCTCTCGCTGGGACCTAATTAAAAAAAACCACAAGAACCGCTTAGGCTTAACCACTTAACCTCGATCCTTGACACAAGCGTCAAATAATAGGTAAGAATTGGTTGCACAAGCTTGTCCCAATTGACTTGAACTAGACCTAGAGTCCCAAACTAGTCGCCTAATCAAGGTGGCAAACTAGATTGTAGTAACTCTACACTTGGCCTGGTGTCAGAACAAGGGGAGTGTGAGATCCCTTCTTTGGCCTACCTAGGCCGTGGAATTGGCCCGGTAGATGGATCAGCACCCAAGCCCTTAGTTCCAATCCTAGTCACCAAGTAATAGGGCACACACAAGACTAGTTGACACAATGACTTGACACTAACCAGGACTCTCGACCAATTGATGTCCAACCCACTAGGGCAATTAAGGTTCTACTCAGTTTTAATTAGAGGATTGGGTTCGATGCACAATGAGGGTTGTTGTTCTGGGCTAAGGACAGGTGATCAATCCTACCCCCATGTTATATTGGTGCCCTTAATTGAGTTAAGATGAATGCACACACAACCATGCTGAAAATTAACTCAACTGGAATTTTAGACAGAATAGTACTAAATCACAGCTCGAAAATTCTATAATTAACTAAAAACTTTAGAAAAATTATGAAAACTTCTTTCAATTATGGCAGATCTAACAAAATAAGAATCACTAAATTTTGAGTTCTATCCTGAGAGAAACAATTCATTTATTAGACCATATACACAGATTCAGAAAATTCCAGCAAGTAACAACAATTAAGAAATTAATTTATGCTAACAATGGTAATGACCAAGATAGGACAACCTTACACTATAAGGATTTAACATGCATTTAGCAAACACTTAGCAGGCTATGCAAGATATTAAAACTCCATGCACAGAATTCTAGCAAACAATGAATTTCAGCATCTATGCAAATCCTACACTAATCCAACCATGTTCTGATACCAAAATGATGCGGCATGATGATGAAGATGCAATCTAGTTAAAGGATTGAAATATTTGAGTAATGAAACCTATTAACATTCACTTATATTCTAGACAAAGAGTGCTAAAGCAAACTATGGAAGGAACATGAAATATTAAACCTATGCCGCGATGTAGTTACTTTAGTCCTAGAGATGGATAGGATTAAATGATTATGGAACTTAATCTAGGAGATTGCCTTAATAATTCAGATTAATATCAGGATGCATTCATTACCCATGATGATCACTCCTTGTAGATTTAGATCCGTTGAAACACTTGAATGAACTAACCATGGATGTAGAGATTATTATTCAAAGGAAATAGGCTCCACCCATAATTGATCTTATGGCAATGACCTCCTCTTGGACTCCGAATCATAGAAGGACTGATGCAGTACGAAAGAGATAATGCGATGCGGAAGTAAATTAGACTAATTCTTTTTTTTTTATATATTTTTCAAAAGTCGACTTTGACTCAAAGGAAAGTTAAACTAAATTGAAAGAAACTATGTAATAATTGAAAGCACAATTTAAAGAACTAGGTTATCATAGGGTTTAGAAACTAAGTTCAGAAGTAAAGGATCGCTGAGGGTTGAGAAACTCCCAAACCTAGGGTTTCGCTCTGAACTTTCAACAGGACAGAAGTAAAGAGAAGAGAAGGGCTACAGACCAAGCAGTGATCTTCACAGAGTTTAGTGGAAGGACTCTCTTGAGCAGATTGTTGGATCCCGGATTCAGATATCTTCGTAATGGATCCTCCAATACTGGCCTTTTGGCAGAGTTGGCTTCTTCTGAACTCAAGATCTGGGAAAGAAGAAGAACAAGTTATGGAACCAGATACTCAAGGAAGGATTTACCAGATAGAAGAACTTGAAAGCTGATGTTGCTGAAATCCTGATTCTCCTGGAATGCTGATCTGACTTCCTCTAGGATTTGCTCTGTCTTCGAAGTAGCTGAACTGGACCTGGATGCTGGTGGTCGGCCTCTACTTGGAGAGAGGGGCCGTGAGATGATGAGGTAGATTAGGTTTTGGATGATTGGTGGAATGAAGAAGATGATGGGCGGCTAGGTTTGGAATTGAAGTGGCTAACCTAGGGTTTTGGTAGGGTTTGGAGATCTCACACCTCCTCAAGGTTCCTATGGAACCCGGAATCACTCCCTCACGGAGCTCAACACTTGAATACAAGTGCAGAAGAGAGAAACACAAAGTTGTTCACAAAGAAATTGATTTATTCATCATTAAATTCAAGAGTTACATAGAGTTGAATATATAGACATAACAAGAAATATATTTTATATACATTTCCTAATGTGGGACTAATAGGACTAACCCACTTTAGGCATCAAATTCTCTTCCCAAGACTCCTTCCATGAGTGGGCAGCCCAAAAAACTCCAAGAAAACTTGAAAATCAGCTCCAAATGGCAGGTTATAGGGGTGTCTCCAAATATCTCTCCATGAATCAAGGATTTTCCCTTCATGGTTTGGCTCATTTGGACACCTCCTAGTCTTGCTCCACAAGTTTAGGCTTCTTCCTTTCATGGCTTTGGCACTTTTGGAAACTTTTGGGAACCTCCTTGATTCCTCCCCAAGACATGCTCTCTTCCCTTTTATAACTTGGATT
Organism: Areca catechu; assembly: GCA_021397845.1. Taxonomy (NCBI): domain Eukaryota; kingdom Viridiplantae; phylum Streptophyta; class Magnoliopsida; order Arecales; family Arecaceae; genus Areca; species Areca catechu. The sequence continues at coordinate 55,414,826 of CM038038.1, forward strand.
TTTATGGAACATTGTGGGGCACCTCCTTGATCCTCTCTTCAAGAAAAATTCTTGCCATCCTGGCTTGGGTTTATCTGGAAAGAAATTGGCTCCTCCTTGGATTGAGGTATCTTGATGGATTTCTCTCCCAAGTGGTACAAAAAAAAAGGAACTTACTTCTTGTGGTGTAGGGACCAAAGACACTGGATGGAGATGTGGCACCTCCTGGACTCTAGCGTGTGGCTGGGAGTGTGGCGCCCACTTGCTTGGGCCTGGGAGAAAAAATGTGGCACCCTGGACCTTGACTTGACTGAAAAAAAGTGGCACGAACCTGGAGAAGACCTAGACCACTACTAAGACTTGTACTGAGTCAACATGACTCAACAAAATTTAAATTGTAGGGAAATATAGACTCGACTAAAATTGAGTTGACCAAGTCAACCCTTATTACAAACCAGAAAACCCTAATTCTTTGGGCAAGGTCAATCGAGATCCAGATGGAGCCCTGAAGTTTCTTCTGAGTCTGGTGCCCGCACCATTCTCCCGGGGTGGAAGGAACTCGACCTTGTCGAGTATGGATCAAGCTAGCTCTGGTATCTCTCCAAGAGGTATGGGCCCAATTCTTGTAATTCTACTCGGGAGATCCTAGAGTCATCAGAATCTGGCCTTCCTTGCACGGACCAGGTATCTTTGGTATCCTCGATTATGAGTACAGATAACCTGATCATCAGGATCTTTTCAATCTGCTCTTTCCTCACAGGCCAATTTGTTGGTGGACACACAAGGTCGGGATCACTCTCAATAACAGGATTAGGTTTCAAAGGCTTATTAGGAATCACAGCTAGCTCCCTATACTCTACTAAGTCTGTAATGTTGAAAGTGAGCTATTGCCTAGTTCTGGAGGCAACTCGAGCACATAGGCATTGGATCCTACTCTCTTCACTACTCTAAATGGTCCAGCTCCTTCATGTAACTTTTTAATGGTTCCAGGAAAAACTACTCAGGCCTTAACCTAATCATTACATAGTCTCTCTCAACAAAAGTTTGACTCGTCTTTGAGAATCAACCCAACTTCTTATAAGTTTCATTACTTAAAATTATTTTGGCATGATTTCTTTATGCAAGTCATTTACATTCTATGCAAGTGCATCAAGAGACTTGTGTGTGTGGGCTAATAGTGAAATCAGATCAAGTGGTGTGTGAGGCTTGTATCCATGAACAATTTCAAAGAGACTCTAGCCTATAGACCTATTGATCGAAACATTATATGCAAATTCAGCCCTGGGTAAATACAAATCCCATTCCTAGTATTCTCACTCAACCAAAATCTGAGTCAATGTCCTAAACTCTACTGACGACGCATTCCTAAAGAATAGACTTTATTCAAAGGAACCCTAGGTCTAAACCTAACAAACTAAGGCTCTCTAGGTTTGACTTTGGGTCGGAGGATGGCATGCAGAGCATGAGAACTTATCATGGGTGCCTAGTAGGTGCCATAAGGTCTTCCAGAAGTAGGTGGCAAACCTAATAGGTTCTAAGGAGTCTTGCAACCTAGAATCTCAGTAAAGTGTAATCCCATAGCTCTAGAAACATGAGAAGATTCAAGGAAGTGTAGGAAATAAGAATCAAAGTTTTGAGGTGGCTTATCGGAAACAAGAAACAAACCTTGGTTATTCAGGACGACCTTAAAATGAGGACATTATTCTATAGGTGCACTCATCCAAACCTCATGATTTGCTCTAGGAGGGTCTACAAGTGCAAGTTCTAAGATAGGCTGGGTGCTCCTAGAAGGTGAAAAGTTATCAGGAAGGTCTTTGGAATGTTTTCTAGAAAGTCCCTCTAAGCTACTGTCTTTTTCTTGTTCTTGGACCTTCTCAATGGGCAATTCTTGTGAACCCCTTCCTTCTTCACACTTCTCTACCAGATTTGACTCAAGGGTGTCTCTTTTGGATTCCTCAATGAGTTCAGGGTATTCTCACTTAAACTTTCATTTGGTGTAATTTCCTTTTCCTGAACTTCCTCAATGGTCTTCTCTTAGGGTTAGCTCCTGAATTCCTTGAGTGGCAGGGGTCCCCTCAATAACCCCATTAGGTAGGAGTTGGTTAATTGAATTATCAGGAGAGATATCCTCAAATTCTTCTTCTTTATATTCATCTATCAAACTTATGTCAGGCTCATATTTTTCTTCTCAATCTCACTGAAAGGTTCTAATCTATTCTCCTTTGATTCCTCTTTAAGTATGGCTCTGGTCGGGTCAACTAATTTTGGATGGCCATGCCTAACTCCTTCTCAGTGTTATCCTTCTGGTCAAGAGGTGACACAATGGGAATTGATAAACAAAAGTCTGGTTCACTACGGGTGTCAGATCAATCGGAACTTGACTCAAGTTGGTAGAGGTTGGCTTTAAGTCCAAGTACTTGATTGGTTTTATCTTAAAGACCACTCATAGTCTTGGGCTTCTTGGTAGGCTCGGTCTAACTTATTGGTCTTTTCAAGGCATAGCTTCCTATAAATGTCTGGGTGTAACCCAACCCTAACCTCGATGTGATCTGAGCTTCGGTCTCATGGTATTGCATTTCATGTCATACCACTGGAAGTCCTCGATATATTAGACACAGGCCTATTACCTTGTCATAATTGGTACCATTGCTAAAAGTCTTTCTCATAGGATCTACCTAGGTACCTATCTCTCACTTACTTCTCATATCTCTCCAAGTATATATTTCCTCTTTCTTTGATAACACTCATGCTCAATAGCATAACAATGCGACCTAGCATGTTTGGTGAACTTGGTTTTGGCCAACCTAACTTATCCTATTTCTGATATGTTAGTGCACTCAAAATACCGATCCATTTGTTCTTCCCACTTATATATGTCTCTTGTCTTCCATCAAAAGTGGGTGCATAAGGTTCGATGTTCCTAAGGGTCCCTTCTTGAGACAACCAAGTTGGGTATAGGCTTCTAGGGCTAAACGCAGGGACAAGATCATGGTCATTGGCTCTTAGATCAAACCTCCAATGATTAGGTTCAGGATCCTTGTATAAAGGTCTCCTAGGCTCTGGGTGTGGGTGAGGTTGAGGTCTACCAAATTCTGAGTCAGGGGTCCAATTTCTATGCCTAGGTTCCTCAAGTCCCTGGGCTCGGTCTCTAAACTGGACAAAAGTATCAGTCATATCCTGACTTATTTGTTCATACTTTCGGTAAGAGTTCTAACCATGGCCTCTAAATCTGGTTGGATTTGACCAGGTTGGGAGGGGTACTCCGTTCCGGTGGACATGATGATGCAAGCAAGCACACACAATGTGACTAGACTAAAGCGACTACTGGCTCACTAGACCTAGATCCAAACTAGATGCCCAATCAGAGTGGCAAGCTAGCTTGTAGTAACTCGGGACTCAGCCAGGCAGGTGTAAGGGGAGTGTAGGTCCCTAATTGCCAATCCTAGACACCAATCAGTGATTGGCCAAGTAGGCGGACCAGCACACAAGCCCTTCGGGATGTAGTCCTGAATAACCCCATTCTAGACACTGAGTACAAAGCACACACAGAGTAACCAGACAAACTGACTAAATCTAGGCTGGACCTGACCAGTTGGTGTTCCTTGCCCTCTAGGGCAAATTAAGTCTAATAAAATTTTAAAATTAGGCTTAGGATCGAATGAATGGGTGGTGGTTTTGGGCTAAGGAGAGGTTTTCACTCCTCCCCTTATCTTAGATGCTCAATTGCCCTTAGATGAATTAGGAGATGATCACTCAAAAAAAAAAAAAATGAATTATTGCGAAACACAGAAACAGAATTGTTGTAATTTAATCTCAGAAATTTCACAGAAAACAATAAATTATAGTAAATTACGTAAAATATTATCAATTATTCTGGTTCCAGCAAAATAAAAATCACATAATTTAGAGTTACACAATGAGAAACAATTCCTGCAACAGGGTAGTTACAAACTGAAAATAGAATGCTTCCCCCGTTTACAATTCCTGCTACGAACTTGTAACCCAGCGGATCCCCTACATGCCCTAGGAACACCCCATGGAATGGGAAGAGAGGCATGTACCTCACTTCGTTCCTAGGACCAGACATCCTGGGGAGTCTACTTCGAGCAGACAAAGTAAAAGAGAGACACTCAAACATGCAAGCAAGTCAGAAACCCTAGACGGGTTCTGATACCAAAATGATGCAGAACGAAAGCTATGATACCAAAATTGATGCAGAACAAAAGAGAGGCGATGCGAAAGTAATTAAGACTAATTCTCTTTTTTTTTTTTTTTTTTTTTCAGAGTCGCTTTGACTCAAATGAAGTTAAACTAAATTGAAAGAAACTATATAATATTTAAAGCACAATTCAAAGAAACTAGATTATCAGAGTAGTTCAGAAGTAAAGGATCGTTGGAGGCTGAGAAACTCCCAGACCTAGGGTTTCACTCTGAACTTTCAACAGGACAGAAATAAAAGAGAGGGAAGGGTTTATACCAGGCAGTGATCTTCACAGAGTTTGGTGGAAGGACTCTCTCGAGCAGATGTTGGATCCTCAGATTCGGATATCTTTGCAATGGATCCTCCATACAGGTCCCTTGGCAGTTGGCTTCTCCTGAACTCAGGATCTGGAAAGAAGAAGAACAAGTTAAGGACTAGATACTCAAAGAAAGGATTTACCAGATAAAAGAACTTGAAAATGATGTTGCTGAAATCCTGATTCTCTGGATGCTGATCTGACTTCTCTGGATTTTTGCTCTGTATTCGAAGTAGCCGATCTGACCTGGATGCTGGTGGTCATCTCTACTTGGAAGAGAGGGGCCGTGAGATGATGAGGTAGATTGGGTTTGGATGATTGGTGGAATGAAGAAGATGATGGGCGGCTAGGTTTGCAATGAAGTGGCTAACCTAGGGTTTTGGTAGGATTTTGGTAGGGTTTGGAGATCTCACACCTCCTCAAGGTTCCTGTGGAACCGGAATCACTCCCTCATGAGCTCAACACTTGAATACAAGTGCGAAGAGAGAAACATAAAGTTGCTCACAAAGAAATTGATTTCATTCATCATTAAATTCAGAGTTACATAGAGTTGAATATATAGACATAACAAAGAAATAAAATTTTTATACATTTCTCATGTGGGACTAATAGGACTAACCCACACTTTAGGTATCAATTTCTTCCCAAGACTCCTTCCATGAGTGGGCAGCCCAAAAAACTCCAAGAAAACTTGAAAATCAGCTCCAAATGGCAGGTTATGCGGGTGTCTCCTAATATCTCTCCATGAATCAAGGATTTTTCCTTCATGGTTTGGCTCATTTGGACCCTCCTAGTCTTGCTCCACAAGTTTAGGATTCTTCCTTTCATGGCTTTGGCACTTTTGGAAACTTTTAACCTCCTTGAATTCCTCCCCAAGACATGTTCTCTTCCCTTTATAACTTGGATTTTATGGAACATTGTGGGGCACCTCCTTGATCCTCTCTTCAAGAAAAATTCTTGCCATCCTGGCTTGGGTTATCTGGAAAGAATTGGCTCCTCCTTGGATTGAGGTATCTTGATGGATTTCTCCTCCAAGTGGGTGCAAGAAAAAAAGGAACTTACTTCTTGTGGTGTAGGGACCAAAGACACTGGATGGAGATGTTGCACCTCCTGGACTCTGGCGTGTGGCTGGAGTGTGTTGCCCACTTGCTTGGGCCTGGGAGAAAAATGTGGCACCCTGGACCTTGACTTGACTGAAAAAAAAGTGGCACCAACCTGGAGAAGACCTAGACCACTACTAGGACTTGTACTGAGTCATCATGACTCAACAAAATTTAAATTGCAGGGAAATACAGACTCAAGACTAAAATTGAGTTGACCAAGTCAACCCTTATTACAAAACCATAAAATCCTAATTCTTCGGGCAAGGTCAATCAGAGATCCAGATGGAGCCCTGAAGTCTTCTTTTGAGTCTGGTGCCCGCACCAAGGACCCTGCAAAGAGAATGGATTAGGTTTGGAATAATTTGAAAGACATCAAAGCAATGTTAGGAGGCAAGAAATCAAGGAGACAATTGATCTTTGATGGAGGAAAGAATCCTTGGATGACGAAGGCTTGGAGTTGTAACTTGTTGGCTTGAGATGGATGTTCACACGCCTAAAGAAGAAACACTAAAAATACCACAAACCTTCTTTACAAACAAAAGCTACTTCATTTCATTTCATCATCAAAAAAAATTGTCCGCTCCAATGGGAGATGAAGAGGTCTTTTAATAGCCTTTCAGTCCATTTTGAAAATCCACAAATCAAGGAGAGATACAAGGAAGGTTGGAGGATATGGGGGAAAACTTGTTACATGAAATATGGAAGGGTTGGCCGACCATATTGAATTCAAAATAGCCTTGATCGCCCACTTGAAGTCTTCATGACATTTGAAATTTTGTTGTCCTTCTTCATGGTGCCACTTGGTGATGTTGTGGCTAGGTGAGTTGGTGATGACGTGGCTAGGTGAGTTGGTGATGATGTGGCTTTTCAACTCGGATGAGGAGTTGTTTATCCAATGACTTGCTTTATCCTGGATAACTGGACTTATTCCAAATAAGTAGATTCCCTCTAGTAATTATTCCAAGTAGCAAAATACTCTCCGGTGCTCAAATCAGATTGGCATGTTGAGGAGGCTAAGTGTGCTGCTTTTGGGTCAATCCATAGTGATTGAAGTTCTTTACTGGTGTCCGCACCTGCAAGGTCGATCAGAATCTGACGATTTGTGGATTACTCGAGAGGACTTGTAGAACCTTAACCCAGACCTCCTTGAGTGATACCAGAGCCAGAGTGACCCTTACTCGATGGAGTCGATTTCTTCCCATCCCGGGAGAATTGATGGGGACATCAGGTCAACCCTAGTTCATTATGGGTCCCTGAGTTTTGAGTCCCTTACCCATGATTTCAATTTTGTCTTTGAGTCCAATAATCAAGTCCTGCTAGCCCTTTAAGTCTTGTAAGTAGTGCTTAGTCAGTTAAGTTAATTGAAGTCCTATAATTAGGGTTTTGATCAGTTAAGCCCGATTGTGCCCATTGAGTCCTATATTTGGGCCTTGAGTTTTGTTTTTCAGGTCATGTTACACTTGAGTCCTATTTTAGAGTCAACTCACAATATTAGAATTTTGAGTCAAGTTTGTATTATGTTCTGTTCAGTTGAGCTAAGTTGGTTGAGTCAGTTCATTATGAGCATTTGTCATTTTGATATTTTGTGTCAATTTGAGTCCTATAATTACTTTCATTCAATTCATATTCAAGAGACAGACCATTGGACCCACACTCAAGTCACCAGTCTAGTATCTAGACTTTCTTCATGCTACCCAAGTCCTTTAGGAGAAGCACCCCAGCATACCAGCCCACAAGAATTCATGAAGTGGTGCCCCAAGCCCAAGTCCAAGTCCCTAGCATCCTCATTCCATCAGGCCATGATGCCCTTAGGCCTATTCTTACCTTTGGTGCCTCTCCAAGCCCAGTCCAACAAGGTTGGTGCCTAAGTCCAAGCCTAGTAGGGAGTGGAAAAGTCAAAGCAGCTGAAGAGAATTTCATCCCAGCCCAAGCCCATAAGGTGCCCTTGACCATGTCAAAGAAGGAGAGAAGACCAATTTAACTAAAAGATTAAGTTTTATTTCTACTCAAATTGTGTACTCCAAGTTCTAAGAAACTTTGTAATCCTTCTCCCTATCAAATTTTGTATTCCTATCTTAACTATGAGAGGGCATGGGAACATCTATAAATACCCACCCCTCCACCCTCTTGTAGCAAATGATCAATTATTATGAATTATTATGAATAAATTTCTCTTGAGTTTTCCTCGAAGTTCCGAGTGAATTTCTGTGTGATTAAGGGTATTTATGTGATCCCTCAGGATTTTTGTATGATCCCTGCACCCTCCCTCCAAGCTACCAGCCTTCTTCATCCCTTGGCCACTTTCTTCCAACCTCTTCCTCTTCTTCTTCTTTCAATGATCTAACCCTTTTCTTCTTCATTTTTAACCCTTACATGGGGATTTGCATGTCCCTCAGAGTTCACAAATTCAAGGATTCCATTCCATTTGACTAGCTTTCGGGCCACCAGATTGAAAGCTACAAATCTGTAGGGTCATAGCTTTGTTTTCCAGGCTGCATCCGAGAGCATAGAGCGAACTCTTCATAGATCAATCTACAAATCTCTACCAGGTACACCCCTTATAGAAATTATGAAGCACGGGCATATAGAAATAAATCCTAGAAGTGAAAAACATGACCACCAAGAATAAAAAGCCCTGGCTTAATGTCTAATCATAGAAAAATAACTAGCATGCATGAATAGTCCCATATCAAATTGCATCATGAAATCCATAAGAAGCTTAATATGATTAATGAATCATATATAAATATGGCTAATTCTCGTAAAAGGTTTAAAGAATTTTCTGAAGGAGACTATGTGATGATCAGGCATAGACTTGAATGGTTTCCACCCAAGACCATGAAGAAACTGCATGCCCGTGGTGTTGGTCCTTTTAAAGTGTTAAAGAAAGTTGGACCTAATGCCTATGTGCTTGAGTTACCCCAGAGTTAGGCATCAGTTCCACCTTCAACATTACAGATCTTGTAGAGTAAGGTACCAGCAGTATTACCTAGTGAGCCTTTCGAGCTTGAACCAATTCTTGAGATCGAGCCCATCCTTGTGTGTCCACCAACCAACTTACCGAAGAGGAGAGAACGGATCGAGCACATCCTGGATAATCAAATTATCATGACTCGGCATAAGGACTACCAACATTACCTGGTTCGATTGCAAGGTAGGCCAAAATTGATGCGGGACTAATATGCATGCGATTAATTTTGTGAATTTTTTATGTGGGATTAGGTGATTAATTCCTGAATATCAGATCAAAATAAGTTGTAGGGAATTCTATATGAATTTTAGAAACTAAGCATGCAGATTAGGACCTAAGAAAGTAGTAAAGATGGATCACCAGGCTAAGATGCCTTGATTAGGGCAAGTTCTCCCACAATAAAATTACTGGCGGTAGAGGGGTGTACCTGGCAATGTCTGATGCGCCCAATAAAGATCGCAGTGAAGGGATCTCTATTCCTCAATGGATGCGGACTAAAAAATTAAGCCAAAGACCCATGGATACCCGGCTTTCTACTCGGTGGTTCGATTCAGGCTTGGTTGGAGTCGATTGGATTTGTGGAACTCGAGGACCTGCAAATGCCTATCAGGGGTTAGAAAACTCAGAGGAGATGAAGAAAATAAGAGAAAAAATAGCAAGCTGAGGTATCTTTTGAGTGGATGGCCAGGGTTCTAGAAGGCAGCTGGTGGTAGGAAGATATTTGCAACACCGAGAAGAAGAAAACTCTCAAACCCCTTTATGCACATAGCAGGGTAACACACAATAGTTGTAGAAAACTCAAGCATTTTTTCATATATCAAAATCATTCTCATACAAGAGACTAGGGTCCTTTAAATAGACCTTTAGTCTTGGAGTCCAAGTAAGGACACTAAAGTAATTACATAGGACTCTTTTGCCACTCAAACCCTAGCTAGAACAATAAGGCACACATAGGTAAAAGAATCCCAAGATTTTCTCTCCCTCTCCTTGCTTGGTCGGCCAAGAAGGTGACTTTAAGTGGCCGACCAAGAGGAGAGTCACCATAAGGATTGGCACCCTAGATCCTTCCTGGGCCAAGGCTGGCCCAATTTGCTTCCAGCTGGTCTAGGGCTTCAGTGTTTATATTTGTTTTTATTTTCTCCTCCTGGGATCTTCAGTCTTCAAGCTGGGTTGGACTTGGTCTAAACTCTCATGTCTTCAATCTGGTTAGACATGGTCTTCACTTGTTTGATGCGGTCTTGAGTCTTCAGTATGCTTGGACAGGACTCAAAAAAATAAAATTAGCTCGACATGAGCTGACTAACACTAGACTGGACTATCTCAATATGAGCTGACTAATACAGGACTCAAATAAAGATAACTTAGCTGAACTAAGCTTTATTTCAATGGATTGAATGTCATTAAGTGATCCACAGAGGGTTGAGAAGCCTCTGCCTTATTCTATGCCTCTGGTATCCGCACCAAAAATCTAAGGATTCATGGATCACTTATGAGGACCTGTAGCGGATTGATCCAGACCTACTTAAGCATTACCAAAGTTAAAAGATCCTTACTCGATAGGTCAAGTTCCTTTTATCCCAGGAGAATTGGTGCGGGCACTAGGATTCGAATGAGACTTAATTCAATTTGGTTTGACTAACGCTTAGCTAATTTCTTTGAATCCTATCAACTAGCCCATTATATTTTATTTTTTTTAATTGAGTCCTGTAACCAATGAGTTAGCCTTGACCAAGTGAAGGAGCATTATATTGAAGAAGACCAAGATGTGCACCCAAATGCCAAGTGGCACCCAACACATGATGACACATGAATGCCCTCATGAAGAATTAACTGGAACCACATGAAGACACTTGGTGCCCATGCATGTAGCTTTTCAGATTTGCACCCTATTTTGAAACCCCAAGCAGATTTTTAGATTTGGCACCCCTTTTTTTTGGAGTTTGAATTCAAGAAGGTTCTAGAGATGGTTCCCCCCTTTTCATGAAATTTGAAATTCAAATTTGTAACTACCTTTCCCCCTTTTTTCATATAAAATTTGAAATTCAAATGGGGCTTAGAAGCTCTAAATAGAACCCTAATCTCTTTGTAAGAAAGATGCTATTTTGAAATGAAAGACAAATTTCCTTTGAGATCCCATTTTTGAGTTTTTCATTTATGGTATGAGATGCATCATCCTCGGAGAGGGTGTGAGACCCAATCTACCATCTAGTTCCCATATTTCATCCGTCTCTTATCTACCATACCTTGGTGGTGACGTCCCCCCCATAACCCATGGAGTTGACGCCCTATCCATGGAGTAGTCGGTTTAGTCTTCATCAAGGCACCAAGCATTCTTCAAGCCATCACTCTCCATCTTTCCTATTTCTTAAGTTGTTGCTGTATATCTTCATCTTTGCTAAGTTCTCTTCTTGCTTGCAGGGTTCACAAAAGTGCTAGTCTGAGGAGGAAGCTTATCTTGCCAAAGAACCCATATAATGGACTCTATTATCCGGGAAGTGTTGATTTCTTCATCCAAGGTGCCAGATCCAGAGGGAAGAGTAGCTTCTTCTAGGAGTAGATCGAATCGCTGCTTGGTATCACCCCCCTTACCTTTGCTCTGTCTGTTGAAGTAGCCTTAGCCTTATTCTTGAGGGATTTCTTAATCCTTTTAGGTCCTTGGTTCTTTACACTTAGAAGACTAGTTATGAGCATGTCTTTACTTCTCTCTTTGTAGTTTTCTTTAGATAGCTTCTTTTCATCTTTTACAGGAAATTACAAAAATATAAGAATCTGATTCATTACTGTAATCATCAAAATCTTAGTTAGGCCGTTCATCCCGCATCACGATCTCTCTCGATAATGAGAAACTCAAAGGTCCAAACTTCGATAGCTAGTGTCGAAGGCTTAGGATTGTCCTTGAGCATGAATGGATCTTGTATGTGATATCAAAGCACCTGAAACCTCTGCTCCCAATGCTCGGGGTTTTGTTAGAGACACTATCAGAAGTGGCTCTTTGACAGGACCACTGTCTAATGCTTTATGTTGGCAACAATGAACGACGAGTTCAGTCACAAATTCGAAGAAGCCCAGCTAGAGGAAATCCTTCAAAGGTTGAAGGAGTCCTTCGACACCCAGATGATGTTGAGAGGTAAAGGGTCTCCTGATGTAGAACAAAAAAGAGATGATGCGATGCGGAAATAAACTAAGATTAATTCTTTTTTTTATATATTTTTTCGAAATTGGCTTTGACTCAAAGGAAAGCTAAACTAAATTGAAAGAAACTAGGTAATAATTGAAAGCACAATTTAAAAAAAACTAGGTTATCAGAGTGGTTCAGAAGTAACGGATCGCTGGGGGTTGAGAAACTCCCAGACCTAGGGTTTCGCTATGAACTTTCAACAGGACATAAATAAAGAGAAGAGATGGGTTACCAACCAGACAGTGATCTTCACAAAGTTTGGTGGAAGAACTCTCTCGAGCAGATTGTTGGATCCTCGGATTCAATATCTTCGTAATGGATCCTCCAATACTGGTCCTGTGGCTGAGTCGGCTTCTCCTGAACTCAAGATCTAGGAAAGAAGAAGAACAAGTGATGAAATCAGATACTCAAGGAAGGATTTACCAGATTGAAGAACTTGAAAGCTGAGGTTACTGAAATCCGGATTCTCCTAAAGGCTGATCTGGCTCCTTCTGGAATATGCTATGAATCTGAAGTATCCGGACTGGAACCGGATGCTGGTGGTCGGCCTTGACTTGGAGAGAGAGGCCGTGGGAGGAGGGGTAGGCTAGGGTTTGGTTGATTGAGGAGAAAGATGGGCGGCTAGGGTTTTGGAGTGAAGTGGCTAACCTAGGGTTTTGGGGTTGGAGATCTCACACCTCCTCAAGGTTCCTGGGGAACCCGGATTTGCTCCCTCACGGAGCTCAACACCTGGATGCAAGTGCGGAAGAGAGAAAACACAGAGTTTGCTCACACATAAATTGGATTCATTCATCAGATTACTTAAAATTTACAAGAGGGGTTTAATTTATAGGACTTTACAAGAGAGTAGTTTTACATCTTTCCATGTGGGACTAATGAGGGGGATCTTCAAATTAGGTTTGTAGGATCAATTTCTACACATATGGCCGGCCAAAAGGTTCCAAAAATGCTGATTGGTGGCTTCAAAAGGAAAGGGGTGGCGCCTCCTAGCCTTGCTCTTCAAGAAAAAATATTTTTCCTTCCATGCTCGGTCTTATTTGGAAGTATTTGGGCGCCTCCTAACCTTGCTCTTCAAGAAAAATTTCCTTCCTTTCATTCCTGGTTTTATTTGGAATTACTTGGGCACCTCCTAGTCTTCCTCCCCAAGCTTTGCTCCTTTCTATTCATAGCTTGGCTCTTATGGAAACTCCTTGGCCGCCCCCTTGAATTGTGGATCCCAGATTGTCTTCTCCTTAAGTGGCGCATGATAGAAGGGACCTGCTATCTGTGGTGTGGGGACCAGAGCATACTAGATGGAGATGTGGCGCCCCCTGGACTCAGGCGTGTGTTGGGGAGTGTGGCGCCCACTTGCTTGGCCTTGGGAGAAAATGTGACACCCGGGTTGAAGTCCTAGACACTACTGAGTCAACATGACTCAATAAAAATAAATTACAGGGAATATAGACTCAAGCTAAAATTGAGTTGATCAAGTCAACCCTTATTACAAACCAGAAACCCTAATTCTTTGGGAAAGGTCAATCAGAGATCCAGATAGAGCTCTGAAGTCTTCTTCTGAGTCTGGTGCCCGCACCATCTCCTATGCTATCTACACACGTAGATGCATAATGGGACCTCAGTCACCGATCATGTATGGTATATAATCGAGATGATTAAGCACCTGGGCAAGCTCATGTCCCTTGAATGATAGCTCGGGAAAGATGGGATTCTAAATTCCCTGCCCTCTTCCTATCTAACTTTCTTGATCATTTTAGAATGAATAAGCCTGCAGTTAACTACCATGGTCTATTGGGTTATTACAGACTTATGAGCAAGACCACTAACTGAACAAGGGGTGGTAAATCTAGTGGGAGGATCTTCGACACGGCGTCATCCCTTTAAGAAAGGGAAAATGAAGAATAAAGGGAAAAAGGTGCAGAATGCTTCTGGGCCCAATCGGCCAAGAGGGTGAAAGCTGATAAGAGCCAAGTGGAGTGCTTCTTCTATAAGAAGCAGGGTCATTGGAAGAGCAACTGTCCCTTTTATATTGCATCCCTTTATCCAAATAGGTCCAAGAAGAAAAGCAGTAGGACAGTGCTGGACAAGGTATTTATATGATAAGACCTTGTAATTTCTCTATTTGTGATACTACTAACTGGGTATTAGATACAGGAAGTCCAATTCATATTTATAATTATTTGCAGGGACTTCAAGTTAGTAGAAGATTTGAGGACAGCGAGAGATTCTTGAATGTGAAAAATGGAAGCCAAGTTCTAATCCTGGCACTGGGAATCCTCAAATTAGTTTTCAAGTCTTATAAAATCATTTTGAATGAGTGTCATTATTGTCCATCTTTCATCTTGAATATCATTTCTGTAGGTTAATTGGCCATGTATGGTTATGAACTATCAATAAAGAATGATATTTGCAAAATCATTTGGAATGGTTATGTTATGATGAATGGACATATGAACAATGGCTTTTATGTACTATCGTGACCTGTTAGTGTAGCATACACGTCTAGCAAATGCCTTTAGGATAGATAATGTCAGCGATGCATACCTATAGAATTGTAAGCTAGGTCATATTAACAAGAATAGGATAAACAGGTTAAAAAGCGAGGGTCTCGTCATGTTTAGTGAAAATGTTCACTACCAACTTGTGAGTCCTGTCTTCTTGGAAAGATGACAAAATCATCTTTTACTAGAAAAGGTGAACAAGCCAAAGAGATTCTAAGTATGGTACATACTGATGTATGCAGACTCATGAATATTAGTGCTAGAGGTGGGTACGGTTATTTCATTATATTTACAGATGACCTTTCAAGGTTTGGTTATGTCTTCTTGATGAGACATAAATCTGAATCATTTGAAATATTTAAATGATATCATAATGAAGTAGAAAAATAAACTGGAAGGTATATCAAAATCTTTCAATCAAATCAAGGTGGTAAATATCTTTCTGGTGAGTTTCTGATATATCTTAAGGAGAACGGGATTCTCTCTTAGTGGATGCCTCTAGGAATACCTCAGTTAAATCGAGTGTCTGAAAGGAGAATAGAACCCTGTTAGATATGGTTCGATCCATGATGGGCTTTGCTTCTCTATCGCTATCCCTTTGGGGTTATGCTATGGAATTAGCTTGTTACCTTTTGAATAGTTCTCCAAGTAAGTCCGTTAGCAAACCCCATATGAGATATGGACTGGACATAAGCAGACACTCTCATACCTTCAGGTCTGGGGTTGCCCGGCATATGTAAAATGTCTGAGAATGGATAAACTTGGACCTAGGTCTGACCTGTGCCTATTTGTTGGGTATCCAAAAGAGTCTAAGGGGTATTACTTCTACTTGGTTGAGGAACAAAAACTGTTCGTCAGTCTTAGGGTTATTGTTTTGGAAAAGGAGTTCCTTGGTGAAGAAACTGTAGCCGCTAAGATTGAACTTAGTGAAGTTCAACAAGTAGAGGAACCGACACACTTAAGGACAACATAGAACCGATTGTGATTAGTTCACACCCAGAGCCTACAAAAGAACCATTAAGGAGATCTGGTAGGGTACCAAGTTGACCAGACAGATACTACGATTTCTTGGTCCGGGATAGTGATCCCATTGAACTCAATGAGAATAATGAGAATCCAATCTCCTATATAGATGTGATGTAGATGTCTAACTCTAAGAAAGGCTGGAGCCATGAAATCCGAAATGGAGTCCATGGAAATCAATAATGTATGGACATTCATTGATCCACTTGAGGAAATAAAATTCATTGGGTGAAAATGAATTTTTAAAAGAAAAAGTAGCACAGGCGGGCAGGTGGAGATCTATAAAGCCAATCTAGTTGCCAAAAGTTTTCGTCAACATTATTGTATTACTATGACGAGATATTCTCTCATGTGGCAATGCCCAAATTCATTTGGATCAAGCTTGCCTTAGTGATATACTTTGACTATGAAATCTGGGAAATGGATGTCCGAACAGCTTACCTAAATGGTGAGCTAGAAGAGGAAGTGTATATGATATAACCTGAAGGGTCACATCCACAAATGAGTCAAAGGTGTGCAAGCTTCAAAGGTCAAACTATGGACTAAAATAAGCATCACGGAGTTGGAACATGCAATTTGATAAGTATATCAAGTCGTATGGTTTCGTTAGGAAGGGAGAAGAACCTTGCATTTATAATGGGTTAATGGTTCTGTGATTGTGTTCCTTGTGTTGTATATGGATGACATTCTCTTAATCGAGAATGACATCCCAGCACTACAAGGAATAAAGTTCTGGTTGTCATCTAAATACTCTATGAAGGACTTGGGTGAAGCCTCTTACATACTGGGTATGAAGATCTATAAAGATAGATCTAAGAGGCTTTTGGGACTGTCCCAGTCTACGTACATCGGCACTGTGCTGATGCGATTTAGCATGGAAAATTCCAAGAAAGGCAATCTCCCGATAGGCACTGGAATTGCTCTCTCCAAAAGGGATTGTGCAATAACTCCTAAGGAGAGAGAGTGTATGAGTAGAATCATGTATGCTTCGGCAGTGGGTTCTATCATGTACGCCATGACATGTACTAGACCAAACATGGCATACTCACTAGGCATAGTGAGTAGATACCAGTCTGACCCAGGTGAAGCTCATTGGAAAGTGGTAAAGACCATCCTTAAGTATTTACGAAATACTATGGACCAATGGCTAATTTATGGAGAACCTGACTTAAAACATGTGGGGTATACTGACTTCAATTTTCAGTCAGATAGGGATGACAATAAGAGTGTGTCAAGATTTATCTTACCCTAAATGGAGTAGCAATTTGCTGGAAAAGTTCCAAGAAGCCTACTGTGGTGAACTGAGTATTTGAAGCAAAATACATTGCAGCATCAGATGCAGCAAGGAAGCAGTGTGGTTGCGAAAGTTTCTTAGTGAGCAAGGAGTGGCACCTTTCCTGGATGGTCCTATTTTGGTGTATTATGATAGCATTGGAGCCATTGCTCAAGCCATAGAACCGAAGACTCATCATCGCACAAAATACATTCTGCAGTGCTATCACCTTGTATGAGAGATCATGGAACGAGGTGACATTGACCTTCAGAAGATTGATGGAAAGGAGAACCTGGCCGACCCTTTCACTAAAGCCATCAGAGTTCAAGAGTTTGATAGTTGTAAATGAAAAATGAAAATAAGATTCTATACTGATTGGCTTTAGTCCAAGTGGGAGTTGTTGGGAATTGTGTCCCAAAGCCAATCGTCTAGACTGTAGACGGTTGTACTATTTTGTAATTGTATATAATTTTTTAATGAATAAAAGTTATTCTTTTAGCTATTCATCATATATGCATTTTCTTGAAAAGAACTCTTATGTGATAGAGTCCTTAGAACAACATTATATTTGATATAGAAAGGATATATCGAGTAGTTTTTTAACTGGTTCATAACCAAAGGATACATTATTATAGGACGTCGATGTATCAAGTGTAGTTGTTGTATGTCATATTTATTGGTTATCCTCTTAACCAAGTTATGTAGAGACCTGATGTGACATACAGGTGAAATGTATAACATCTCATTAACATGACCAACTACGGAGCTCCCTTCTGCCAAAGGATTTCTCACGAAGGGATAGGTATATATATCCCTTCGACCTGAGGTCACCATGGTAGCTTGCAAGCAACTCACTATACTTTAGTATCAGACTACCTGGATTTTTAATTTAGTGATGAAAAGTTTCTGGATACAGTCAAGTACTTATGAAGCGGTGGTGGATCAAGATGGATTAATCCCACCAAATGGTTTATAGTGAATGACTCACTATATCTCAATTTAGCAAAACCTTGGCCAATGTAGTTCTTGTGAGGAGTCACAGAACTTATAAGTTTGAGACACAATCTGGATATACCAGGTTAAGGCTGGCAGTCATATCCTAGGTCATCCTAAGCATTTGAAGTTAAAGGGATGATTATGCAGTAATAATATGCCAGAGGTTCTAGAAAGTTACTCTGCAATCTTCGACCTATTTGGATGTTGGGTATCATTGCTAGATGATAACTTTGACTGGTACTGGAAGTGTTTCCAGTGCTACTGACTTTGTGTTCGAGCCCATGGGGTCACATACCATAGGGATTTCTATCTGATCTAAAGGCTAATCGACGATTGAGAATTGTTTGCCATCACTGGAGGTCATTATGATTGACCATGTTCTAAGTGTCGACACTTGAAAGTCGATACTAGTAGTGTCGACACTTGGCTGTGATGAGTAGAAATTCTGGAAAGAAGTTTTTGGAAAGTTTTGACCTCAATTCGAATTCCGAATTCTGGTTGGTTATGGCTCCAAGCCTTCATGGAATGATGGTCATTCTTTGGAAGGTTTTGACCTCAATTTGAATTTTGAATTTTTGCTAGTTTTCGCTCCAAGCTTTTATGGAATGATGGTCATTCTTGCCTTATGAGCTTAGAATAAATTTAGTATGGCCCTTGACCTTCTCCCCTAATCGCTCTTCCTTCGTCTTTGTCCCTCTTATGGCCTTCTCTATAAATAACGGTTGTTTTATGGGCTGATGGTTGGATAAAAAAGTTTTCTTATTGAATGAGATTGCTAAAATTTTGAGAGGGAAAAGAAAAGGGGCTTGGGAGGATTAGGATTTTAGGTGTGTGACTACCTAGCACTCAAGTTAGGTCTTGGGAAGAGAGCTAGTTAGGAAGGGTTCCACCTCTTGTCCTTGTCTTCCAAGAAGAAGTAGATCAGCCTCAAGGATCCCAAGGAGCTAGCACTCTGAGGGAGTTGATCAGAATCGAGCCCTGATGTGAACTTCCCATAGAGGCTAGACATGTATGTGGCTCGTGGGCTTTTCACAACCTTTCCTAAAGGTATAATGGTAGGGTATCCTTATGCCTTTTTGTTCTTTTCCTGCTTATGATGTCTTTTGCATGCTACATTATTATACTTGTTCTTGTTGCAAGCAGATTAATAGATCATTTTATTCGATCTACCAAGCCTTCCGCTATGTTTATTTTAAAATTATTTTAAAATATAATTTTTTTTTGCCATGCATGCTCGTTTCGCTTTCCCTTCAATTGGGTCTCCTATGGTTGGGCTCCAAGAATGGGTTAGGGTGTGGGGCACTCCTAGGGTTGGGCTCCAAGAATGGGTCAGGTTAGGGCGCTCTTAGGGTTAGGCTCCAAGAATGGGTCAGGGTGTGGGTCTCTCTTGGGTTTGGAGGTGTGGGAAGAGGTGACTCAGGCTCGGTTCGGTGTTGGACTCTTGGGTTCTCTCTAGGTTTCCTAAACAACCTTCTATTTGGGCAAACCAATTGTTCATTTGGGCTAGTTGTTCAGTAATGGCCCTCATTTGGATGCCCAGATCGGGGTCCATGGTTAAGTGGGTTGGGGTTGAGACTGATGATAGTGGACTCCTGACCTAGTGGTCATGCAACACAAGAGTTATGCGTTCTAGGATTTGCTAGACCTAGAGCCTAAGTAGAGTGTATTACTTAACTTACACCCAACCAAATAATTAATCCTTCCACTAGACAAGTAATAGGTGGGGTGGTGGGAGGCTCCCCCTGCTTATCACAGTGTCCTAATTAAAACCTCCAATCTGCTTAGGGCATTTGCCACTGGACCTCTAGCCTTAGACACCATCTTCCAGTAATAATTGGAGGGTTGAGTGCACTAGTTTTCTCACAAGACTCGAACACGACCTATTGGTGTCCCTAAGCTGTATTAGGTTGCTACTCAATTTTAAAAGGGCTTGAGACCGAATGCAGGTTGGTTGTTTTGGACCCAGGAAATGTGATGAAATCCATCACTGATCTGGCAGAGTAAAAGTGCCCATAAGTTGATTTCAAAGATGATGCATACACATGCAACCCTAATGCAAGATGAGACTAAAAATCATAAAAAGTTACAAAAAATAAAGTTTTTTTTGTGTATTTTATGCAGATGTCAATTTAATTTTAGTTAATTAAGTGGAAGAAAAAGGCTTGGGTTTGGTGTTGGGTTTCTTTAGGGTTTCAATGGCATAGCAAAATAATGGATTTCAAAAAATTTCCTTCTTGAAATTCAAACAACTTGAAACCCTAAGCCCAAGATCCCTTATTCATTACAATTAACAAGTCACAATTAGGGTTTGGAAAAATACCTGGAATGCTAATTCTTTTTTCTTTCCACTAGGCATATAGTACATGCCCTCCAGAGTGTCCACAGAGGAATGAAACCTAGGAAGCACTCCTTAGTAGGTTGCTTTAGCCACTGGGACTCTTTTGATGGCTTTTCATTTTTTGGTAGCCTCTCCTTCCTTGTTTAGACCCTTGCCCTCCAATAGAGCTCTTTGAGCCCTTTACAAAACACTCTTCACTTTTACTTACACTTCCTAAAAGCCTTGTCTTAAAATGAAGTACTTGTCTTAAGACAAGACAAGGGAAGAAGAGACAAAAGGAGAGTGTGGTAGAGTGCGAGTGTAAGAATACTGGAAATAAAGAATTTTTATGATACCATTGGCCTAAACATTGATGGCTATTTATAAAGAAGGAGAGGTGCCAGGTAAGGCTCTTCATCAGCCCTTTGATAAGCCTTTCATTTATCAAATAAGACTCTTCATATATAGGAGTCTTATTAATGAAACATCATGACCTTTTGTGCACCAACTGCCTAATTCAAGTCCCTTAATATTTTTCATCCGATTTCTCCTTCTAACACATGTCAAATACTTGTTATAAATAAGCCAAGGGATGTGGCTTTTAATTTCAAGAATTTGTGATTTGAAATTCCTTAAAGCAGAAAGACTCTGCTTCTTAGAATTAGTGCCAAACATATAGAGTTGCAACTCTTCATATGCGCCAACTTCCTTCCACTACATTCTTCCTTTTGTTGACCGGTCATATGCCATAATAATTAGACATTAGATGAGGCAAGGGAGACCTTGTTCCACTTGGAAACCAAGTCCCTAAAGCAAAAGGACTCTAGGTCCTTTTATGCATGCCAATAGTGAAGAGTCTCTACTCTTCACTGTCTGTCAACTTTCTCCGTACCATATGTCACCTTTGACCTAGTCAAAGTATATACAATATAGGTGTCAAAAGAAAGGGAACTAAATCTACTTTATCACCATACAAGTGATTAATAGGTAGAAGGACTCTTGGTCCTTCTGCACCCCTTTAAATCCTGACCATTTCTTTTGGTGCCAAGAGTCCCATGCCCTTGGGACACTTGTTTTTTGTGCATAAAAGACATGAAAATATCAGATAAATTCTGATAAATTCATCCCACTTAGGACTCAACCTAATTTAGGTCTCCCATAAATTGGTTAGTCCATTTAGCAACCTTTTATACCCAATTTAATTGGGTTATTAGTTAGGCTAGCATACACATGCTAGTGTGCAATCTAGCTAACCAATTAGGATCCCATGACCCTAATTAAATACCAATTGACTTTCTAGGTCAATTCCTGAATGTGTGTGACACTTTGGATTCCATATCTAGCTAGTAGTAGGTCTAGGTTCCAGCCAATTTGATCCAATCAAATTTGATTGACCTAATTAGGTCCAATTGAGCTAACCTAAGTTGCCATTTGAACTAGCTTTAAAATTGACTCATGAATTCCATCTAATTAATTCATAAAATCTACAAGACATAATTAACGTCTAACAACATGTCATGCCTACCCGGAAGATAAGGAATTTGGTGAAAAGTACCAAAACATCCTTCAGTGGAAAGTTACCATGCAATTCAATCATTTGATCTCTCTGTATCCCGATTAAGTGATGGTAATGGATAAATGTCAAACCCTAGCACTTAATCATTTTGAATCTTATTCAATAATGAAGACTTAATCGATGAAAGATTAGAAACCTTATCTAATCTCATCTTGCTTTGATCAAAGACTTCTTGAGTTATCATTCGAAGAGATCATGCGGGATAAATTCTCCTCTTATTAGGAGTGATCGATTCCTTGTTGACCTGCTCATTACTTCATACACAATCTACCATATCTAGAAAACCCCCGTACATGACTTAATTGCCATGAATGAGTATGCACCAAAACATGGGTTCATGTGCACAAGATACTATGGTAGTCTCAGGTCTAAGGATCACATGCACAACTCCTACTAAAAGAACATTTTTTTGAAAAGTAAGTAAGACTTCCATTTGATGTTCTATTGTCGGATCAGTTTAGTGGACTCATAACCTAATGAGCACCCATATCCTTGTATTAGTATCTCTACATAAGTGGTTGTGAGACCAACCACCCTCTCCATCGAGCATACGTAGGATGTGCTAGTCTTTCCGGATTCATCGATCCCTGAATCGATTATCCAACGACTAGGAACATTTTAGATTAGGGTTTATAGGAACTTAGGTCTCACCATTATGATCTATCATAACCCTAATTCTATTATCCTAACCTATGGGGTTCATCATAATCTTGATAAGATGCAGCAGTATGATGAATCAAAAGATGCCTTTTATTGATAAATAATATCATACATGAGTTGGAGATCGTGAAAATGTCCTTACAATGATTGGCTTTTAGGACACCATTCTTTCATTCAGGGGGTTTTGATTGTAAATTAGTTTCAGCCCTATTCTAAGCATGCAAAAATTTCAGCAAGTATTTTTTGTCAGGGTTTTTGTATGCAGATATTTTTTTGATTTTCTAGAACTGTAAATTAAGAAAAAATAGCAAAAAATAAGAGGACAAGTTAGAGATCAATTGATGCAAAATCAGAGGAAAATAGCAAGGATTTAATGAGTAATTAGCCCTATGTTTAGACTACTAATGCAGATTTTAGCATGCAAAAATTTTGTTTTTGTGTTTTTTTGTTTAAAGTGAACAAATGAACATGCCCTAATCCTAGGCTCTGATACCAAACTAATGCAGGATGGGTATGCAAGGGATGAACATAAATAATAATCAAATTAAATAAAGTAGTTAATTATCAGATTTTTTTTGGCTTTTGGTTCCTGAAAAAGAGATGAAGAACAATTAGGAGATGATGTAAAGACTAAAAATACTCCTGCAGTTAGGAACTATCAAAAAGATAAAGAAACAAGACCACTACGGTTAAGAAACCACTAATTAAGGCTTGTTCAACTTCAATAAAAGATCTAAAGAAAGGGCATGGTCCAAATACTTGGCAACGATGTCTTCCTTGTCATAGATGGGGTCTCTCAGTACTCTAGATCGGTGCCTGGATGATGAAGCCTTGTTTCCATGGATCCGTTGACTTTTTATGAGCTGGTCTCGAGGACAAGGGAACCTCTTCCAAGGATTATTTTCACTAAGAGATCCTGCAAACATCAAGGTTAGGATGGTAGAAGATCAAAAAATAAAGTACAGGAAGTCGGACGAGAGAAGAGAGCAGGATGTGCTGGAGGCCTGGACAATTGTATGGGCATCTTGATTGGAGGGGCCGCCTGGGGCTTGATGCTAACGCCTGGGGCTGAAGACTTGGCAGCTAAGAGATCTGGGAATGCCTAGATGAGATGGGATTGGGCAGACAGGGGTTTGCTAGAAGTTGGTGTTGGCGGCCTAAGGTTGATGGAAGAGTGATGTGGGACAAAATAAGCAAAACTAATCTACTGATTATAAAATTATTTTTTTGGTGTTAAACAGCAATTCTCTCTCTGGAATTATCAAAGTTTAAGACTCAAAGCATCCAATAAAGCTAGACTAGTCAACTAGTTATAAGCCTACAAAGTAGATTTAACAAATCTAATTATGAAAGGACTTGGTGATTAAGAAACCACCTTAAACTAGGGTTCCTACCTTCAAAGATCGAAAATAAGAGTTAAGAAAGGGTTTTACTTTACCAATGGAGATTTGAAGCACTCTTGTGTGGATCTGATTCGATACTCTAGGATCTTGCAGCCGGACTTCAAGATTATCGATCTTCGGGCTTCAATCTTTAACGGAGTTGGTTCCAAGGCAAAGATCACTATCACTTTAGATCTCGATCACCTGCAATCATCACAACACTCAAGTAAGAAGGCATGGAAAGAAAAAGGATTTTGGAAGGAAGAAGAAAGGAGAAGGAAGCATGAAGGTGTGGCTATGGTTTTTGTTGGATGGTTGGATAACTAGGGCCTCATACCCCTCGATGCTTCGAAGAACAAAGGAATTTAGGACCTCACACCCTCGATGCTATCACAGCAAAGGAGAAAAGAGAAAGCTTTCACTTTTATTTCATGAAAAGATTCAATGAATACAAAAGGGTTGGTGGTGATATTTATAGACTACAAACTAGAATTGTAAGGGTTATAAAGTGTAAAGTTCTTGTTAGAAGGGCAAGAACTTCTTGGAATTAGCTCTTTTTGGGTAGCAACTCCTCTTAAATCCTTCTCTTGGCATCATGAAACTCTTGTATTTGGCTTTAACTTGGTCTTCATCCATAGTGGGTGACATCAAGCTTCATGGGTTGGGCGTCAACAAGTGATAAGTTCCTTCCCTTGGGCGACCTTGATGGATGGGTGATGTGTGGCCAAGATTGGTTCTTGATTGGCCATGAATGGTGGTCTCTAGAGTCTGGATGATGAGAGTTCTTGCATGTTAGAGGACTCTCCAATTTGGATAAGAAAACTCAAGAGTTCTTGTGGGATTCTTTAGTTCTTGATTTCTTGGAACTTGATTGACTTGGATTCTTGAAGCAAGAAACTCCCTTGAATCTTTTCCTTGAAGGGCATCCCTTTGAGATGGATTCTTTGGGCTTGGCCGACTTTTCTTAAATTGGTGACAAATGATGAGAAGGGAATTGCAACATATCTCATTTGGCACTAATTCATGGTTGGACTCCTTCTTTCTTACTCCTCTTAAAAGTGTGACAAAATAAATCTTCTTGTGGCTAACCAAGATAAAGTGACTTGGCATGTGATGAAGTGGCATGTGGCATAGGCATCCAAGATTGATGAGGTGGTGCATGTGATGGTGTGGCACCAAGAGGTAGTTGGCATGTGGCGCCAAGGCATGACTTGACTTGGATTGGCACATGGTGTCACATGGGATCTTGATTTGGGTTCCCTCTTGTATCACAGGTCTCAATTAAAATAATTATTCACATGACTCAACCAACTACATAACTAAAGGACTCAATTGAAACTAACTTAAACCCAACTTGATCAATTCGAACATAATTTGATCAAAAGGCATAATCTCAAAACAAAAAGGTTCAATCTGGTAAATATGGTTTGGGATTAAATCAACTGGACCAAAATAACAGAATTTAAAGAAATGACTAAGCCCCATATCGAAATTAGGGTTTTAAATTGGGACTTAGGGCTTATTTACAAGTGATTTGGGCTTGGACTTAGGGCTTTATTCACAGGTGATCCATAGGGATGTGGATTGATCTGTCGATTCCTTATAGCCCTGGTGTCCTCATCATTCTCCTTGGGTGGGAGAAATTCGACCTTATCGAGTATGGGTCAACTCTACTTGATAGTGTTCTAGTAAGTCAGGATCAATTCTTTGCAATTCCTCTCTAGTGATCTAAGAATATTCAGTCTCGGGTTGTCCTTACCAACGAACCAGATATCATTGATAGTCTTTGCTCCAAGTAGAGAAAATATTATCATCCAAGATCCGCTCGATCCTGTCTCTCCGCTCTGGTAGTTTGGCTGGTGGACACTCATGGGTTGGCTCACTCTCAAGGATGGGATTGGTCCCAAAGGCTCACTAGGTATCAATGTTGGCTCCCTATACTCTATAAGGTCTAAAATGTTGAAAGTAGAACTACCTACCTTAGGTGGTAAATCAAGCACATAGGCATTAGGTCTAATTTTTCTAATTACTTTGTATGGTCCACTACTACAGGCATGTAATTTCTTCATGGTTCCAGGTGGGAACCATTCAGGTCGTAGCCTGACAATGACAAAGTCTACTTCATTGAATTCTTTGAGTCTTTTCCTAGAATTAGCCATATGTTTATAAGATTAGTTGCTTTCATTTATTTTTTACTTATTTCGTTATGCAACTCTCTAACATGCTCAGCATATGACATAGCAGACTCTGAAATATGTTCATGCATGGGTAGGGGAATGAGATCTAAAGGTTTTCTAGGCTTGTACCCATGTACAATCTCAAACGGGCTTTTCCTGGTGGATCTATTAACTGAGCTATTGTATGCAAATTCAACCTAGATAGTAATATATCATAATTAGCAGTATTCTCTCCAACTAACTTCTAAGCAAGTTTCCTAGACTGTGATTTACTACTTCAATCTCGCCATCTATTTAAGGGTAATAAGAAGTAGAAAATTTAAGTGTTGTCCCTAACAAGTACCAGAGAGTTTTCCAGAAATAACTAGTGAATCATACATCTCTATTAGATACTATGGTCCTAGGTAAACCATGTAGTTTAACTACTTCATTCAGAAATAACTTAGCAACCTTAGAAGCATCATAGATTTAGGAACATGGTAAAAGTGTTCCATCTTTGAAAACCTATCAACCATAACAAAAATAGAATCATTGATGAGGGACGGGACTCTAACATGATGCATGCAGATGAATGACATAAGAAAGATAAGAAAATAAAATTAAAGGAGCAATGATTTCTGAGATTGTTTAGATTTAGTTTCCAAAAATAGCAAAGACTAGGTTAGGGTTCATGCAACAGTTAGAATTCCTACCCATGCTAGAATTATCAATGAAATAAAAGAAGTAAAGGATCCTGGGTCTAAGAAGGCCTATTAGGAGCATGTTCACCTTCAAGAAATCAAGCAAAAAGAGATGGAAATTAGGTTTGGCATACTAGGCAATGATTTCTAATTGATGTGGAAGAGATCGCTCCGCTCTGATCAACACCTGGATGATCCAGTCACTTTCCACAAATCTGCTGGCTCTTTATCAGCTTTGTTCGAGGGCAAGGAATAATTCATCCAGAGGGTGTGGTACCGAAGGGATCCTGCAACGTTAGGGGTTTGTGTCAAGGATGATGGAAAAAATATAAAACGGGGGATTAGAAGAGAAGAAGTAATAGGATCGCCGAGGCTGATTTGAGGACTATAGAAGATGAAGATGCCTGGATCCTTAGAAGGCTGATGGTGGGTGCCTTAGGGCTCTTGCTTGGATAGACAATGGATGGGGTTTAGTAAGAAAAAAAGGAACAAGTCTCACACACACTTCCAAAGAACACAAATTGTCACAAGAAAATTCACCAGAGTTTTTATTCATGAATAAGTGATTCATTACAAGAGGAGGAGGGGGGGTATTTATAGATTCACCCAGGGTCCTTTCCTTATCTAATTAAGAGTACAAGTTTTTGTAGAAATAAAACACAAATAAACTTGGACTGGGCTAACTGACTCCTGGTAGAAGTGGGCTAGTAGATTCCTTCTTGGACTGAGAAGCCATGCTTGGCCTTGGGCTAGCTAGGGTGCCACTCATAAATGGGATTGGGTTGGGGTGCCATGTCTTGAAGGGGCTTGGGCTTAGGCGCCAGCTTTAGTGGGCCAAGGTAGGGCCGCTAAGGCTTGGGGCACCAAATGCTGGAGGGCCAATCCCTGGGGAGCCATGGGCCAGGTATCATAAGCCAAGGGGGGGCTAGAAATCTTGTGGACTTGGGGCACCTCCTCTTGATGGGCTGGGGCTACAATCTCCAGGTTTTAGGCAGCATGAACAAGGGACCCGGATGCTGTGCTAATGCAGGTCCAACAATCCTCTTCTTGAACATGAAAGTTATAGGACTCATATGACTGAATTGAAACTGGGTGGACTTCTTGACTGGACTTATAAATGGACTAAATAAGGAACTTCCATTGTCTTAGTGAATCCAACTGGCACACTTTACTATAGGACTCACAAAATTTGGAGTTCATTACAAGACATAATAAAATTGAACAACGCATGACTTAGAGGACAAATTGAAGCTTGAAGTCTATGTCTGATATGATATCCCTATCAATTCTCCAGGGGTGGGAGGAACTCGACCCGGTCGAGTTGGAAGGTCGCTGGCTCAGGTACTACTCTGACGAGTCTAGGTTGAGGTGTTGCAAATCCTCTAGAGAGATCTACGAATCCTTAGATCTCAGTCGACCTTGCCAATGAACCAAGTGACTGGTTGCCTTTAATCCGGTACTAGTGGCTTGGTCGTCCATGATATGCTCAATCTTTCCTCTCATAGGCTAAATTGATGTGGACACTCAAGGTTGGGTTCGCTCTCAAATAAAGGTTAGGCTCAAACTCACTGGGTATCATTGCTGGCTCCATATACTCAACTAAGTCTGAGATATTGAAGGTTGAGCTTAATGCCTAATTAGGTAACTCAAGCACTAGGTCCAACTATCTTTAGCACTTTGATGGATCCAGCTTACAGGTATGTAGCCTAATTATTAAAAAATTCTTCTAGTGAACTCTTAGTCTCTTTTTTCTAATTAACCATATTTTTTTATAAAATATTGCTTACATTAATCTTATGATTAATTCCTCATGCAGATCTCTAATCATGTAGTGCAAATGACACACACAACTCCTATTAACATGCAGACAAAATACCTAATGCAGGCAAATAACTCATACCAACCTTATTGATATGCAAACTCGACTAACTCTAAACTACAGCTATGGGTTTGACCATTTGTCAAGTGGGTGACATGCAGATGAGAACTTGACATGCACTCCTAACAGATGCCATAGGGTCCTCCAAAAGTAAGATGCAAATATGACATGCGTAATGAATGAATGCAATATGCAAACTTTTACAAAATGCAATCTAGTGGTTAGAGAAACATGAAAATCTTCAAAAAAGGGTAGAAAATAAGAGGTAGGTTTAGGATTAGCTTGGTAGGGTAGAAGTAAGAAAAGGATTTGGGGTTAATTGGATAGAATAGGATACAAGAAGGAGAGTCAGGGATTAGTCCTAGATTAATAAGGTTGACCTTATGGGTTGAGGTTTACCTACAGGGTCTATAGTATGGAAGAATGGGTCATTAATTTCAGGAAAGAGATCTTCAATGGGAACTACAGTAGGGGATTCATCCTAAGGGTACTAATAGCCAAATCCACAATAAAGTCTTCTGGTTCATGAAATTTAGGACTAGGCTTTATAATTAGACTTTCTTCTAAAGTCTCCTCAGGTATAATTCTAACAGTAGTATCTGGTTCTCTTCCTCTAACTGGTCTTCCACTATGGGTTCAGTTTGGGTATGGTTAGGGTCAGCTAACTAGGGTTGGCTTCTATCTGGGTTTGGTCAGGGCCAACTAATTCTGGGTTGGCTTCTATCTGGGTTTGGTCAGGATCAACTATTCTGGGTTGGCTTCTATCTGGGTTTGGTCAGGGTCAACTAATTCAGATCTTCTATAGGTATCTCTTTTTCTTCTTCCTCATACTCATCCACTAGGCTCACATCGGCTTCATATATCTCCTCTTCAAGGACATTCTGGTGAACCAATGGGGGTAAGAGGGGGGTTGGCTAAGGAAAAATTGACTAATGACTGGGGTAGGGATGGGTTGACTAAGAGGAAGTGGACTAATACTTGGCGCATATCTAAGGGTACTAATCCTATGGGTTCCTTGTTTATTGGATTAGGTTAGTTGGTTATCTGGGTGATCAACTGGGCAAACTGGTTTTGGGATTGGGTACTGGACTGGTTAATCTAGGTGGTTAATTAGGTAGTGGATTGGGCATTCAGTTGGTTCATCCGGTCAAATCTTTCAGTCATGGCTTTCATGAAGATCTTAAAGTTGGATTCCATGGCTGAGCTAGGTTGGGCTTAGACTGTTGATATTTAGTTCCTAACCTAGTAGTCATACAATCAATCACTCAAAGTGGTATGGTGCAATCAAGCATGCAAGATCAGTATGTTCTAGGGTTTGCTAGACCTAGAGCCAAAATTGAGTGGGTTGACTCAACTTACACCCAACTCAACAACTAATCCTTCCTCTGGCTAGGTAAGAGGTGGGATAGTAGGAGGCTCCCGCTACCTGTGACAGGGTCCTAATTAAGTAACCACCAGTCCACTTAGGGCATTTTCCTCTGGACCTCTAGTCTTAGAAGACACCAGTTTCCAAGTTTTATTGATGACGAATGAACTAATTACCCACACAACTCGACCTGACCTATTGGTATCCTTAAGCTCACTAGAGCCAATTAGGTTGCTAATTGTTTAATTAAGGCTTTTGGGTTCGATACTGTGGTTATTTTGGGCCAGGACAGGTGATGAAATCCGAAAACCACCCAATCGGAGATAGGAAATTGCCCTTAAGATTTCTGAATTAGATGATGAACCACAATGAAACCTGATGCAATCAAATAACAATCAAAAAATAAAAAATATTTTTATTTTTTTATTAAATTTGAGTTGTTAAGTTATCAACAAAAAATTGGCTTGGTGAAGTGGGTTTGGTAGTTGATTAGGTTTGGTTTAGTCAGATAGCAGAAACTGAAATTAGGATTTGTTTGATACAAAAGTTAGCATAGATTTAAATGCATAAACATTCTAAAAAATATACATAATAATTGATGTAAGGATTCTTCCTACCAAATTCCATGCAAAACTAAATAGTATTATGATGCAAAACCTAGGGACTCTACTGGTTGCAGAAAACATACAATTCTGGTTAGGGTTTCTAAGATATCGATGATTTTGTAAAATTTTGATTCTGTAAAGTCTGAGAAAAATATTATTAAAATAGATACTCAACAGATGATGTGATGCAAATTTCAGAGAGAAATAAAATGCCTAAGTTCATGAAACAAATCTAACTCAGACCCCTAATGCGATGATAGGATGCAGATTTTTGTTAGGATTTTATTTTTGCTATTTTTGTTGATTTTTGGATCTACAAAAAATCCAAAAAAATATAAAAAAATAGAGAACAAAACATAGGATATTCACCATGAAAATCATAAAAAAAAAAAAAAATTGATGGGGAAAACAATCCTATGTTTTGAGGGGTTATGTAGAAAATAGCATGCAGAAATCTAGACTATGATGTAAGAACATGCCCTAAACTTGGCTCTAATACCAAAATTGAAGAGGATGGGACTCTAATATGATGCATGCAGATGAATGACATAAGAAGGTAAGAAAATCAGATTAAAGTGCAATGATTTTGAGGTTGTTTAGATTTAGTTCCCAAAATAGCTAAGACTAGGTGGGTTTCATGCAATAGTTAGAATTCCTACCCACATGCTAGAACTATCATGCAAAAATCTCTTATTCCTGCAAACATCAGGGTTAGTGTCAAGGATGACGGCAAAAATATAAAACGGGGGATTAGAAGAGAAGAAGTAGTAGGATCGCTAGGGCTGATTAGAGGACTATAGAAGATGAAGACTCTTGGATCCTTGGAAGGTTGATGGTGGGTGTCTTAGGCTCTTGCTTGGATAGACAATGGTTGGGATTTAGTAAGAAGAAAAGGAACAAGTCACACACACACTTTCAAAGAACACAAATTGTCACAAGAAAAACTCACCAGAGTTTTAATTCATGAATAAGAGATTCATTACAGAGGGGGAGGGGGTGGATATTTATAGATTCACTCAAGGTCCTCTCCTTATCTAATTAGAAGTACAAGTCTTTGTAGAAATAAAACATAAAATAAACTTGGACTGGGCTAACTGACTCCTGGTAAAAGTGGGCTAGCTGATTCCTCCTTGGACTGAGAAGCCTTTGCTTGGGCTTGGGCTAGCTAGGTGCCACTCATGAATGGGGTTGGGCTGGGGTGCCATGTCTTGAAGGGGCTTGGGCTTGGCGCCAGCTTTAATGGGCGAAGGTAGGGGCGCCAAGGCCAAGGACACCAAATGCTGGAGGGCCAATCCCAGGGTTGCCATGGGACAGGTATCATGGACCAAGGGGTGCTGGAATTCTTATGGACTGGGGTGCCTCTGATACGAGATGAACCTAAGACTGATGCAAAATAGTAAGTCTATTTTTTTTGTATTTTTTTAGACATTAATTCAGTGGCTAAAGACCCAAAAATAAGTAAGAATCAGCATGATGACTAGTAATGCTAGAAACTATCATACCCATAGGAAGACACATGCAGAATAACAAAGGTCAGGACCCAGGAATTGAGAAACTTCCAGTTTAGGATAGCTAATCTTCAACAATCAGATATCAATAGAAGAGAAGGATGTTACCAGTCAGAGATTTGAAGAACTTCTGATGAAGATCACACAGCACTATGATTGGAGTCTAGATAATGAAGCTCGGTTCCCTTGAATTTGAAGACTGATTTGGGCAGTCTTGGAGGCAAGGAAAGCCTCGTCTAGGAAGGTGAAACACCTTAGAGATCCTGCAAGCATAAGAGGTCAATCAAAATAGAAAATAAATAAAGGGAAAAAAACTAGGGTTTGAAAGAGGAATTAGGGTTTCGTTTGCTGGCAGATGGAGGGGAAGAAGGCTCTTTGCTTTGGATGGCTGAAGGCTACTTCTCCTTGGGTGGCTTAGGGCTTGAATGATGGTGCTTGGTCAGCCAAAGCTTGGAATAACTAGGGCACACAAAACAACTCACACACCTCAAACACAAGAACACAAGAACTTAAGTCAAAATTTCAGCAGGGTTTTAATTCATGAATAAAGATTGCTTACAAGAGGGAGAGGGGTGGGGTATTTATAAATGTTCCCCAAGTCCTCTCCTAGTTGGGATAAGATTACAAAGTTAAGAGGGAGAGGGATACAAGTTTGCTTAAGACTAGAGAATATACTTTGAATGAAAATAAAAGTAGTTCTCCTTATTCTACTGGATTTTTCTCATCATTTGACTTGGTCCAGGGCACTCTTTGTCTTGGGCACCAATATGGAGTTGGGCTTGGCTTTAGGGTAGCAAGGGGCATCCTCCTTTGGATTGGTGCATGGGCTTTGGGCCCTGGAAGCTAGGGTGCCCTGGTATCAGCATATTCCTTGGAATCTTAGTTCTAGGGCTCACGGGCTTTATTCCTGGGCTTGGAATCTCTTGGCCTAGGGTGCTGGCATATTTCTAGAATCATGGGGCACCTGGCATCTGGCATTTTTGGAGCATCTGGAGGGAATCAAGGCATCTTGCAGGAATCTTGGACCCTTGGATGGCATACAGGGTCCAATTTGCTGATTGAAGACCTCTAGCTCCTGGATGAGGCCTGGTGGTACTCCAAAATAGGGTAACCTTTCCTCTTGTATAAATATTGGACTCATACTAGACTTATATTGAAATACAGGACTCAATATTGGACTGAGATTAAGACAATCAACTAGTCTTAACTTTTTACAGGACTCAATCTTACATGATTACAAAATTATGACACATGACTAAGGTTCTAAAAAAAACCCTAATCATAAACCAAATGAGATCCAAGGATCTGTGTCTGATCCTGGTATCCCCACCAATTCTCCAGGGGCGGGAGGAACTCAACCCTGTCAAGTGAGGGTAATTTGGTGGCTCAAGGAGGGTCTAGGTTGAGGTGCTGCAGATCTGCACCAGCATTCCACAAGTCCTCAGATTCTTGCCGACCTTGCCACCAGACCAAATTCTGCTGACAGTCTCTATTTTTGGGTATTGATGGCTTGATCATCTAGGGTTCTCTATATCTCTTCCTCACTAAAAGGCCAAATTGTATGTGGTCGCTCTAAGGTGGGTCACTCATAAAGAAAGGGAGTGGCTCAAGGGGCTCGTTGGGTATCACTGTTGGCTCCCCAGACTCTATAAGATCTGAGATGATGAAGCTGGAGCTAATACCTTAATCAGGTGATATCTTAGGCACATAGGCATTGGGTCCATTACTCTTCATTATTTTGGATGGGTCAGCTTTGTGAGCAGAAAATTCATTTATCATCACACATTCCTCTACATAAAATTCTTTATCTTTCATTTGGAAATTAGCCAAGTTGTTATTTAGTTCATTACTTATGTTCAACTCTTGACTAATTTCTGATGCATATGATGTGCAAAGGCTAGTGTAGGTGCGGACAGATGATTTAGGGCTATGGATTTATTGGACTCAAGACTAACCCCTAATAGACTCGACTAGACTTCCCTATCAAAGGAATTTACTGGACTCTTTGGTCTAACCTAACACACTATAGATTCATTAGGTTTGACTCTACATGGCATGCACATGAGAATTTACTATGTATTCCTACGAGGTGCCATAGGGTTTTTCCTAAAGTAAGAAGCAAACATGATAAACTCAACAAATGAATGCAACATGTGAACCTCTATAAAATGCATATGAATTGTTAAAGAAACATTAGAAGATTCAGAAAAGGGTAGAAAATAAGATGTAGGTTCAGGGTTAGTCTAGTAGGAAAAGGGTTTGGGATTGATTGGATAGAATAGAATGCAAGAAGGTGTGTCAGGAATTAGTCCTAAACTAATGAGGTTTACCTAATGGATTTGGGGTATTCCTACAGGTCTACATTATTGATGCGGGACTAATATGCATGCATTATTTTTGTGTGTTTTATATGTGAGGTTAAGAGATAATTCTCAGAAATTGGATCAAAATAAGTTATAGGGAATTCTATATGAATTTTAGAAGTCAAGCATGCAGATTAGGACCTAGAAAAGTAATAAAGAAGGATCGCCGAGGGCTGAGAAGCCTCGGTTAGGGCAAGTTCTCCCATAATATTATTATTGGAGGTAGAAGGGGTGTACCTAACAACATCTGAAGTGCCCGATGAAGATCGCAACGAAGGGATCTCTCGTTCCTCATGGATGCGGCGTGGAAAATCGAGCCAAGACCAGTGGATACCTAGCTTTCTACGCGGTGGTCCAATTGAGGCTTGGCTGGAGTCATTGGATTCGTAGGAACTCGGGGACCTGCAAATGACCTGTCAGGGGTTAGAAAACTCTCTAGGGAACAAGGAAACAAGAAAAAAATAGCAAAGAGGAATAGAGTTTTGGTGGTGGGCGGCCAGGGCTCTGGGAAGATGGTTGGCGGCAAGAATCCTGTGGCAACACTGGGAAGGCGAAAGCACCAACAAAACCCCTTAAGCTCAAAGCAGGGTAGCACAAAGCAATAGAAGAGAACTCAAGTTTAATTCATATATCAAAATTAATCTCATACAAGAGACTAGGGTCCTTTAAATAGACCCTTAGCCTTGGGCCCCAAGTAAGGGTATATTAGACTTTACATAGGAATCCCTTTCCCTCTTAAACCCTAGCAAGAAATATTAGGTAGAAAATCCCAAAATTTGCTCTCCCTCTCTTTGTCTTGGTCGGCCAAGGGGGTGACCTTAAGTGGCCGACCAAGAGGAGGGTCACCATAAGAAATAGCGCCCTAACTCTTTCCTAGGCCTAGGCTGGCCCAATTTCCTTCCAGCTGGTCCAGGGCTTCTGGTTTGTAATTTTTTTCTCCTCCTGGGTCTTCAAGTCTTCAAGCTAGGTTGGACTGGGCTAAACTTCCATATCTTCAATCAAGTTGGACTTGGTCTTCACTTGTATGATGTGGTCTTGAGTCTTTAGTATGCTTGGACAGGACTCAAAAATAAAATTAGCTCAACATGAGCTGACTAGTACTGGACTGGACTAGCTCAACTTGAGCTGACTAATACATGACTCAACTTAGCTGGACTAAGCTTTATTACAGTGGACTTGAATGTTATTAAGTGATCTACAAAGGGTTGAGAAGCCTTTGCCTTACTCTGGTGCCTCTAGTGTCCGCACCAATTCTCCCGGGATGGGAGGAACTCGACCCTATCGAGTGAAGATCAGACTGGCTCACATATCTCTTGAGAAGGTCTGGGTTGAGGCATTGTAAGTCCTCTCGAGAAATTCATGAATCATCCGACTATGGCCGGCCTTGCTATCGGACCAAAAGCATTGATAGCCGCGGCCCCGAGTCGTAATGGCTTGATCATCTAGGATACGCTCGATTCATTCTCCTCTCTCAGGCAAATTAATTAGTGGACACTCTGGGTAAGAATCACTCTCACAGAAGGGATAGGTTCAAAAGCCTCACTAGGTATCGTTGCCGTTCCCTGTACTCAACCTGGTCTATAATATTGAAGGTAGAACAAATGCCCATATCCAAAGGCAAGTCTAACACATAGTTATTTGATCCAACCTTCTTTAACACTTAAAAGGTCCGGCTCCACAAGCATGAAGCTTCTTAACGGTCCCAGGTGGGAACCGCTCAGGCCTAAGCCTAATCATGACAGAATCCACTACATCAAATTCTTTGATCCATCTTCAAGAATTAGCTATTTGTTTCAAAATTAGTGCAGGTGGTGAACATGCTGGGCACATGCAGACTCCTCACAAGATGATGCAAAGGACTCTAACTAACACCTAATAGACTCGACTAAAGAGGTTTACTAGGTCTTAACTACCAGTTGGGCATGGGGGCATGAGTCGTGGTTGATGGATGACATGAAGAAGAAAATTTGCTAGTAACTCCTAATAGGTGCCAGAGGGTCTGCCAAAGTAGGTAGCAAATGGGATGGGCTCTATGGATCCTTGCAACCTAGTAACCTCAACAAAATGTAACCTAATAGTTCTAGACACATGAGAAGACTCAGGAAAGGGTAGGAAATAGAAAGTGGGTTCATAATTAGTCTGGTAGGGTGGAGAAAGGGTTCCGAGTTAGTTGGATAAAGTAGGATAAAGAAGGCATGTCAGGGACTATCCTTGACTAATGAGGCTACCTTACGGGGTTGCAGTATATCTATAGGAAAGAAAAGGTCCATGCTATGGAAGGATGGGTCGATAATTTCTGGGAAGAGATCTTCAATAGGATTGCAAGAATTATTCATCCTGTGGGCAATGGGTTAAGTAAGCCAAATCTTCAATAAAGTCATCTAGTTCATGGAAGTTGGAATAGTCTCTACAATTAGACCCTTTTCTAGTGTTTCCTCAGGTAAAATCCTAGTATCAGAGTTCTCTTCCTCTAGTTGGTCCTCTACTGCTGGTTCAATTTGGGCATGGTCATGGTTAGCTAACTTTAGATTGGCTTCTAGTTGGTATCCTATGGGGTCTACTAGTTCTAGGTCTTCTAAGGGTATCTCCTCTTCTCCCTCATACTCATTCGCTAAGTTCACATCAGCTTCATACACTTCTGTGTTAATGTAAGCCTTGTGAATCTCAGGAATGGTTGGAGAAGGTCGACTAGGGAAAAATTGGCTAGGATCTGGTCTTTGATTATGGGTACTACTCCTAGTAGGTTCAGGTTGCCTAAGGGGTAGTGGCTCACTACTGGGTTCATATTTAAGGGTACTAATCCTATGGGGTTCAAGTTGACTAGGAAAAGCATGACTAGTACTAGGCTAATATCTAGGGGTTATGGGCTCTCTGGGCTCATAGAATTTAGGTTCAACTCTATGGTCTTGGGTCTACTGGACTCATGGGATATGGGTTCATAGGTTCTAGAGTCATAGGATTTGGGGTCATAAGATCTATAGGTTATAGGTATACTAGGCTTAAAGGGAGAGGGTGCATAGGATCTATGTTCATATAATTTTGGGTAGTGGGGTAAAGGTGGCTCAGGTTGAAAGGGATATGCCCTACAAGCCAATCTATGTTGTATCTCCCAAACCATTGTAATTGACAATTTTCAAAATAAAGGCATTATTTTCCATCATACGCTGTGTTTATACTATATGATGAACCCCATAGATTAGGGCTATGATTTTAGGGTTATGATGAGATCATACCAGTGAGACCTAAAATCTTAAAACCTTAATCTAAGTATTCCTAGTCAAAGGAACCCTGAGTAGGGGATCAGGGTTTTCCGGTAAGACTAGCACATCCCATGTATACCAGAAAGGGTGACTACTCTCACAGTCACTTGTGTATGACACTAATACTGGGATGTGGGTGCTCATTGGAGAATGAGTTCACTGATATGATCCAACTTGAGAACATCTAATTGAGTCTTAGCTACATGTCAATAGAAGGTTCTCATAGTGGTGAGTGGTACAAGTAATCTTTTAACCTGAGACTGCCATAAGTACCTTATGTACATGAACCCATTCTTTGGTTCAATCCTAATCATGACACTGAGCCATGCACAGGATTGATACTGGGAATGGTGAATTCGATATGAAGGTAATGAGTAGGTCAACAAGGAATCGATCACTCTTAGTAAGAGGAGATTGCATCCAGCTAGTCAACAATCGGATGATGATTCAGGGAATCTTTGATCAAAGTAAAGATATTAAAATGGTTTCTAATATCAAGATAATCGAATCATCATTATAAGATTGAGCTAGAAATAAATATAATATTGGATTTGACATATATCCATATCCATAGTTATATTTTGGGTGCAGGCTGATCGAAAGATTTAATTGTACGGTAACTCTCTACTGAAGGGCAATTTTGGTATTTCACCAGAATTTCCATATCTTCCAGGTAGACATGACACGTTGCTTGATGTCAATCTTGTCTTGTAGGTTGATCAAGTTCAAAGATCA
The DNA here is from genome assembly GCA_021397845.1 of Areca catechu. Classification (NCBI taxonomy): domain Eukaryota; kingdom Viridiplantae; phylum Streptophyta; class Magnoliopsida; order Arecales; family Arecaceae; genus Areca; species Areca catechu. The sequence goes on from CM038038.1 coordinate 55,452,869, forward strand.
CTTGTTAGGAAGAGTCCTAATTGATCGAATCGGGTAAGCCCGTTTGACCGAAATCGATTAGAAAGAGTTCTAATCAAATTAGGTCAACTTATATTCGAACCCACTGCTGGCTAGATGTGGAACCCAATGGGTCACACACTTAAGAGGATTGATCAAGAGTTTAGTTTGGAATTAAATCATCTTTGTAGGATAACACTCTAGCAGGTGTTGCAACCCTAACTTCTATTCGAATCGGATTCGAATTAGGGTTCTGGATTGGTTCAAATTGGGTTCTAATTGGACCTAATTAGACCCTAATTGAGAAAATAGGAATATGGCTAACCTATTGGCTAGCCATATAGCTTGGCTAGCCTCCCCACCCGCCCCCTTTGTTTTTTCCATGCCAAATGCCAAGAGTCCATGCGCTTATGGACTCTTGGCGTGCCATAAGGAAGAGTCCATGGCGCATGGACTCTTGGCGTGCCCCAAAATTTCTACGATGATTTTATTTGGGGTGGCTCTTTCTTAGCATTAGCACACCATCTCTCCCCCTTTGATGAGAATCCAATGGCTGATGGGATTTTGAGAAAGAAGGAATGCGCTAACTCTTCCAGGGCATGCGAAATAACATCTCTTCGGAGATGAAAAGTCGCGACCCCTTCCCTTTTAAAACACCGCGGTTTTTCCTTTAAGAAAAGCCGTGGATTTAATCTGGAAGGCCGTGAGATGGGAGGACGGGGCATGAGAAATTGAGAAGGGCGTGAGAAAGTGATTACGGAGAGGTGTGTAGGCGCCTATCTGATTTCTATTTAAAGGGTCGGGAAAATCAGAATAGGGGTAAAATTTTTTCTTTCTTCCTCTCCTAAGACTCTTTTATTTTTTTCTTGCTCTTGCATTGTTTCCTTTACAGAGTAAACCTCTGTCGAAACTCTGCTACTGAACAAGAATAAAAGTAAAAGTCTCCGACGGTAAAGGAAAGAAACGAGTTCTTATTTGTTCCTTTCTTTCTTACATTAAGACATCATTGTCTTAATTTCTCCTCCAACTTAAGACAAGCCTATGTCCTCTTAGGACAGGTCTTTTCTTCAAGACAAGGGTGTCTAAAGGTCCATGGTCTTAGTGGAGGAGGAGAAGGGGTCAAGAAAGGGAGCAAGCTTTTGTGTGGAGGAATTCAAGCCATAAGTCCAAGCAATTGAGTTCTAGGAAGAAGAACTCAATAGAAGGAACCTTTGAAAAGAAGATAGAGTTGTCTTGATCACTGCTCTGTGTGGATCACCATCGGAGGGCGGACACTTGGACGCCTGGTGAATTCAATCAGCCCCTTCACCATCAACTTTGTTGGAATTAGCGATTACAGGTTGTACTCTAATTCTAACAATGTATGTTTAAATGTTCACTATATGTTTTAATCCTGAATAAGGAGATCTTGGTTAAGGGATTATGGTGCAAATTTCATCATTTTGAAATTACACTTCCGCTGCGGTGCACCGGAATCCCAACAGTGGTATCAGAGCCACCCTTATTACAGTTAAAACATATGAAAATATTCATGTGGTTTTGATGTAGTGTTGCATGTTAGGGTTTTTTAATCCTGAATCCTGATAATACTTAGCATATTTTTGTTGCAAATATGTTTTTTGGTGTATGCCACTAGTTAGGGTTTTTCCACTCAAACCCTAATTATTATAGAGATATGATTAGTTTTGAAGTCATCATACTGAAATAAGGTTGCCCTGGCATAATGGTGGATCCATTATGTGGTAAATGGTTGTCCTAGTATGATGACACACTTAGCACATATTTGTTTTTATCTGTGTGATATCTTCTATTAGAATGTGCTGGCAATTTTATAAAGCCCTCTTCTTAAAATTATATTAAGTCATAGTATATTTAACTAATAAGCATCACTAGTCATGATGAACAATTGATCATTCGGTGTCTAGAAAGGTGGTTCTGGGAAGGTAAAGAGAATCGTGTTTTTAATTGGTTCCATTGACTAACCTGGCCAATTTTTATTGGTGTCTAGGAAAGCAACGGGGGGACTCCCACTCTCTTCCACTTGCCTGGTTGATTTGATTATATTTAAATCTTGACTTAAATGCTTAGTGTTAAAAAAAAAAATGCTATATTTGGCCTTCCTTCATGCTGGATCATTACTGTGTTATGAACCATATTAGGTTTGTTGTGTTATCTGCAAGACCTAATAGGGTGATTGACATAATATTGGTCTAGTGCAAAGATATGCTTACAGTATATTCAGTATAATGCCTTGTTGTGTTATCTGCAAGGGCATTATATTTGAATACTGACTGTATAGAAATGAAAGGGTCTTGACTTAACTAGAACATTATGGTTTGTTGTGTTTTCTGTAAGACTTATAATGTTATAGAGGCCAAGTTATTTTTGAGAATTATATGAGATATAATTGGAAGAGTTTCCTACCTTTGAGCTTATAAAAGATTTGTTATGTTATCTGCAAGATCTTTTATAAGTTATAAGTATCTCAATCTCACTAAGAAAACTGATCAGGGTTCTTCTCGATTATCATAGTGAGGGCTATGATTTTTGATAAAATAGTGGGAGACATAATTAAATTGAAGACCTAATTTAATTATGTAAGTCCATTTCATGGTTGTTTGCTTATGTATTGTTCTTTATTAAATGTAGATAAATGGCATCTTCATTATCACTGAGAAGCATCTTAGATACCTACAAATTGACTGGTCCAAACTATGTGGACTGGTTGAGAAACTTAAAGATTGTACTGAGTTCAGAAAAACTTTCTTATATTCTTGATACACCTAGTCTTAATCCACTAGGGGATGATGCCACACAGAAGACATGGCCACATACAAAATGTGGCAGAATGACTCCCTCACTGTCAAATGTATCATACTGGCCTCTATGACCAATGAGTTACAGAGGCAGCACGAAAGCATGGATACGCAATCCATAATGCTCGATTTAAAAGAGCTTTATGGAGAACAAATAGAACTGCTAGATATGAAATATCTAAGCAGTTATTCCATGCTAGGATGACAGAGGGTACATCCGTTCAGGATCATGTCCTGAATGTAATTGACTTAATCACCAGATTGGGTCAATTAGGGTTTATTATGGATGGGGAGCTGAATCAGGATTTAATCCTGTAATCACTCCTGAGTCATTTTCTCAGTTTGTCTTAATTATCACATGAACAAACTGAACACTTCCTTGCCTGAGCTGTTAAATATGTTAAAATAGCAGAGAGCCACGTTAAGAGAGAAAAGGCTCCACTTCTTCTTGTTGATAAGACCAATAAGAAGAAATCGGCAAAAAGGGTTTTAGTAGGAGGCTAAACCCTAAGGGTGGCATCAATAAGAACAAGAAAGGAAAGAAGGCCTCAAAACAGTCAACCTGTTTTTTTGCGGCAAAGCGGGACATTGGAAAAGAATTGCAAGGCTTACCTTGCAACTGTGAAGCCTGGTGTGGCAGATGCACCAAAAAGTATGTATGAGATACATACTATATTGACATTAAATTCGTCTATATCAAATACTTGGGTATTGGATACCGCTTGTGGTTACCATATATGCAAATCTTTGCAGGACCTCCACAAGCTTAAAGTATTGAAGGAAGGCGACTTCAATCTCTACGGTGCTGGTGGTGATATCATCCAAGCAGAAGCTGTAGGGACCTATATTCTGAAGTTGCCTTCAGGGAAGATCTTGGAGTTAGAAATTGTTACTATATGCCAAAGATTATTAGGAACATTATATCTATTCCTTTGTTATTAAAACAAGGATATGTAATGGATGTAACGAGCACTGGTTGCTCGATAATGTTATCTAATAAAATTATTTGTTCTGGCATATTTAGCAATGGGCTCTTAACTCTTTCTTTCAATGATAGTATTTTTCATGTCAATACTAAAAGGAAAGAAAAGACTTTAATGATACATTACTTTGGCATCATAGACTTGGTCATGTTAATGAGTCTAGGATTAGCAAGTTATACAAGGAAAAATTCCTTGATCCTTATGAGTATGAATCATTAGGAACTTGCAAATCTTGTCTCATGGGTAAGATGACAAAAACTCCATTCACTGGACATGGGGAAAGGTCAACTGAGTATTAGGACTTATACATACTGATGTATGTGGTCCAATGACAACTCAGGCCAGAGGAGGATACTCATATTTTATCACTTTTACAGATGATTTATCTAGGTTCGGATATGTGTATCTTATGTAACACAAATCTGAAGCCTTTGATAAATTTATGGAGTATCAAAGTATGGTCGAAAAACAATTGGGAAAAGTATTAAAGTTTCTTTTCTGATCGAGGAGTAGAATACTTATCCACAGAGTTTTTAGACTATCTTAAAGTTAATGGAATCCTTTCTGAATGGACCCCTCCTTATACACCACAGCTAAATGGTATAGCTGAAAGGAGGAATCGTACCTTATTAGATATGGTACGATCCATGATGTGCTTCACAAATTTACCCATTTCCTTCTGGGGTCATGCCCTAGAAACTGCTGTTTACATTCTGAACAAGGTACCTTCTAAATCCGTTGTTAGTACTCCATATGAAATTTGGAGTGGAAAGAAACCATATCTTAAATATTTCAAGGTATGGGGATGTCCACTTATGTTAAACAAATTTTGGACATAAGTTGGAACCTAGAGCGGATAAATGTCTATTTGTAGGATATCCTAAAGAAGGTAGAGGATATCTATTCTACCATCCTACTGAACAAAATTTTTGTCAGCAGGCATGCCACTTTTCTAGAAAAAGAGTTCATTTTAGAAAAGGGCAATGGTAGAACTATTGAACTTGGAGAAGTACAAGAAATACAGATAGACAATTCTCAACCATTAGAACATATAGTTAGGACAGAACCAGAACACAAAACTCCTCCTCGTAGGTCTGATAGAGTGCCACGGGCACCTGAGAGGTATGGGTTTATTATTGAAAATAATGAAGCCCAAGTCATTCAAAATGATGAACCTCTGACCTATACGGAAGCTATCTTGAGTACTGATTCAGATAAATGGCAAGAAGCATGGAATCCGAAGTAGACTCTATGTATGTAAACCAAGTATGGTCTTTGGTTGATGCACAGAGGGTGTTAATCCTATTGGATGTAAATGGGTCTATAAGAAAAAGATTGGGGCTGATGGCCAAGTTGAAACCTATAAGCAGATTAGTGGCTATGGTTTTAGACAAAAACAGGGAATTGATTATGATGAAACATTTTCACCTGTTGCCATGCTCAAATCAATTGTATTTTACTTGCTATAGCAGCATACCACGATTATGAGATATGGCAGATGGATGTAAAGACTGCATTCCTCAATGGTTTCCTTGAGGAAGAAGTCTACATGTCACAGCCAGAAGGTTTTATTTCAAAGAATAAACCTAATCAAGTATGCAAGCTAAAGAAATTCATTTATGGATTAAAGCAATCTTCCAGGAGTTGGAACATCCGCTTTGATGAAACTATTAAAAGGTTTGGTTTTATCAAAAATGTGGATGAACCCTGTGTTTATAAGAACTAGTGGGAGTGCCATAGTCTTCTTGGTTTGTATTTAGATGACATACTCCTCATTGGGAATGATATCCCAATGTTACAATCAGTCAAGGTTTGGCTATCAAACCAGTTTTCCATGAAAGATTTGGGAGAAGCATCCTTTATACTAGGTATTAAGATCTATAGAGACAGATCTAAGAGGATGCTAGGTTTATCCCAATCTAGGTACATTGACTTAGTGCTGAAAAGATTCATCATGGAAGGAAGTAAAAGAGGTTATCTTCCTATGAGTCAAGGCATACATCTTTCTAAAAGGATGTCTCCTAAGAACCTGAAGAAAGAAATAGAATGAATTCTATACCCTATGCTTCGGCAATAGGGTCCATAATGTATGCCATGTTATGTACCAGGCCTGATGTGGCATATGTTTTAGGCATTGTCAGTAGGTTTCAGGCTGATCCAGGAGAGGATCATTAGAAAGCAGTTAAAAATATTCTTAAGTACCTAAGAAGGACTAAGGATATTTTCTGGTTTATGGTGGTTCTGATCTTAAACTAGAAGCTTATTCTGATTCCAGTTTTCAATCAGACCCTGATGATAGCAAATCCATTTCGGGATATGTTTTTACCCTAAATGGTGGAGCAGTGAGTTGGAAGAGTACCAAGCAGCAGACTGTAGCTGACTCAACCACAGAGGCAGAATACATAACTGTTAGTGAAGCCGCCAAGGAAGCAGTCTGGATGAAGAAGTTCATCACAGAGTTGGGTGTTGTTCCTGAAATTGAAAACCCAGTGCCACTTTACTATGACAACACTGGGCTGTTGCTCAAGCTAAGGAACCAAGAGCTCATCATAAGTCCAAGCACATTTTGAGACGCTTCCATCTCGTCCAAGAAATAGTAGAGAGACAAGATGTCTACATAGATAGAGTTGATACAAAGAACAATGTAGCAGAACCGTTCACTAAGGCTCTACCATAGCGAGATTTTGATCGCCACCTCGAATGTATGGGATTAAGATTTAAAGGTGATTGGCTTTAGTGCAAGTGGGAGATTGAAAGGGATATGCCCTACAAGCCAATCTATGTTGTATCTCCCAAACCATTGTAATTGACTATTTTCTAAATAAAGGCATTATTTTTCCATCATACGCTGTGTTTATACTATATGATGAACCCCATAGATTAGGGCTATGATTTTAGGGTTATGATGAGATCATACCAGTGAGACCTAAAATCTTAAAACCTTAATCTAAAGTATTCCTAGTCAAAGGAACCCTGAGTAGGGGATCAGGGTTTTCCGGTAAGACTAGCACATCCCATGTATACCAGAAAGGGTGACTGCTCTCACAGTCACTTGTGTATGACACTAATACTGGGATGTGGGTGCTCATTGGAGAATGAGTTCACTGATATGATCCAATTTGAGAACATCTAATGGAGTCTTAGCTATATGTCAATAGAAGGTTCTCATAGTGGGAGTGGTACAAGTAATCTTTGACCTGAGACTGCCATAAGTACCTTATGTACATGAACCCATTCTTTGGTTCAATCCTAATCATGACACTGAGCCATGCACAGGATTGATACTGGGAATGGTGAATTCGATATGAAGGTAATGAGTAGGTCAACAAGGAATCGATCACTCTTAGTAAGAGGAGATTGCATCCAGCTAGTCAACAATCGGATGATGATTCAGGAATCTTTGATCAAAGTAAGATATTAGAAATGGTTTCTAATATCAAGATAATCGAATCATCATTATAAGATTGAGCTAGAAATAAATATAATATTGGATTTGACATATATCCATATCCATAGTTATATTTTGGGTGCACGCTGATCGAAAGATTTAATTATACGGTAACTCTCTACTGAAGGCAATTTTGGTATTTCACCAGAATTTTCATATCTTCCGGGTAGACATGACACGTTGCTAGACGTCATTCTTGTCTTGTGGGTTGATCAAGTTCAAAGATCACTTGTTAGGAAGAGTCCTAATTGATCGAATCGGGTAAGCCCGGTTTGACCTAAATCGATTAGAAAGTGTTCTAATCAAATTAGGTCAACTTGTATTCGAACCCACTGCTGGCTAGATGTGGAACCCAATGGGCCACACACTAAGAGGATTGATCAAGAGTTTAATCTGGAATTAAATCATCTTTGCAGGATAACACTCTAGCAGGTGTTGCAAACCCTAACTTCTATTCGAATTGGATTCGAATTATGGTTCCGGATTGGTTCAAATTGGGTTCTAATTGGACCTAATTAGACCCTAATTGAGAAAATAGGAATATGGCTAACCCTATTTGCTAGCCATATAGCTTGGCTAGCCTCCCCACCTGCCCCCTTTGTTTTTCCACGCCAAATGCCAAGAGTCCATGCGCTTATGGACTCTTGGCACGCCATAAGGAAGAGTCCATGGTGCATGGACTCTTGGAGCGCCCCAAAAATTTCTCCGATGATTTTATTTGGGGAGCCTCTTTCTTAAGCATTAGCGCACCATCTCTCCCCCCTTGGATGGGAATCTAATGGCTGATGGGATTTTGAGAAAGAAGGAATGTGCTAACTCTTCCCGGACGCGCGAAATAACATCTCTTCGGAGATGAAAAGTCGCGACCCCTTCCTTTTAAAACACCGCGGTTTTTCCTTTAAGAAAAGCCATGGGATTTAATCTGGAAGGCCGTGAGATGGGAGGATGGGGCGTGAGAAATTGAGAAGGGCATGAGAAAGTGATTACGGAGAGGTGTGTAGGCGACTATCTGATTTCTATTTAAAGGGTCGGGAAAATCAGAACAGGGTAAAATTTTTCTTTCTTCCTCTCTTGAAGACTCTTTTATTTTTTCTTGCTCTTGCATTGTTTCCTTTATAGAGTAAACCTCTGTCGAAACTCTACTACTGAACAAGAATAAAAGTAAAAGTCTCCGACGGTAAAGGAAAGAAGAGTTCCTATTTGTTCCTTTCTTTCTTACATTAAGACATCATTGTCTTAATTTCTCCTCCAACTTAAGACAAGCCTATGTCCTCTTAGGACAAGGTCTTTTCTTCAAGACAAGGGGTCTAAAGGTCCAAGGTCTTAGTGGAAGGAGGAGAAGGGTCAAGAAAGGGAAGCAAGCTTTTGTGTGGAGGAATTCAAGCCATAAGTCCAAGCAATTGAGTTCTAGGAAGAAGAACTCAATAGAAGGAACCTTTGAAAAGAAGATAGAGTTGTCTTGATCACTGCTCTGTGTGGATCACCATCGGAGGGCGGACACTTGGACGCCTGGTGAATTCAATCAGCCCCTTCACCATCAACTTTGTTGGAATTAGCTATTACAGGTTGGTACTCTAATTCTAACAATGTATGTTTTAATGTTCAATATATGTTTTAATCCTGAATAAGGAGATCTTGGCTAAGAAATTATGGTGCAAATCTCATCATTTTGAAATTACACTTCCGCTGCGGTGCACCGGAATCCCCAACACAGGTTTGGATCTAGCCTGGATCCTACAGGTCTTATCTAGGATTCCTAGTCGGGCATCTAGTTGATCAAGTAAATTGTGGGTTCGAGTATCGGACTGGTTTAACTGGGTAGTCATCTGGGCCATTTGGTTAGCAAGGGCTTTCATCTGGGCTTCAAGATTGTCCATGGATTTAGGTAAAAGTGGAGATGGTGGATGATATGAAACCCCTGATCTAGTGCTCATGCAAGACTCGATCAAACCGACTACAGCTAACTAGACCTAGAGTCAAAACTAGGTGCTCAATCAGGGTGGCAAACTAGCCTATAATAACCCTGTACTCAGCCAAGCAGGTGTAAGGGGAGTGTTAGGTCCCTGATTGCCAATCCTATACACCAATCAGAGATTGGCCAGGTAGGCGGACCAGCACACAGCCCTTTGAGATTGAATCCCTGAACTATCATTCTAGACACCAAGCACAAGGCCACACGGGTTAGCTTGACACAGTGATCTACACTTAGCCCGGACCCGACCCTTATTGTCCTTAGCCCACTAGGGCAATTAAGTCTAATCGATTTTAAGTTAGGCTTGGGACCGAATGCAGGGGATGTGGTTTTGGGCTAAGTAGATGTGGTCAAATCCTCCCCCCATCTGACATAGCAAGAGTGCCCTTAAAGTAAATTATGCGATGATGGCAGGCAGATGATGCAAATTAGGGTTAGATGTTTTTGTAGCTTTTATATATCTAAATTTTTTTTTTTTTTATATTTTGGTATTTTCATAAATAGAAAAACATGCAAAGTATGGCCTATTATGTAGGAAATAAACATACTAAAAAAAGATATGCAAAGAGATGCTAAACAAAACCCTAAAACTTCCAACTTGTCTTGCTAAAAAAATAGAGTCCAAAATTTACAGGCTATATTTCAGCTTGAAGAAACTATACAGACCAAAATAAAATCTAAAAAATTCTATAAAATACTTTGAATTATGATAAACCCATAAAAATAAATTTTAGAATTTTTGGAGTTTTGAACAGGGAGAAATAACTAAACTAACAAAAAATATATGGACTGAAAAATTGTAGAAAACAAGCCCTAATCTAAGCTCTGATACCAAATGATGCGGGACTAATATGCATGCAATTATTTTTGTATATTTTATATGTGAGGTTAAGAGATTAATTCCTAGAAAATGGACCAAAATAAGTTACAGAGAATTCTATATGAATTTTAGAAGTCAAGCATGTAAATTAGGACCTAGAAAAGTAATAAAAAGGATCGCCGAGGGCTGAGAAGCCTCGGTTAGGGCATGTTCTCCTATAATATTATTACTGGAGGTAGAGGTGGTGTACCTGACAATGTCTGAAGACCCGATGAAGATTGCAACGAAGGGATCTCTCGTTCCTTGATGGATGCGGCCTGGAAAATCGAGCCAAAGACCAGCGGATACCAGGCTTTCTGCTCGATGGTCCAATTGAGGCTTGGCTGGAGTCATTGGATTCATAGAAACTCATGGATCTGCAAACAACTTGTCAGGGTTAGAAAACTCTCTAGGAAATAAGGAAACAAGGGAAAAATAGCAAAGATGAATAGAGTTTTGGCGGTGGCGGCCAGGGCTCTGGGAAGATGGTTGGCGACAGGAATCCTATGGCAACACTGGGAAGGAGAAAGCACCAACAAACCCCTTAAGCACAAAGCAGGGTAGCACAAAGCAATAGAAGAGAACTCAAGTTTAATTCATATATCAAAATCAATCTCATGCAAGAGACTAGGGTCCTTTAAATAGACCCTTAGCCTTGGGCCCCAAGTAAGGGTATATTAGACTTTACATACGAATCCCTTTCCCTCTCAAACTCTAGCTAGAAATATTAGGTAGAAAATCCCAAAATTCGCTCTCCCTCTCCTTGTCTTGGTCGGCCAAGGGGGTGACCTTAAGTGCTAACCAAGGGGAGGGTCACCATAAGGAATGGTGCCCTAACTCTTTCCTGGGCCTGAGCTGGCCCAATTTCCTTCCGGCTGGTCCAAGGCTTATGGTTTGTAATTTTTTTCTCCTTTTGGGGTCTTCAAGTCTTCAAGCTATGTTGGACTTGGTATAAACTTCCATGTCTGCAATCTGGTTGGACTTGGTCTTCATTTGTATGATGTGGTCTTGAGTCTTCAGAATGCTTGGACAGGACTCAAAAAATAAAATTAGCTCGACATGAGCTGACTAGTACTGGACTGGACTAGTTCAACATGAGCTGACTAATACAGAACTCAACTCAGCTTGACTAAGCTTTATTACTGTGGACTCGAATGTTATTATGATCCACAGAAGGTTGAGAAGCCTCTGCCTTATTCTGGTGCCTCTGGTGTCTAAACCAATTATGGAAGAAGGGGTCATTAATTTTAGGGAAGAGATCAATTGGAGTCAATGGAATGATTTCATCCTAAGGGTACTGATTCAAAGAGAGCATGTCCTTAATAAATTCTTTTGGCTCACAAACCAAAGGACTGGGCTCTATAGTTGAGCTTTCTTTTAGTGGCTCCTTAGGTAAGGTTTTGATAGCAGTATTTAGGTTCTCTTCCTCTACCTGGTCTTCCATTATAGGTTCAGCTTGGATGTGGTCATGTTCAGCTATTGTTGGGTGGTCTTCTACTTGGGTATCTATCAGGTCAACTAATTCTAAGTCTTCTATGGGGAACTCTTCTTCCTCCTCATACTGTTCCACTAAACTCACATCAGCTTCATATATCTCTTCTTCAATGTCTTCCTAGTGAACCAAGAGGATGGTAAGAGGGGGTTGACTAAAGAAAAGTTGACTAATGACTGGGATGACAGGGATGGGTTGGCTAAGGGAAACCGCCTAATACTGGACTTAGGTTTAGGTCTAGGGTGGGTCTCAGGGTTTTGCTCTAGGTTTCCGAATTGGTTTCCTACCTGGGCAAACTTATTGGTTATGTGGTCAAGCCTATTGGTTGCTTGGTTATTGGTTTTGTTGCCCAGGTGGCTACCCAAGAGGGGGGTGAATTGGGACTTTAAAAAATTTAAGGATGTAATGTGCAATTTCAAAATCCTTTGCAAGTGGTAGGTGCTGTGTTAAGGTTATAGAATGCAGAAGCTAAACAAAATCAAAAGAGCATACACAACACACCAAATTTATAGTGGTTCGAAGCAACCCAGCTCCTATGTCTACTATCCAAGATACCACTTGGGATTTTCACTATATTCACACCCGAATAAAGTAGGAGTTTTTACAGGATCATAATCCAAAACCTCTACACTTTGGTTTTACGGGATCACCGAAGAAACCCAACACCCTTTGGTTTTAAACAGGCTCACCAAAGAAACCCAACTTGGTTTTCACAAGATCACCAAGAACCTATTTGGTTTTTCAATCGGGCTCACCAATAACCAAAAATTCAAAGATTGAATTGAAAATAAATGCAACAAGAAATAACAAACTCAAGTTGTTGGATAGTTGCCGGTGCAGCTCGTTGGAAGTCCACTTGAATGCACTTGAATAAGCTTTGATGGCTTCAATGGCTTCTTCTCAAAGTTGCTTCAAGCTTTAGATCTTAGTTGGTGAACACTTGAAGACTAACTTTAATACTCTTGTGCTCTTTTGCTGTTGGTTGGTAAAATATCAATGGATGCCTTTTTTCTTTGAAGAGCTCTCTTATTAATTTCTTCAAGAAAGTTCAAATCCTTCAAATTTAAAGTCTTCCATCATCCCAAGCTAGTTCTAGCAGTTGTAGACCATTGGAGAATGATTTTTGACCATTGGAGCACCTTTGAGCATTCAAAAATAAATTTTGGAACTAGCCATTAGATACCTGGAAGCGACATTCGAGTCATCTCGGATTCCTTCGAGTTGGCTCGGATCCTTTGAGTCAATGGGTCAGTCACCAAATCCTCAATGTAGTCGGCTCTATGTCTCAGGGCACAAAACAACACTCTGGACGAGTCGGCTCTTTTCAGCTTGGGTCGGCTCGAACTTGAATCTTAAACTCGAAGAGTAGGCTCTCTTCAACTCGGGTCAGCTTTTCTTCTCAGGTTCGGAAAATCTTAATCTGGAAGAGTCGGCTCGAAGCAGTTTGGGTCGGCTCACTTTCTCAGGCGGTCAGAATTAGGTCTGGTGGAGTCAGCTTTTTCTGGTTTGAGTCGGCTTGCCTGGCTGTTCTCAGAAAGCTTCAGAAAATGGACTCTGGAGGAGTCGGCTCGGACAGATTCCAGTCGACTCAGATTCCCTGGAATCGGCTCGGATTGCTGCATTCCAGAATCCTTGCTGCGTGCCAGTAAGTAGAGTCCGCTTTTCTTCTCTTGGGGTCGGCTCGAGTGTCTTCTTCAAGATTTTTACAATTTGAACTTAAATAAAACTCTCACCAACTCTTTTACAATTTCACACAAACCAACTCAAAAACAAAATCTAAGGCACACACGCTTATAGAAGTAACCCTTTTAGTTGAATTTTCTTAGCATTTTTGATTGGGTTCATCTTTACAATAACACTACAACACAACTCAAGCAAGAAAATATGAGAGAAGGAGTTGAAGTTTGAACATAAAATTCATCCTACAAAAACTTGTCAAACACTTGAAGAATTGTCAGAAATAAATGTACATGCTCCAATATTTGGTTATCATCAAAATTACTTGTGGGGTCAACAATCCCCCCTTTTTGACGATGACAAAATACTGGGCATGAAAATCAGTAAGACACTTTACATGTATAACAGTATTTGAAACATAAATATTCACATGTAATAGAGCTAATTGGATTTAAAAGAAAATCAGAGCTCAACAGATGATATTATATATATCATCAAAGTGTTAAACTTGTCATGCTTCATAATATTATAATTAGCACAAAACATTGAGTATCAGAGAGTTAAAATATGCAATTATGATCAGAGCAATGGGATTAATTTTAATATAAGTCAGAGCAAAATCATTCAAGAGAAACTCTCCCTTTCTCTAGATTTTAAAGTAATTTAAGTAGTGTTATTATTTTTGTACTCCCCCTTTTTCATTGCACTTTAAGAATAGTTGATAAGAAGCTAATTTCCCATTCTTTTCATATTTTTCATAATTCTCCCCCTTTTTGTTAATCAATCAAAAAGGTGATTTCAAATAAAGCTCAGATTTTAAAATAGATTGAGAAAGTCTATAATATTTGTTTGAGATAATTTCACATTCTCAAACTTGAAATTCTAATTAAAATTTCATTACAATTATAATAAGTGCAATTTCAAAACAGAAAACATTCATTTCATTAAAAAGTTTGCAAGATCGAAAGTACATTACAATTGTAAAAGATAACAAGTGGAACAAACATTCATTTCAGAAATACAACCAGAAGACTAACTACATAACTTATTCTTCTTCTTCCTCAGATGAAGAAGAAGAGCCTACCTTTATAACTCTATCAGAGGTCTTAGTTTTTAGGGGTTTAACCTTAAATCCCTGAATCTAGTTCTAACAGGGGCTCTAAAACTTTGGTCTTCTTGGATTTTGGTTCTTTCTTGGTCTTGGTAGGTTTAGGTAGATCAGATGAAGGAATAGGAATGTCAAGTGACTCTTTGATGATCTGTTTAGAAACATCTTCAGTGGGAGCAATTTCCTTCTGGGATTGCAGTAGTATGCTTCTGATTTCTTCCTTGAAATCCTTCATTTCTTTTTGCACTTTTTGCTGGTGAAGCTCTTGTTCATATTTCAATTCTTGCAATTTAATATCAACTGACTTTCTGATTTCTTCAATTGTAGAATTCATATGATCTGTCAAAGAGTTGGAGAATGTTTCCATCTTTTGAAATAACAGATTTTTGAGTTCAGATGGAGTAATCATAGTGTCTTCAGTCCTTTCTTCAATAGCAGCTTCATCTTCTTTAGAAATGGTAGTAGCAACCTAACTAGGCATCTTCTTAATCCATTTTTCTTCTTGTAACTTGTAACCCATTCTTTTAAGTGAGTTGAAGGAGTAGATATCAAAGTGATGTAGTGGCTTGCCTATTTCATTTGACAAATCAATTCCTGCCTCTTCAAATATTAGAGTGAAGACCATACCATAAGGTAGACAGGCTTTGACCTTCCTTGATGCTTCAGTCATTTGGATCATCATTATGTAGGGAAGGTTGAGAGGCTCTTCTTTGATCAAATGTCCCATGATGATCATGTCCTTCTCACTGACCCAGTCAAAATTGCTAGTTCTAAGAAGGAAAATTCTACTGATCATACTGTGCAGTAGCCTCATTTCCCTTGATAGTAGATTGGCTTGAACATGTCGGACTATGCTCACTTCCTCTTTTTCCAAAATGAGTTTCAGAATGTGCTCCTTGTTCGGTAGAAGAAGTTCAGTAGCACCAATCATTGCATTTGTAGCAACTTGCTCAATCTTTCTTCATCAATAAAACTATTTTTCCCTTGACAACTGATTCCAAATGAAATTCTTTAATAATAATATTCTCATAAAATGTCTGTACCAATGAAGGATAGGTCAGTATGACTAAAGAACAGAAATGCTTCCACCCTTGGCTTTCTATCTAATGTCCGATTTTCATTCCCATTTCCTCTAGGAATGTAAAGTCGATCCTTCTTCCGTAGGTGACAGGTCGATTGATCATTGAGACATGCTGCCCAGGAGGAGAAGGAGTTTCTTCATTTTGTTGGACTGGAGCAGACCTTTTTCTCTTTTCCTTCTTTCTCCTAAATCTGTACTTGATTCGTCGAGTGAAGAACTTTCTTCATAGATTTTTGAGGAGCCATTGCAAAGAAATCAAAGGATTTTAAGCTTTAGGGAATGATTTCTGTGAGAATGGTAGAGCTTGCGAGAGAAGTAGAGCTTGTTCAAAGTAAAGTGAGGGAGTGAAGTACTGAGGAAAGACAGACCAGACTTTTCTAAATAGAGATTTCTCGACTTTTGAGTCAGTTCGCTCTGCCCTAAAAATATCCGAGTCGGCTCGACCAGAGTGAACTCAGAACAAACAGAACACTGAGTTCGCTAAGCACAAACTTAGTCAGCTCGACCAAAGCAAGAGCAAGATATTCAGATATTCGAGCTGGCTCGACCAGAGCAAGATTGCTCGAGTCAACTTGAACAAAAGAGATCAAATGGTCCAAAAGTTTTATTCAACTACACTGAGAAATTCATGGAAAGTTATTCAAAAATCATGAATAAATATAGGAGGCTTTCTAGATAATTTTTTCTTAGGTTTACTAAATTTAGAAAGGATAACATAGCCCTAATTCTCCTCTAAGCAACTCAAATCTATCCTAATTTAGTGGCTTGGTAAAGATATCAGCTAGTTGTTTTTCTGTAGGTATAACTCTAATTCATATCACCATTCAAAACATGGTCTCTAATAAAATGGTGTCTAATCTCTATGTGCTTAGTCCTAGAATGCTGAATAGGATTTTTAGATAAATATATAACACTTGTGTTATCACGTTTGATAGGAATTTTGCATTGTGAAACACCAAAATCCTCTAGTTGTTGTTTAATTCATAACACTTGTGCACAACAACTCCCTGCAGCAACATACTCTACCTCAATAGTAGATAGTGCTATCGAGTTTTGTTTCTTGCAGTGCCATGAGATTAAATTCAATCCTAGAAATTAACAAGTACCGCTAGTGCTTTTTCTATATATTTTACAACCAGCATAATCAGTATCAGAGAATCCGATTAAATTTAAAGATGATTCTTTTGAAAACCAAAGACCAAGATTACTTGTACCTTTCAAGTATTTTATATCCTTTTAACAGCAAGCATATGTGTTCCTTTGGGATTACATTAAAATCTAGCACATACACATACACTATACAAGATATCTGGTCTACTTACAGTTAAATATAATAAGGTTCCGATCATACCTCGATGTAGCTTTTGGTCAACGCTGGATCCACTTTCATCCTTATCCAATTTGCAGGATGGGCTCATGGGTGTGTTCATTTGTTTGCTTGTCTCCATACCAAACTTTTTGATGATTTCTTTGGTGTATTTGGATTAGTTGATGAACATCTCTTCCTTTGTTTGTTTTACTTGAAGTCCGAGAAAGTATTTTAGTTCACCAATTAGGCTCATTTCAAATTCTCACTGCATTAACTTAGCAAATTCTTCACAGAGACTTTCATTAGTTGCAGCAAAGATGATATCATCAACATAGATTTGTACAACTAATATATCATTATTTTTCTTTTTAATAAAAAGAGTTTTATCAACATTTCCTCTTGAAAAATCATTTTCAATTAAGAAAGTGCTAAGTTTATCATACCAGGCTCTAGGGGCTTGTTCCAAACCATATAAAGCTTTATTGAGTTTAAACACAAGGTTTGGAAAAGTATGATTTTCAAAACCTGGTGGTTGTTTTACAAAAACTTGTTCAGCAATAAAACCATTTAAAAATGACCTTTTCACATCCATTTGAAAAAGTTTGAAATTCATGTAGCAAGCAAATGCAATAAGTAATCTAATGGCTTCTAATCTTGCTATAGGTGCATAAGTTTCATCAAAATCTATACCTTCTTCTTGACTATATCCCTTAGCCACTAATCTAGCTTTGTTTCTAATAACATTTCCTTATTCATCTAATTTGTTCCTATAGACCCATTTGGTTCCTATAATGGGTGGTCTCTAGGTCTATCAACTAATGTCCAAACCTTATTTCTTTCAAACTGGTTCAATTCTTCATGCATGGCCAACATCCAACTTGGGTCATTTTCTGCTTCTTCTAAGGTATGAGGCTCTATTTAAGATACAAAGGCTAGGTAATCATGTGCAGTCCTATGTGCAGACCTAGTCCTTATACCTTGAGAAGGATCATCAATAATTAATTCTTTAGGATGGGAAGTAGTGTACCTCCATTCAGTCGGTAGATCAGTATGATCCTAACTTACCATTTCTTCTCCTTCTTTAATTGATTTTTCTTGAATACTTAGTTCTCCATCTCCTTTTGAATGGTACCTGCATCATTGTCAATTCATCTTTTCTAGATGGTGATGGGTTAGTTTCATCAAATATAATATGCATTGACTCTTCAATAGTGAGAGTCCTTTTATTAAAAACCCTATATGCCATGCTATGTAGTGATAAAACAAGAAAAATAGCTTCATCATATTTAGCATCAAATTTTCCTAGATTATCCTTACCATTATTAAGCACAAAGCATTTGCATCTAAATACATGAAAATAATTTATATTGGGTTTCTTTTCATTCCAAAGCTCATAGGGGGTTTTCTTCAAGATAGGACGGATCAAAACACGGTTTAAAATATAACAAGCAGTGTTCACCGCTTCTGCCTAAAAATACCTTGGAAGATTACCTTCACACAATATTGTTCGGGCCATTTCTTCCAACATCCTATTTTTCCTCTCTACAACACCATTTTGTTGTGGTGTTCTAGGAGTGGAGAAGTTGTGATCAATGCCATTTTCAGAACAGTAATCATCAAAAATTGATTTTCAAATTCTGTACCGTGATCACTCCTAATTGAAATTATAGAAAGATTTTTTTGATTTGAAACCTTTTTATGAAATTTTCTAAATACTTTGAAAGTTTTGTCTTTGTGTGTAATAAACAAAACTCATGTAAATCGAGAAAAATCATTTATAATCACAAGGGCATATTTCATACCTCCTAGGCTTGTTGTCCTAGTTGGTCCAATAAGTCCATGTGAAGTAGTTCTAAAGGTCTAGATGTTGAAATAAGATTTTTGGATTTAAATCTTGTAGGGTTCTGGTGCAACGCAGCGGAAGGGTAATTTCAAAATTGAAACTAAATTCACACCAAAAATCCTAAACCAGAAACTCCTTAAATTAGACTAGAATATATGACAAGCATATCTATGCAAATTAGGATTAGTGTACCAACCTGTAATCGCTTATTCCAACAAACTTGAAGTTGAAGGGGCTAACTGAATTCACCAGGCATCCAGGTGTCCGCCCTCCGATGGTGATCCATACAGAGCAATCATCAAGAACACTATCTTCTTGTCCAATGGTTCCTCCTATTGAGTTCTTCTTCCTAGAACTCAATTCTTCGGATTATGGCTCGAATTCTTCCACACAAGAGGTTGCCTCCCTTTCTTTGATCTCTTCTCCTCCTTCCACTAAGGCCTTGACCCTCTAAGACACCCTTGTCTTAAAGATAAGACCTTGTCCTAAGAGGATTTAGGCTTGTCTTAAAATGGAGGAGAAATTAAGACAAGAATGTCTTAATGTAGGAAAGAAAGGAAAGAATAAAATCAGAACTCTTTCTTTCCTTTACCATCGGAGACCTCCTCTTTTATTCTTGTTCAGCAACAGAGTTTTGACAGAGGAGTCCTCTGTAAAGGAAACAATGTAAAACAAAAAAAGAGGGAAGGAGTCTTTTGGAGAGGAAGAAGAAAAATAAAAGCATTACTCGGTTCTGATTTTTCCTGACCCCTTAAATAGATTTCAGATAGGCGCCCATACATCTCTCCGTAAACTCCTTCTCATGCCCTTCTCATTTTCTCATGCTACTTCCCACCTTCTCACGGCCTTCCATATTAAATCCATGGCCTTTCTTAAGGAAAAGTCGCGAAGTTTTTAAAAGAAAGGAGTCACAAATTTAAATATCCGAAGAGATGTTATTTCGCGCAACCGGGAAGCAACAAGTGCATTCTTCCTTTCTTAAAAACCCATCAACCGTTGGATTCCCATCCAAGGGGGCACATCTGAGGCGCTAAAGGAGAGAAAGAATGCCACCCCATATAAAAATCGAAGAATTATATGGAGCGCACCAAGAGTCCATGCACCATGGACTCTTCCAAATGGCGCACCAAGAGTCCATTAGCGCATGGACTCTTGGCATTTTGGCATGAAAACTCAAAGGAGCGGGTGGAGGGGCTAGCCTAGATGCTTGGTTAGCCAATAGGTTTAGCCATAATCCCTAAAACTCAATTAGGGTCTAATTAGATCCAATTAGAACCCAAATTGAATCAATCTGGAACCCTAATTCGAATCCAATTCGAATAGAAGCTAGGATTTGCAACACCTGCTAGAGTGTTATCATGCAAAGATGGTTTAATTACAAATTAAACTCTTGATCAATTCTCTTAAGTGTGTGACCCATTGGGTTCTACATCTAGCTAGCTGTGGATTCGAATACAAGTTGACCTAATTTGATTAGAACTCTTTTTAAACGATTTAGGTCAAACCGGGCTTACCCGATTATGATCAATTATGACTCTTCCTAATAAGTGATCATTCAATTTAATCAACCCACAAGACAAGATTGACATCTAGCAACGTGTCATGTCTACCCGGATGATATGGAAATTATGGTGAAATACCAAAAATACCCTTCAGTAGAAAGTTACCGTACAATTAAATCATTCGATCAGCCTGCACCCAGAATATAATTATGGATATGGATATATGTTAACTCCAATAATATATTCATTTCTAGCTCAATCTTATATTGATGATTCAATAATCTTGATATTAGAAATCATCTCTAATATCTTTACTTTGATCAAAGATTCCCTGAATCTTCATCCGATTGATAACTAGCTGGATGCAATCTCCTCTCTACTAAGAGTGATCGATTCCTTGTTGACCTACTCATTACCTACATATCCAATTCACCATTCCCAGTATCAATCCTGTGCATGACTCAGTGTCATGATTAGAATTGAACCAAAGCATGGTTTCATGTACATAAGGTACTTATGGCAGTCTTAGGTCAAAGGATTACTTGTACCACTCCCACTATGAGAACCTTCTATTGACATGTAGCTAAGACTCCATTAGATGTTCTCAAGTTGGATCATATCAGTGAACTCATTCTCTAATGAGCACCCATATCCTAGTATTAGTGTCATACACAAGTGACTGTGAGAGCAGTCACCCTATTCAGTATACATAGGATGTGCTAGTCTTACCGGAAAACCCTGATCCCCTACTCAAGGTTCCTTTGACTAGGAATATTTTAGATTAAGGTTTTAAGACTTTAGGTCCCACTGGTATGATCTCATCATAATCCTAAAATCATAGCCCTAATCTATGGGGTTCATCATATAATAATAAACATAGCGTATGATGAAAAATAATGCCTTTATTAGAATATTGTCAATTACAATGGTTTGGGAGATACAACATAGATTGGCTTGTAGGGCATATCCCTTTCAATCTCCCACTTGTACTAAAGCCAATCGCCTTTGAATCTTAGTCCCATACACTCGAGGTGGCGATCAAACTCTCGCTGTGGTAGAGCCTTAGTGAACGGGTCTGCTATATTGTTCTTTGTATCAACTCTATTTATGTAGACATCTTGTCTCTCTACTATTTCTCGGACGAGATGGAAGCGTCTCAGAATGTGCTTAGACTTATGATTAGCTCTTGGTTCCTTAGCTTGAGCAACAGCTCCAGTGTTGTCACAATAAAGTGGCACTGGGTTTTCAATCTCAGGAACAACACCCAACTCTGTGATGAACTTCTTCATCCAGACTGCTTCCTTGGTGGCTTCACTGACAGCTATGTATTCTGCCTCTGTGGTTGAGTCAGCTACAGTATGCTTCTTGGTACTCTTCCAACTCACTGCTCCACCATTTAGGGTAAAAACATATCCCGAAATGAATTTGCTATCATCAGGGTCTGATTGAAAACTAGAATTAGAATAAGCTTCTAGTTTAAGATCAGAACCACCATAAACCAGAAAATATCCTTTGTCCTTCTCAGGTACTTAAGAATATTTTTAACTGCTTTCCAATGATCCTCTCCTGGATCAACCTGAAACCTACTGACATGCCTAAAGCATATGCCACATCAGGCCTGGTACATAACATGGTATACATTATGGACCCTATTACCGAAGTATAAGGTATAGAATTCATTCTATTTCTTTCTTCAGGTCTCTTAGGAGAGATCCTTTTAGAAAGATGTATGCCTTGACTCATAGAAAGATAACCTCTTTACTTCCATCCATGCTGAATCTTTTTAGCACTAAGTCAATATACCTAGATTGGGATAAACCTAGCATCCTCTTAGATCTATCTCTATAAATCTTAATACCTAGTATATAGGATGCTTCTCCCAAATCTTTCATGGAAAACTGGTTTGATAGCCAAACCTTGACTGATTGCAACATTGGAATATCATTCCCAATGAGAGTATGTCATCTACATACAGAACCAAGAAGACTATGGCACTCCCACTAGTCTTCTTATAAACATAGGGTTCATCCACATTTTTGATAAAACCAAACTTTTAATAGTTTCATCAAAGCGGATGTTCCAACTCCTTGAAGCTTGCTTTAATCCAAAAATGGATTTCTTTAGCTTGCATACTTGATTAGGTTTATTCTTTGAAATAAAACCTTCTGGCTATGACATGTAGACTTCTTCCTCAAGGAAACCATTGAGGAATGCAGTCTTCACATCCATCTTCCAGATCTCATAATCATGGTATGCTGCTATAGCAAGTAAAATCCAGATTGATTTGAGCATGGCAACAGGTGAGAATGTTTCATCATAATCAATTCCCTATTTTTGTCTAAAACCTTTTGCCACTAATCTGGCTTTATAGGTTTCAACTTGGCCATCAGCCCTAATCTTTTTCTCATAGACCCATTTGCACCCAATAGGATTAACTCCCTCTGGTGCATCGACCAAAGACCATACTTGGTTTACATACATAGAGTCTATCTCGAATTCCATGGCATCTTGCCATCTATCTGAATCAGTACTCAAGATAGCTTCCGTATAGGTCAGAGGTTCATCATTTTGAATGACTTGGGCTTCATTATTTTCAATAATAATCCATACCTCTCAGGTGCCCATTGCACTCTATCAGACCTACGGGAGGAGTTTTGTGATCTGGTTCTGTCCTAACTATATGTTCTAATGGTTGAGAACTGTCTATCTGTGTTTCTTGTACTTCTCCAAGTTCAATAGTTCTACCATTGCCCTTTTCTAAAATAACTCTTTTTCTAGAAAAGGGGCATGCCTGCTGACAAAAATCTTTTGTTCAGTAGGATGGTAAAACAGATATCCTCTACCCTCTCTAGGATATCCTACAAATAGATATTTATCCGCTCTAGGTTCTATCTATGTCCAAAATTTCTTTTAATATAAACTGGACATCCCCATACCTTAAAATATTTAAGATACGGTTTCTTTCCTCCAATTTCGTATGGAGTACTAACAATGGATTTAGAAGGTACTTTGTTCAGAATGTAAACAGTAGTTCTAGGGCATGACCCCAGAAAAAATGGGTAAATTTGTGAAGCACATCATGGATCGTATCATATCTAATAAGGTACGATTCCTCCTTTCAGCTATACCATTTAGCTGTGGTGTATAAGGAGGTGTCCATTCAGAAAGAATTCCATTAACTTTAAGATAGTCTAAAAACTCTGTGGATAAGTATTCTCCTCCTCGATCTGAACGAAAAACTTTAATACTTTTCCCGGTTTTTTTTTCGACCATACTTTGATACTCCTTAAATTTATCAAGGCTTCAGATTTATGTTTCATAAGATACACACATCCGAACCTAGATAAATCATCTATAAAAGTGATAAAATATGAGTATCCCCTCTGGCCTGAGTTGTCATTGGACCACATACATCAGTATGTATAAGTCCTAATATCGGTTGACCTTTCTCCATGTCCATTAAATGGAGTCTTGGTCATCTTACCCTTAGACATGATTCGCAAGTTCCTAATGATTCATACTCATAAGGATCAAGGAATTTATTCTTGTATAACTTGCTTATCCTAGACTCATTAACATGACCAAGTCGATGATGCCAAAGTAAAGTATCATTAGAGTCTTCTCTTTTTCTTTTATTATTGATATGAAAAACACTATCATTGGAAGAAATTGTTAAGAGCCCATTGCTAAATATGCCAGAACAAACTAATTCATTAGATAACATTATCGAGCAACCAGTGCTCGTTACATCCATTACATATCCTTCTTTTAATAACAAAGGAAAAGATATAATGTTCCTAATAATCTTAGGCATATAATAATAATTTTCTAACTCCAAGACCTTCCCTGAAGGCAACTTCAGAATATAGGTCCCTACAGCTTCTGCTTGGATGATATCACCACAAGCACCGTAAAGATTGAAGTCACCTTCCTTCAATACTTTAAGCTTGTGGAGGTCCTGCAAAGATTTGCATATATGGTAACCACAAGCGGTATCCAATACCCAAGTATTTGATATAGATGAATTTAATGTCAATATAGCATGTATCTCATACATACCTTTTGGCGCATCTGATGCACCAGGCTTCACAGTTGCAAGGTAAGCCTTGCAATTCCTTTTCCAATGTCCTGCTTTGCCGCAAAAGAAATAGGTCGACTGTTTGGAGGCCGTCTTTCCTTTCTTATTCTTATTGATGCCACTCTTAGGGTTTAGCCTCCTATTAAAACCCTTTTTTTCTGATTTCTTCTTATTGGTCTTATCAACAAGAAGAAGTGGAGCCTTTTCTTTCTTAACGTGGCTCTCCACTGTTTTTAACATATTTAACAGCTCAGGCAAGGAAGTGTTCAGTTTGTTCATGTGATATTCAAGACAAACTGAGAAAATACTCCGTGAGTGATTGCAGGATTAAATCCTGATTCAACTCCCCTCCATGATAAAACCTAATTGACCCAATCTGGTGATTAAGTCAATTACCTTAGAACATGATCCTGAACGGATGTTCCCTCTATCATCCTAGCACGGAATAACTGCTTAGATATTTCATATCTAGCAGTTCTGCTATGTTCTTCATAAAGCTCTTTTAAATTGAGCATTATGGATTGAGTATCCATGCTTTCATGCTGTCTCTGTAACTTATGGTCATAGAGGCTAGTATGATACACTTGATAGTGAGGGAGTCATTCTGCCACATTTTGTATGTGGCCATATCTTCCTGTGTGGCATCGTCCCCTAGTGGATTAAGACTATGGGTGTCTAGAATATAAGAAAGTTTTTCTGAACTCAGCACAATCTTTAATTTCTCAACCAGTCCACATAGTTACGGACCAGTCAGTTTGTTGGTATCTAAGATACTTCGCAGTGATATTAAGATGCCTTTTATCTACATTTAATAAAGACAATGCAGAAGCAACAACCATGAAATGACTTACATAATTAAATTAGGTCTTCAATTTAATTATGTCTCCCACTATTTTATCAAATCTAGCCCTCACTATGATAATCGAGAAGAACCCTGATCATTTTTCTTATGAGATTGAGATCCTAATAACTTAAAAGATCTTGCAGAAAATACAACACTTTTATAGCTCAAAGGTAGGAAACTCTTCCAATTATATCTCATATAATTCTCAAGAAGTAACTTAGCCTCTAGAACATTATTAGTCTTGCAGAAACATAACAAACCATAATGTTCTAGTTAAGTCAAGACCCTTTCATTTCTATACAGTCAAATCAAATATAATGCCCTTGTAGATAACACAACAAAGCATTATACTGAATATACTGTAAGCATATCTATGCACTAGACTAGTATTATGTCAATCACCATATTAGGTCTGCAGATAACACAACAAACCTAATGTGGTTCATAACACAATAATGATCCACATGAAGGAAGGCCAATATATAGTATTTTTAACACTAAGCATTTTATTCAAGATTTAAATTTAATCAAATCGGCCAGGCAAGTGGAAGAGATTGGTAGTCCCCCCGTTGCGTTCCTAGACACCAATAAAAATTGGCCAGGTCAGTCAACGGAACCAAAACAATTAAAAACCACATTCTCTTTACCTTCCCAGAACCCCCTTTCTAAACACCTAATGATCAATTGTACATCATGACTAGTGATGCTTATTAGTTAAATATACTAAGACTTATATAATTTTTAAGATGAGGGATTTTATAATTGCAGCACATTCTTATAGAACGTATCACAATCAACATATCACTCTTATAAATAAACAAATATGTGCTAAGTGTGTCATCATACTAAGACAACTATTTACCACATAATGGATCCACCATTATGCTAGGGCACCTTATTTCAGTATGATGACTTCAAAACTAAACATATCTCTATAATAATTAGGGTTTGAGTGAAAAAATCCTACTAGTGGCATACATCAAAACATATATGCAATCAAAGATATGCTAAGTATAGTAACATATTAGGATTTAAAAAAACCCTAATATGTGACATACAAACTATCAAGATTATAGTCCTAATTAAGGTGGCTCTGATACTACTACTAGGGTTCCGTGCAATGCAGCGGAAGGGTAATTTCAAAATTGAAACTAAATTCACACCAAAAACCCTAAACCAGAACTCCTTAAATAAGACTAAATATATGACAAGCATATCTATGCAAATCAGGATTAGGGTACCACCTGTAATCGCTTATCCAACAAACTTGAAGTTGAAGGGGCTAACTGAATTCATCAGGCGTCCAGGTGTCCGCCCTACGAGGTGAACCACACAGAGCAATGATCAAGAACACTATCTTCTTGTCCAATGGTTCCTCCTATTGAGTTCTTCCTAGAACTCAATTCTTTGGATTATGGCTCGAATTCTTCCACACAAGAGGTTGCCTCCCTTTCTTTGATCTCTTCTCCTCCTTCCACTAAGACCTTGACCCTCTAAGACACCCTTGTCTTGAAGATAAGACCTTGTCCTAAGAGGATTTAGGCTTGTCTTAAATTGGAGGAGAATTAAGACAAGAATGTCATAATGTAAGAAGAAAGGAAAGAATAAAATCAGAACTCTTTCTTTCCTTTACCATCGAAGACCTTCTCTTTTATTCTTGTTCAGCAACAAAGTTTCGACAGAGGAGTCCTCTGTAAAGGAAACAATGTAAACAAGAAAAGGGAAGGAGTCTTTTGGAGAGGAGAATAAAAATAAAAGCATTACTCGGTTCTGATTTTTCCTGACCACTTAAATAGATTCAGATAGGCGCCCACACACTCTCCGTAAACTTCTTCTCATGCCCTTCTCATTTTCTCATGCCCCTTCCCTCATTCTCACGGCCTTCTAGATTAAATCCCATAGCCTTTCTTAAAGGAAAGTCATGATGTTTTTAAATGAAAAGAGTCGCGAATTTAAATCTCTGAAGAGAGGTTATTTCGCGCATCGGGAAGCAACAAGTGCTTTCTCTTCCTTTCTTAAAAACCCATCAACCGTTGGATTCCCTTCCAAGGTGGCACATCTGAGGTGCTAAAGGAGAGAAAGAATGCCACCCCATAAAAAACATCAGAGAATTATATGGACGCACCAAGAGTGATGCTGAATGTTTCTCTGATACCAAAAATGATGCAGAATAAAAGAAGAGATGATGTGATGCGGAAGTAAATTGAGACTAATTCTTTTTTTTTATTTTTTTTTTATTTTCAGAAGTCGGCTTTGACTCAATGGAAAGCTAAACTAAATTGAAAGAAACTAGGTAATAATTGAAAGCACAATTTAAAAGAAACTGGGTTATCAGAGTAGTTCAGAAGTAACGGATCGCTGGGGGTTGAGAAACTCCTAGACCTAGGGTTTCGCTCTGAACTTTCATAGGATAGAAGTAAAGAGAAGAGAAGGGTTACAGACGAGACAGTGATCTTCAAAGAGTTTGTGGAAGGACTCTCTTGAGCAGATTGTTGGATCCCCGGATTCAGATATCTTCGTAATGGATCCTCCAATACTGATCCTTTAGCAGAGTTGGCTTCTCCTGAACTCAAGATCTAGGAAGAAGAAGAATAATTTATGGAATCAGATACTCAAGGAAGATTTACCAGTTAGAAGAACTTGAAAGCTGATGTTGCTGAAATCCGGATTCTCCTGAAGGCTGATCTGACTTCCTCTAGGAATTGCTCTGAATCTGAAGTATCCGGACTGGACCTGGATGCTGTTGGTCAGCCTTGACTTGGAGAGAGTGGCCGTGAGAGGGGGGGTAGGCTAGGGTTTGGTGGAAAGAAGAGGAGAAGGGCGGCTAGGGTTTGGAAGTGAAGTGGCTAACCTAGGGTTTTGGGGGTTGGAGATCTCGCACCTCCTCAAGGTTCCTGGGGAACCCGGATTTACTCCCTCACGGAGCTCAACACCTGGATGCAAGTGCGGAAGAGAGAAACACAGAGTTTTCTCACACATAAATTGGATTCATTCATCAGATAACTTTAAAATTTACAAGAGGGGTTAATTTATAGGACTTTACAAGAGAGCAGGGTTTTACATCTTCCCATGTAGGACTAATAGGGTGGATCTTCAAATTAGGTTTGTAGGATCAATTCCCACACATTGGGCCGGCCAAGAGTTTCCAAAAATGCTGATTGGTGGCTTCAAAAGGTAAGTAGGTGGCGCCTCCTAGCCTTGCTCTTCAAGAAAAAATATTTTTCCTTCCATGCTTGGTTTTATTTGGAAGTATTTGGGCGCCTCCTAACCATGCTCTTCAAGAGAAATTTCCTTCCATCCATACCTGGTTTTATTTGGAATTATTTGGGTGCCTCCTAGTCTTGCTCCCCAAGCTTTGCTCCTTTCTTTTCATAGCTTGGCTCTTATGGAAACACTTTGGCCGCCCCCTTGACTTGTGGATCCCAGATTGTTTTCTCCTCAAGTGGTGCATGAGAGAAGGGACCTGCTATCTTGTGGTGTGGGGACCAGAGCATACTGGATGGAGATGTGGCACCCCCTGGACTCAGGCGTGTGGCTGGGAGTGTGGCTGGGAGTGTGGCGCCCACTTGCTTGGCCTTGGGAGAAAATGTGACACCCTGGAGAAGTCTTAGACCACTACTGAGTCAACATGACTCAACAAAATTAAATTGCAGGAAATACAGACTCAAGCTAAAATTGAGTTGATCAAGTCAAACCTTATTACAAACCAGAAAATCCTAATTCTCGGGGCAGGTCAATCAGAGATCCAGATGGAGCCCTGAAGTCTTCTTCTGAGTCTGGTGCCCGCACCAATTCTCCCGGGGTGGGAGGAACTCGACCCTGTCGAGTATGGATCAAGTTGGCTCTGGTATCTCTCCAAGAGGTCTGGGTCCAATTCTTGTAATTCTTCTCGGGAGATCCAAGAGTCATCAGAATCTGGCCTTCCTTGCCAGCGACCAGGTATCTTTGGTATCCTCGATTACGAGTAGAGATAACCTGATCATCCAGGATCTTTTCAATCTGCTCTTTCCTCACACGCCATTTATTGGTGGACACACAGGGTTGGGTTCACTCTCAAGAGCAGGATTAGGCTCAAAAAGGCTCACTGGGAATCACAGCTGGCTCTCTATACTCTACTAGGTCTGTAATGTTGAAAGTGGATCTAACGCCTAGTTCTGAAGGCAACTCGAGCACATAGGCATTGGATCCTACTCTCTTCACCGCTCTAAATGGTCCAGCTCTTCTAGCATGTAACTTTCTAACAATTCCAGGAGGAAACCGTTCAGGCCTTAACCTAATCATTACATAGTCTCTCTCAACAAAAGTTTTGACTCGTCTTTGAGAATCAGCCAACTTCTTATAAGTTTCGTTACTTAAAGTTATTTTGGCATGAGTTTCTTTGCAAGTCCTTTACATGCTATGCAAGTGCATCAAGAGACTTGTGTGTGTGGGCTAATAGTGAAATCAGATCAAGTGGTGTGTGAGGCTTGTATCCATGAACAATTTCAAAGGGACTCTAGCCTATAGACCTATTGATCGAAACATTGAATGCAATTTCAGCCCTGGACAAAATACAAATCCCAATTCCTGGTGCTCTCAATCAAACCTAAATCTGAGCCAAAGCCTAGTAAAGGGTCAAGAAAAAAACTAAACACTAGACTGACGATGCATTCCTAAAGAATAGACTTTATTCCAAAGGAACCCTAGGTCTAAACCTAACAAACTACGGCTCTCTAGGTTTGACCTTGGGTCGGAGGATGGCATGCAGAGCATGAAAACTTTTCATGGGTGCCTATAGGTGCCATAAGGTCTTCCAGAAGTCGGTGGCAAACCTAATAGGTTCTGACACGTGGTTCACTCTAAAGACTTCGACAAAGTATACTTGGATGGTGTAAGAAGCACTGGAAGTCCTAGAGAAAGGGAGGAAATATGAGGTGGAGTCTCGAATTACCTGTTGACTAAAGGTGGTGACCTGAAGGTTTGAATGGTGATCTATGAGTATCAACCGATCATCCTTACGAAAGGAAAAGTTTGTTACTCCCAGGATGGATCAAGAGATGGTTCGGGAAGTAGCCTAGGACATGTGATTGCAACAGTTAAAGTTTGTTCTCTAAGCAAATAATGATCCATTTTCTCAAGAACTGGATTGAAGAATGATTCATGGAAGGGCCTATGGATGATGACCTCAAGACTTGAAATTTGACATATGGGTGCAGAAAGGTATACTCTATAGAAGGGTAGGTCAGTCATGCGAAGGAAGGGGTCTGGGGTCATAAGGAGGACTTCTACAGGACTGGGTGAATCAATCCACTCAAGACAAGGATGTTCAACTGAGATTACGGGAGAGACCTTCGTGACTAGGCATGGGACAAGGTCCAATTGTAAGAGGCTTGATTCAGTCATCCTAAGGAGAGGATCTACCATAGGGTGGGCAAACTTAAACAGTTCAGTGCAAAGATCTTCAATTGGTACTTGGAAAATGACTGTCATTAGAGGGTACGAACTGATAGCTTGGGCTAACATTATGAGTCCTTCCTGGGGGTATTTGACTAAAGGAACCTGATTCTCACAAATCTTTTGAATTTCTGAACTAGGTCCTACCACTTGGTTGCTCTCCAAGGTCTCCTCAAGTAAGGAACCAATAGTATCAATGTCACATTCTTCAAGTTCTTCCCCCTCATATTCATCAACTAGACTCAAGCCAGCATCATATACTTCCTCGATGCCATCTTCAATGGTTTCGGGTCAGTGGTAATCGGGTCAACTGATTCTGGCTTGTCATACCTAACCTTTCTTCCTCATTGGTAGGCTTTGGTTCTCCCTCATTAATGTCATCCTTAGGATTCTTACCACTTAGCTGTGCCAAGCTAGTCCTATGCATGGGCATTGAATAGATTTATGGCCTCTTTCTCCACAAAACCAACATTCTTGCGATATAGAACCTGGGTCACACTGGGTTTCAAGCTAGTAGAGACCTTACTTGGCATGGGTATGGATCTAAATGGTTTGATCTAGAAGACTTGGGTTGTTGAGTGACTGGTCTAGAATATTGTAAGGGCATCTCATTGACACGATCCACACTATAGATATCATGGTTAGGCTTCCTAAGGTTATGCTCAGGATCACGGTATAAGGTCCTCCTAGGCTCCTGCATGGGTGAGGTTGGGGCCTATTAAATTTTGGATCAGGGTCCATTTTGATGTCTATGTTTCTCAAGCACTTGGACTCGATCCCTAAGCTTGGTAAGATCCTCATGGACTAGATTCCTAAACTGGGCAACATATCAGTCATATCCTGACTCAATTTGTTCATACTCTCAGTAAGAGCTCTAACCATGGCCTCTAAATCAGGTTGGGTTTGACCAGGTTGGTAGGGTACTCCATTCCGGTAGACATGATGATGCAAGCAAACACACAAAATGAGACTCAACTGAAATGACTACGGACTAACTAGACCTAGAGCCCAAACTAGATGCCCAATTAGAGTGGCAAGCTAGCCTGTAGTAACTCGGGACTCAGCCAGGCAGGTGTAAGGGGAGTGTTAGGTCCCTAGATGCCAATCCTAGACACCAATCAGTGATTGGCCAGGTAGGTGGACCAGCACACAAGCCCTTTGGGATAGAATCCCTGAACCACCATTCTAGACACTGAGTACAAAGCACATATAGAGTAACTAGACAAACTGACTCAACATTAGCCTAGACCCGACTTGTTGGTGTCCCTAGTCCACTAGGGCAAATTAAGTCTAACAATTTTAAAATTAGGCTTAGGATCGAATGAATGGATGGTAGTTTTGGGCTAAGGAGAGGTTATCAACTCCTCCCCTTATCTTAGATGCTCAATTGCCCTTAAGATGAATTAGGATGATCACTCAAAAAA